>QPKB01000005.1:21290551-21640071 GCA_003546025.1 Camphora micrantha | reverse complement strand
TTTCTATTTTCGTAATAAAGTGCCTACTTATTTTGCTAGGTTGTTTTAACTGGCTCACTATGAAGTTGAAAATGGGTGCAGCGGTGCTTTGGAACACATGGTGGGGCCCACGTTCTGATCCATTCGAGTGGAGCATAAAACAGGGACCATATCACCTTGATTGTCATGGGTCTTAAGGTTTGGCACCAATTTGATTGAATTGGACTATTGGGACGAGCGTGCACTCATTTTGAACCGTGGAAACTTCTTTGCCGTGGATCAAGTGTGGCTGGTGATGATCGAAGCCTTCGTCACAGTAGCAGTGTTTGGAGAGAAATTTCAATTCTCCTGTTCCCATGTCTAAGTAATCAACAGAAGGTCTAAGCCCAAATTTACTAGTTCATTTTGGACTTGATGCTTTTGAGAAGTTTTTGTCCTGGGGTTAGGCTCGACCCATCCAAGTTGCACTATTTACCTCCCATATTAAAAAACACTAAGGAGTTGGCCGAGTGGTCAGGACCACAGTTCCTCTCTCTTCTGGAGCTAGAAGTCTTGGTATCGACTCCCGTTCCCCCTCTTCAGGAATCAAAAGTTGAGTCTACATATACTACCACTTGAAGGCCACAAGGATTTTACCCGACTCTTTCCTGCGTTCGGAGGGATTACTCAAATCCAAAGGATTGGAACCTCCGTCGTCGGAAATAAAAGAAAAATGGTTAATCCAGTCCGAGGGATTAAGAACCTTTGTAAGGAACAAAAGAAAGGGCAAAACAAAAAAACACTACCATACGGAAAAAGACAAGAGTCGCGCCCACTTATAAACGGGCCCCACGATGGTGACCACCTCTGCAGCCCTTTCGTTACACGCTAACTGCTTCCTGTTCACAATAAAAGGATGTGAAAGCGAGACATGGACGTCTACAAATCAAATGCATGCTCTTAAGTTCCTCGCAAATAAGGAAGGAAAGAAGGATAGAAAGAAAGCCTCTCTTTTATCATCCTTCTTCTCTTCTTCTTTGAATTTAGGGTTTTGATTTCAGGATCCTGATGAACACCGAAGAGTGTAGATGCTCTCGAGCTCTACTGGAAAGCAGTAGTCTTTCTTCTTCTTCTTCTTCTTCTGCCGATCCTGTAGACGCAGTGATATTCGTGGGTGTGTCTCTGACGCTTGGGGCTGCCTCGAAGCATCTCTGCGGCACACGTGTTCCTCACACCATCGTCCTGCTCTTGCTAGGTGTCGCCCTCGGATGCCTCGGTCAGTAGCATCTCTCTAAAGAGATTCTATGCTGCTTCTTTCTCTTACTGTTGTGGGACCCACCTTTTACTTGATATATCCGCCTTCCCTCACCCAAGTGATGATATGATTGATCAAATCTCTCACAAGCATGTTAGCATTGATTTGTATTTGAGACTGATCTGACCACTGATTTGGATTTCATCGTAAGAAATTTGTACTTCGAGGAGGACATGGAATATGGGATAAGAATTAGACGACGGTGCAGAATGTTGGGGAATTAGGAAACTAACACATGCAAAAATGAGTGTAGGAGAGGATAAGAATGTTGAGATGGGTGCGTGAAAAGACTAGGAAAGATATAATAAGAAATGCGCGTTAGGGAGTGTTCAGAGGTATAACATCAATGGGTGATAAGTTTTGAGAAATTCATTTGTGATGGTTTGGGCATGTTCAACGCATGCCAACAATAGGGCTTGTGAGGAGAAGTTTCTCTATATAGGTTGATGTCCCATTTAGAAAAGAGGATAGACCTAGGAGTAAGGGTGGAAGTAGTAAGGATAGATACGAGATACAAAGAAATGCAATTTTTCGAAGGATTTAGCCTAGGATAGATTGGAATGGCAAAACAGAATTCATGCGACTGACCTAACATAATTTGGATGAGGCTCTGAAGTTTGATGATGATGATGATGATGATGATAATGATGATGTTTAAAGTTTGAGGACCTTTAGGCCAGGGTGATTTGATTTGACTGATGTTGGGCTGGTGTGGAACAAAAGGTGACCATATAAAATAATGCCTCACCATTTTGTATTGTTGGCTCCTCTTTCTCCCCCTCACCCCAGGGAGACTCTAGTTAGTACACTCCATGTCGACAAGGCGTTGTTTTCTTTTACATTTTCCTTTTTAATGGGGCCCACTTTGATGCATGACAGTCAAGGGAGGTTTGACAATGGAAAGGTTTGAGCATAGGAGGGGGACTATGAGATGTTAGGCTGATTGAATGGCCATAGGAGGGAATTATGAGATATTAGGCAGATTGAATGATCCTAGCCCTTAGTATCAAGTCCTCAAAGTTTAATTGTCTATACACCTGCAAATTTGTTGTGAGAAAATCCAACGGCAAACAAAGTCTGGAGCAGTGTGAAATTAGGATAATGCCAATTTAAAGTGGGCTGGTGTGTGACAATGGATCGATTAAAGGTGGCCCTAACCCCCTACAGTATGAATACTTCAGAAGGGTCATTGGAAAAGTGGATTACACACATAAATACCAGCCTCTTTGCTGTTTGTGTAAGGGATTGAAAACCATGATAGTTCATGTCTGTATTGAGTATTGTGTTCTATTTTATTTACCACGATAAATTCATGTCTTTTTTGAGCTTTATTTCATGTGGATATTTCCCTTCAAAATCAATGTTGGTGATGGTTAGGGGTGGAATTAAAGAAAATGCTTCTATGTTTCTAACCTGGCCTTTTGCAAAAAAGGTAAGGCGAAGTGAAGGCTTTGGTCAGTGAAGGGCAGTTTTTTAAAAGAAAGAAAAAAATTGCTTATTTGCTTTTAGAAAACAAATGCCATTTTATTTTAAATTAGGTCAAATTAGGTCCATGGACCGAACCTGTTTAACTTAAATACTAAGGTCCCCTACCTAACCTGATTTATTTAAAATACTTCGCCTGGACCTTACTCTAGGGAATCACTTCCAGATACTTGTACCAAATATATTTCACATGGTACATGAATTAAAATTGTGATCTCATGTTTGTAAGAAGGCACAACTACCACGTGGGCAAGAAATACTTTTGAGTGTATTTGTGGTATATAAATATATATTTTGTATAATATAGATTTTTTCTTTATAAATATCACTTGTGTATATAGATTTTTCGGTTATGGAGCAGATTGGACCATATCTGACTTTGTTATTATTCAGTGTCCAAAATGAGGGTCCATACCATACCTAGATTTTTTTGGGTCGGTTCCTTTGGGTAACCGAGTAATCGTAGGTCCTTTAACATCCCTACAGTTGAAGGCTATATTAAAATCATACAAAACAAGAGACTATCGTCTACTTTGGGCTCCCTCTTGAATTCAACTTCCACTTCAATTTTGGCCTTTCACATTGTTGCCTGCCCTAACCCCACCACATCCATACTCCGCATATCACCATCAGCACCATGGATGAAAATAGCGGCCGCTACGTAGCGTAGCGGCTGCTATATCGGCCGTAGCGGCCGCCACCGCTACGCTACGGCCGATTTATCGGCCGCTGCACCCGTAGCGGCCGCTACGTCCGCTACGGGGCCGCTACGGCCGCTACGGGGCCGCTACGGTCCACTACGGCCGCTACGGGGCCGCTACGGGGTGAGAAAATTCCTACCTTTCAAATTTTTTTAAAATGCATAATAAGACTCTTTTTTTTTTTTTTTCTTCTCTCCAAATAACATTTCTACACAAGTTTTCTACTCTTTTATGTTTAAAAGAACACCAAAAAGCACATTATCTTGCCGAATTATAGTCGATACAAAGAGTTATTCTCAATGATTCTTCTCTAAGTACATCCTATTAGACACCCCCTTTGGTAGATGTATTTTTTTCTCTAGGTACTCTTAAGTCTTTGACTTCATGACATAGTTTTTTCTTTTATAAGCCTTTCATTAGTTTCTAAGTTAGCATAACTAAGGAATATGAACACATGTGAAAAAAATGATCATTACTATTATTTTCTATTTAGACAGCGATACAGGACTTTATACAGTGAGGGGACCGCTACGCCCCCTTACCTTAGTTACTTTTGCAAAAAAAATACATTTTCTCTCATTTTCCAATATTCTAGATTTTCTAGAATTTTTTCATATTTTTTTGACGATTTTTCCAAATCGCACCGCTACCCCGCTACGTAGCCGCTACGCTACGTATCGCCCGCTACGTAGCGTTTTGGCGGCAGGCCGCTACGCCCGCCGCTACCACTATTTTCATCCTTGATCAGCACTCATCTCTATAACTAACCGCTTTCAACCGAGTTCCTTTGAACCTAGGCCTACAGACATCCTATCAACTCCATTGCCAGTTGTTAGAAGGGCACTAGGAGGAAACTACTGAAATAACAAAAACTCTGATCTCATTAATGGATATCTATATTTCAACACCAACTAGTAGGAAGACGTTCAGAGATATCCTCTGTCGATAGTAGTGCACACTGCTATATCCTGGTTCGGTATTTGATATTAATTGTCCTTGGAGCCACCTATAACTGATGTCCCTTTGATCCCATTTGATCAAGAACTGTTGGCTCAAAGTTGGTAGTCTTGCAGTATGTCTCTCATTGGAAAACTTATAAGCACCTTGCTATTAGTGAAGATGCTAGTGACTATCGGGTCTATCGTGTCCAAGATAGTATGAAATTCTAACATTACTAAACTTCTTTTACTTGTTCATCTTCACCACAGATTTTGACCTCATGCAAGCTTGGGTTGGCTCCCCCTGGAGTGTGGCAGGATTGAAACTAGCAATCAATCACCAGCTAGGTCCATAACATTAACCCATCCCAAGGATATGTTTCCACCACCCCAAACTTGGTTCATCTCCCGGTTGATCCTGTCAAATTATGGGGGAAGGAGCACATCTAGGGTATCCCGTCACCAATTAGGCAGTTCATCAAACTAGATCATCATCATCAAAGCCTCAGATAGATTGTAATTCTTCCGATTAATATGTACTACTTCCATGCATTTCCTTTTCGGCCGACCCATTCTCCTTGATGGCCCATCAACTTGCATAAAAATTCATTTCTTTAACAGCATTGTTGTTGGCTTGCGTTGGACATGTCTAAACCACCTCCAATGAGTCTCTCTTACTTATCACCTACTGATGCTGCCCCTAATGCTCCCGAAAGAGTTCATTTTTTTATTTTTTATTCCCTAGTTTTATCACATATCCATCTTAACATTCTTATCTCTGCTACACTCATTTTGCGCATATGTTGCTTCTTGATCGACCAAGATTCTGCTCCATAGGTCATAGCCGCTCTAATCGTTGTCCTGTAAAATTTTTCCTTCAATGTTGCTCATATATGTTAATCGCAAATCACTTAAGAAGAAAGTCCACTTCAAGCATTCCACTCTTATCCTACATTTGATAACTTCCTTAATCTCTCTATCCTCACTAATTATTGAGCCAAGGTATTGGAATGAATCTCTTTGTGCTATATCTCTCGAGCTTCAATTCTCGTAGTAGTTTCAGCTCTTTGAACATTCCCCATGAAGTTGCAATCCATATATTTTGTCTTTGCACGTCTTATTTTAAAGCCTCCTGTCGTCTCTCAAGTTCCGCATCACGCTATCTCTCGATTCATCCACCAACACTATATCATTTGCAAACCAAATACACCAGGACACCTCCTCTTGAATTTGAGTAGTTAACTCGTCCATGATCAATGTCAAAAGCTAAGGTCTTAAAGTGGATCCCCGATGCAAACCTATGGTCATAGGAAACTAACGTGTCTCTCCACAGGTAGTTCTCACACTCATTACCACTCCTTATACATGTCTTTTAATGATTTCAGGATACCTCTTGGGACACTCCTTTTATATAAAACCCACCAAATTAAATTAAACTATTGTCTATGCGATCTCTAATCGATCCCGCTTCCTCAACACCAGCCTCACATCCTAGCTAAGCATTATTTGGCAACACCATCTGCCTCAGTATTTGAGAAAAACATATATATATATATATATTTATATATATATATATATATGCTAGTGAGTTAATGCTCAACAAGTAACCAATCTACACAACTACAGCATATCACAGTAACAAATAACTGATATGCAAGTAAACAGGACAAGAGATAATAAGTATATAAATCAGGTGACACAGATTGGACTCATGGGTCATGTTCAAGGGTCAACAGGTGCAACAGATTCTAATAAGTAAATAGGAATCACAAACGAGAATTCAGGAATTACTGACAATCAATCTAGGGTTACAAATCGAGCAATCGAGACTCACAAGTCAAGCAACCTAGAATCAGGCACATCACATAGTTACACAGATACAAAATTTATGCCTCTTGTATGATGGATAAACATCTCCTCAAGTAAAGAATTTGCACCCCCTGTACAATGGGTAAACATCTATACACTGGTACTCACTGGGGGCCACCTGTAAACCCAGCCATGTATAGATCACAAACCTATCGGGGTCAAGTGACCAAGCAAAGCCCATTTATCAAGCCCATTTATCAAGCAAACTATTTGAAACCCAATTCCATTTGAGGCACCCAAAACATGAGTCAAGGTTGAAGCATAAGCAACATGAATATCGGAATAGATCACGACTCTTGGTCACAATTGCCTCATCAAGCGGTTACTAGCACATAAGGGAGTAGTCTTATTTTATAGACCTATGTCACACACAATCATGAAATTGATTCATCACAAAGAGCGAACCATTAGAATATCAAACAAAATCCAACATAAGATGATTGAGTTATGGAGTCTACAATTTTCCAAAGACACCAAGGGATACAGACTAAGAAAAACAAAACACCAAGGGATACAGACTAATAAAAACAAAACATACTTGCTGTCTTATTTTTCTAAAATTAAGGATGACTCTGAATGGTTCCAACAATTAGGCTAGAATTACTGGGAATGTTTGCAATCATTTAAGAAAATCACTGCAACTGATTGCAACTAGAAACAAGTTCTACCGGTTAACCATGCTAGGTAAAAATTTAGATTTTTCTGTATAAGGACAGTTTTAACCTCTTCCGGAAAATCAGTCATATCTCATTGATCTGGTTTCCAAATGTTACAAAATTTCCTGACCCAAGCATATAATATCTCTTTGATGGATGATCATATATATATATATATATCTCTTGGGAGATGCTCCTATGAGAGCATCTCTCACCTTACTATGAGAGATAAGGTGGGGGCCCTCACATTTAAGTTGTTGGCATTGGATATGGATGTGAGGGCCCCCACCTTATCTCTCATAGTAAGGTGAGAGATGCTCTCATAGGAGCATCTCCCATATATATATATATTTTATGGGCAATGTTCATGTGCATCCTTCCCTCACCATATGGTGAGGGACAAACTCAATGGGGCCCACCTAAGGCTCCATTGATCATGGGACTTGGGGGGGATGGAAAGAGTCATATAAATCTCCCCGTTTCTTTTTGTTGAGAAAAATGATCTTACCATAAAAATGAAGTAACAGTTTTAATTTTCTTTGTTGCATCTCTCACAGGAAGCAAATGTAATTATCTTTATCCGAAGCCAGAGTTTATTGCTATTGTTATTTAGGTTTCACAGAAGAAAATGTAAAATTGAAATTCTATTGTTCTCCTTTTTAGCATTTTTCCTTAGAATTAGGCCGATTTTATTTCCCTTATACTTTAAATTTTATAATTGTTTCTCTAGATTTAACATTATAAGGGCTGCACAAGCTTCATTAAGATTTTCATGTTTCTTTGTTGCTTTGTTTGTCCATCTTCTTATGTTTCTGCAAGTTACTTCTATCAATTCCTTAGCATGCCTGATGTTTTGTCTGTGGTATGCATTGTTTTATAATACAGTTTTCAACATTTTTGTCTTTCAAAGCCAAAACATTTATGTATAAGCCGATATATCGATACATCTGTTACATATCCGTTTCTTTCAGGCCTTTTGTACAAACAAAAAAATTCTAAAAAATAGTAATAACAAATGCAAATCTTCCATTATATTTTCTTTGAGGTCGTTTTAGATGCAAATATCATTGCAAAATAAGTCTCTCAGCTGTGTGCTTAGCTGGTTATACATGGGGGATGTGAGTAGAGACTGTAGAGTGCGTGAGTTAGAATCCCACTTGTAGCCCAAAAAAAAAAGAAACCTGGGAAAATAGAATATAAAGGTGGTGACAGTGGTGGTTTAATGCATTTTAAGTTTCAGAATACATACATAGAAAATTGTTGTCAATCGCTGCTGAACCTTTATGTATTGGGTGATACGACTTGGATTGGGCTGAGTTTTCAAACCATGGTTGTATGTCATTACCGATTAAACTGAATGCTTACTAGGTTTAATGTTTGAAAATCTCACTCATATTTGATTATTGATATTTTTATTCACAGAATACAACACAAAGATTGGATTGGGAAAAGTTGGGGTTGGCATCCGTCTATGTAAGTTCAAATTCATTGAATACAGCACCTTAGGGTGCGTATGCAGTAGGTTCGATATTCTTGAGGACTTGATTGTACTTTTCATAATAATTGATGCTGTAAATATTGCAGGGGCAAATATCAATCCTGACCTTCTATTGTATGTTTTTCTTCCTGCTCTGATTTTTGAGGGCTCGTTTGCCATGGACTATCACCAAATAAAGGTTCATTTTCTCTCAGACAACTTGATAAAATTGAGCATCTTAGTCACGAGGCTTTGGCTACTAAAATCTAGGAAGCACGGAACACGTGTCGGACACCGACACTCTCCGGACACGCTCCGACACGTGTCGGACACGCTAAAAAGAGTGTCCTGTTTATTTTTTAATGTTTTATATTTCGGACACGTGTCGGACACGTTTGCCTCTTTTAATTGGAAAAAAAATAAAATTAGAGTAAAAAAAGAAGAGCAAGGGGGGCTTTTTGTCAAAGGTCATAACTTAAAAGCAAAGGGACCATCCTTTTGCTGCCCTAAGGAGGCTGGGCGATGGGTTTTTGTTGTTTACATGAATCTAGCAAATCTATTTTTGTTGTTTATATATCAAATCTGTTCTTTAAATCAATTTTTTTTATTTATTTATCAGCTCTGCTTCTTCACCTTTGCATGACAATTTGGAATTTAGGAATATGAGTTCACACCCCTCCAATGAAGAAGATATAAATAAGCCTATGTGGAAATATGTAACCAAGTTTGAGAAAATTAATGAAGGAGGGGGAAATATTACTTGGCTGTGGAAATAGTATCTTTTAGTATATGATTAGATATATTATTATTATTATTAATTATTAACGTGTCCCCGACGTGTCCGTGTCCTATTTTTTTGAGAAATGTCGTGTCGGCGTGTCCGTGTCGTGTCGTGTCCGTGTCCCGTGTCCGTGCTTCTTAGACTAAAATTAACCTTGTGAACATGAGTTTCTACCTTAACATGTTGTTGTTGCTGTGGTGGTGGTGTCTGTATGACTTTTCTTTATTTAAATTTCTCTAGATATGGTTGAAGGCGACTTGGTTGTTTTTGCTGTTGTTGTTTGGGTTCCTATGAAACTTCCTATATGATTTTAAGGGGAACTTCTATACTTAATTCAAAATCTGTATCCGCCTCTGGTTTTCAAACAAGTTGGATGATTGAAGAAAACAAAAATATCAGATATGTGGTTTAAACCCAACAGAATTATATTTAGTAAACCTTGAGATGGTTGAATCGTTGCTAATTTCTTGGACCAGATGCCTATTCTTGTCAATTCTTTACATGTTTCGGCATAGGGCCTAGGAAGCTAGATGCTACGTTGAGTATGCATACGAGGAGCTTATCATGATTAAGTACATGTGAAAATTGAACTCGATTTGGCCATGATTGTCTAATTAATAAAATACATGTAATATGATTGATTGAAAAAAAAAAATGAAATGTTCCATTAGTACTTCAGTGTATCCATGAATTATAGAAATATTCATTATGCTTACTTCTGAAATGTTTATGTAAATATGATAAACTAAATGATTTTCTTTTCTTTTATCTTCTTCTTTTTTTTTTTTCGTAATTTTGAAAGAGAAACAATATAAGTATCCAGTGAGGTTGTCCAGTCCTCGAATGGATGCCCATCACCTTTTTTTATTTCTAGTTCTTCTCTTATTCCTCTTGAATCTCTTTCTTCTCTTTCTTTTCTTTCTTATTTTCTCCCCAATTTTATAGACTTTTCTTTATTCAAAATGAAATAAATCAAACCCTAAAAACCTAACATGATATTAGAGCCATCCAAGAGGCAGACGACTTGTCAAGGAGCAGAAAACATGAAGTTTTTCATCAAGATTGTGAGTTTAAATCTATTCTAGGTCTGATGTCACCCCTTGGTGCTGATGCCAACGCATAGGCAATAAGTTGAAGTTGTTATTCTTTAATGGTTTCATCATGTGAGGGTGTTGTTTTAGTTAGAGTTTAGGGACTACATCTTGAAAAGTTGTCTATGTTATTTCTTACTCAGAAGATCCAATGCTATTTATCGAGTTACAACCAAGGCATTCATGTTTAATTAGGAAACATTATCGCTGTCAAGAGTCAGTATGGATTAATTTGTAATTTGGGAAATTATGGGACTATTTTGTACATACTAAGATTGGTGAGGTTTTCTCTTTTTTTTTTTTTTTTTTTTTTTCTTTTTTTTAATGGACACACACGAGGTGTAGCCCAGCCCTGGTGGATCTCCTAACGAATTTCATTCAATTCAAATCCTCTTCTTTCTTTTTTTTTTTCCTTTAATTTATGGTTTCTTGATCCTCAATGAGAAATCCCTAGATTGGGTTAAATCAGCATTTTTAACTTGGTAATAGAGCGTACAAGGTAGTAGGAGATAACTGTACAAAGGATTCCAACTTCTAAGGGCTTGGATTAAAGAAACAGCAAAGATCTGAACTTTTTTTAAACTGCCTAACACGAAGTGTTTTGTTCGGCTATGCACAGTGAACTCTACAGTCAACAGCAGCCAGTAGCTTTTCGAAGAACCTGCAGCGAGCATCCCTGCTGCAACGAACCTCTGAAGCTCGGAGCACTTTTCGCGGCTGTTTTTGTGATTTTGTTACTCACAGTTCGTCAAGATCTGACCAGATATGAAGAACTTGACAAGGAGGCATGTGCACAAATGAATGAGGAGTGATCAGGTTGGAAGCTTGTGGTCGGTGATGTGTTCACTCCTGCAAGCAATTCTAAGTTATTTTTGTATTGGTCGGCATGGTTTAAAATCGCAGCCGCTACGTAGCTTAGCGCCCGCATTATCGGCCATAGCGGTTGAGGCCGCTACACTATTTTGAAAATAGCGGCGCTACAGTCTAAAACCTAATAGAGCCAAGCAGTTTTAATTTCTAACACCATTTTTCATCTTTCTTCTCCTCAATGGCCTTTCCCATGGTCGTCTCTACCCTAATATGGTTCCAAATCACTAAGAAAACACAAGATTGGTTGCTACCTAAGATTCAAAAAATCTTCAACACTAAAAAAATTCACACTGCTACACTGTCGCGTATCGCTGCAACCGCTACGTATTGCACGCAACGTTGCGATTTGGCCTTTGGCCGCTATGCCTGCCGCGACCGCTATTTTCATCCTTGTTGGTTGGGGATGGAGTTCAGAAACTTGGGATGGCAGTCATGACTGTTTTATCTACTGCTTATGTTGTATTGGGCATCTTTTTCTCTTGGTAGAACCCCTTTTTTCTTTTGGTTTCTTCAATCTTATCTAGACTTTGGCATATATCTTTATCAACATATGGATATGGTGCACTGAAGCACCACCATAATTAGTGGACTGCCAAGGGCCATTACCTACCAGTGGTCACCCTCAAGCTGGGTCAGTCTAGTATTGGGCCCATTCTAAGGTTTCTTATGGAATCCAAGAGAAAAATGAGAGAACTCAATAGTTAATTCAATTTCAGTGCTTCGTCATAGCCTCATAGGCTGAATGAGGATAGTGTTCTATCAATCACTACATCAAGTAACTTCGACAGTCGACACGACACAGACATGGTGTCTATGGTCTCCCATAATTCTAGTAGGGTATTTGATTCATGCACCACAAATCACATGACAAGTATGAGGTCAAATTTTATGTCATACGGATGTTCTGTTCACGGGGAATATTCGTATTGTAGATGGGAATTATATTCAGGTCAAGGTTGATGGATCAACTAATGTTTGATCAAATTTTTTCATTGTCTTCTGTCTTACATGTACCACAGTCTACACATAATCTGGTTTGAGTTGGTGCATTAATTTGATCTCATAATTACAACATTATGTCCAATCCGTCATATTGTTTTTTTCAAGATTGATGACGGCAGGAAATTGGAGATGGTCGTGAATATAAATATATAATGGTCTCTATTATGATGATTTGGAGTTTAAATTTAAGTTGGCCTTCAATTCATCAGTTAGGGCCCATTTCTTTAGCAAAATTCCAAGAATTCCTGTGTGGAGAATTTATAAATTCTCCAAAAGCTGTCCCCTGATTGGAATTTCTGAATCCTCTCCACTTGAGCATCCATAAATGACAAGGAGGTTGGAGTTCCCAGAATTCCCGAGGTTACTTTTGACTTTTCAGGCGGAATTCATAATTTCAACATAAGAACACAACATCCAGAAATTCTAGGGGACAGCCAACACGCCACTGTCTTCGAATTCCCAACACCACAAATCCCAGTTAGAAATTCTGCTAAAGAAATATGCCCTTGGGCCTTAATACACAAGATATCATATAATGGCATTGGCGTCTGGGGCCCGTAGCAATTCAAAGCATGAAGAGCCTCTATCTGGTTCATAATATCAGAAGTCACACAAAGGTAATTGATAGTTGGGTTTGTCAACTGTCTAAAAAGTAAAAACTGTAGGAGCCCTTATCCAGTAAGCGTTAGTGAAAAAAGTGAAGCTCCTTTTTCTTTGATACACACTGATGTTTGGTATGCTTCCTTAATCTCAATTACTGGCCATTGATATTTGATGATGCAACAAGGCATACCTAGGTGTATTTAATGAAGTCTCGCGACGAGCTGCCTTCAACATTTGAAAACTTTCATCAAAAGGTTGGCTTGAAATTTGATGCAAAAATTCAAGTATTACATTCAGATAATGGTGAGAGTATACTCAAGTTTCACTCATATTTAGCAACGAATGGAATAGAGTCTCGAACTTCAGGTGCTTATATGCTCGAGTAAAATGGGGTTGCAGAGCGTAAAAACAGACATTTGCTGGAAGTTGCAAGGGGACTTTTGTTACTGTTGGTTGTTTCTACTATGTTTTTGCCAGATGCTGTTCTTACTGCGACATTTCTTATAAATCAGATGCCATCGCAAGTGATAAAAGGAAAATCTCCATTACAGGTACTACGACCTGCTGCAGTATTTCAAGTTCCATCAAATATATTTGGCTGTGTATGTTTTATTCATATTCCGAAACATCAGCAGGATAAGTTGTATTCAAAAGCAGTTAAGTGTGTATTTGTGGGTGATGCGGAGCACAATGAAGATCTAGTGTTTGTACAAATCTGGAGGCTTATGATCGCACACATGGGGTTTGGACCCATGTGTGATGGCGTTATTTGAGTATAAGAATGCCAACTAGTCCAAGAATTGTTGAAATGTAAACCTGCAGGGGCTGTTTTAATATAAACATGCATTATATTGTGGTTCTTGTAGATTTTAATTTCAATTCAACAACGAATAAAGGCAAAATGGGCCGGACGTGCAGTCATTCTGGGCTGGATTCTGTGTGCTTACCTGGGCCGAAACCCATTACAGATCTACAAGTGTTGCCAATGAATCTACTTTAAGATCGTTGAAGCCTTTTCATCATAAGATGGGCCATGTGGTTCCCACAGGGAATCTTGTGCAAGTCGATGGTAACATCCTGATTTTAGGAAAATCCTAGATATGTTTGATTTATTAGTAATTTTTTATTCCTTTTGTCTGAAAACGACGACTAAGATATCTAATTGTGTTAGGATCTCAATTTAAGAAGCACGAACACAGATACGACACGACATGGACACGCCGACACAACATTTCTAAAAAAAGTAGGACACGGACGTGTCAGGGACACGTTAATATTTAATAATAATAATAAATCTAATCATATACTAAAAGATAATATCATTTGAACTTTATAAATAATTTAGAGATCAAATAAATAAAAATCCAAGTACCAGTGTACCATTGTAATATTTCCCCCTCCTTCATTAAGTTTCTCAAACTTGGTTATATATTTCCACATAGGCTTATTTATATCTTCTTCATCGGAGGGGTGTGAGCTAGAGCCAGGAATGGAACTCATATTCCTAAATTCCAGAGGTGAAGAAGCAGCTGATAAATAAAAAAAGAATTATTTGATATAAACAACAGCAACAAAAAATAAAGGACATCAGCAGCAAGGACATTTGCATATATTCGCAGTAAAAAAAAAAAAAAAAAAACTGCATCAAAGAGGTTTGCAACAACAGCAAAACAAAGAAGAAAACAGCAAAAACAGTACATCTAATGATCAGAGAAACAGCAGCAGATTACAAAAAAAATAGTACAGAAACAACAAACATATTTGATGAGTAAAAAAAAAATACCCAATAGCATATTACAAAAAAAATAGTACAAAAACAACAAACATCAAAAACAGATTTGATGAGCCAAAAAAACAAAATGTTTTTCGTGGCAAAAACTGAAAAAGAAAAAAGTAGCAGCAGCAGAGTAAGAAAAAAAAGAGCAGTAACAAAAAAAAATAATTAAAAAATAGCGTACCTGATAAGCAGAAGCAGTACCACGAGCGAAAAAAGGAAGCAGAAGCAGTACCATAGCAGATCTTTTTCTTCTTTTCTTTTCTTCTTCCTTCTTCCTTCTTTGTTCTTCTTATTCTTCTTTCGTCAGGGCTGGACGGACGAATGGGTTTTTCTCTCTCTTTTGTTTAGGGCTGGAGCTGGATGGACGAATTAAAAGAGCCCCCTTTTCCTCTTAAGTTGTAACTTTTTACAAATAGCCCCCTTTTCTTTTTTTACTCTAATTTTAATATTTTTTTCCAATTAAAAGAGGCCAGCGTGTTCCAGCGTGTCCCAAGCGTGTCTGGAGTATAAAATATAAAAAAAAATAAATAGGATACTCTTTTTGGCGTGTCCGATATGTGTCCGGAGCGTGTCAGACACGGACATAGATGACCCTGGAGAGGTGTCCGTGTTTCTTATAGCAGAATTGCTATTTTTTTCCTATGGTTTTAGTGCTATATATGATTAGCAATAATCGACAGTCAGATAGTTATATTCGACTGGGAGTTTATGCATTGAATAAAACTGAGACTGTCTCCTTGGATCTTTGTGTGAGTTGCCTACCATTATTGCTGAAGTTCTATGCTGATTTTATGGTGAAAGCGAGTGGTTGATTGCATCAGCCCGTGTTCTCAGCGTGCATCTTCGAACCCCTTGACGAGCAGTCATTGTAAACTGGTTGTAGTAGCAGTAACTGACTGTTTTAATATCTACGGGTTTGGTTGATACCCGTGAATGCGTCAGTTGGTTATCCAAGTACACAAAAGGGTTATAAGTGCTATTTACCAGTAAATAATGGGAACTAATTTCTTAGCATGGACTTGACTTTTTTTGAGGATATTTCTTTTTATTCTCCTGGAAGCAAAGAGATAAATAATAGAGCCAAGTAGACGGGGAGACATCACTTGAGGAGGATGTATCTCCTTCTTTGAAGTATGTATCACCACCGACCAATCCAGAAGAATCTGGAAAAGTAGATAATCGCGTATAGGTAACTCCAAGGATTCCAGAAGCAGAAGCATCTTGAACAGACAGTTGATAATCAAGTGAAAAAGCTCCAGAAAAGGTTTCAGAAAAGCCAATCAAAGTGTATTCTCGAAGAAAAGAGAAAAAGAAGTTTTTTTACTTTTTCCGGATCAAGCACAAACAAATGCTCAGGAGTTCGATTCCTCATCATATGCTGGTAATAAAGATGAGGCTGATCTTGATCTACCTATTGCTCTGCATAAGGGGAAGCGATTTTGTGTTACCTGCCACGGTACCACCCAATTTAGAACTTCATTTCATACCATCATCTATCACCTAAATACTGTGCGTTTGTATTAAGATTTTTTACTGAACACATACCTTCACATGTTGGAGAAGCTCTTGGAAAGAACAAGACTTGGGAAATTGTTGATCTTAGTATAGGGAAGCATGCAGTGATATGTAAGTGGGTGTATACCTTAAAATAGAACCCATTTGGTACTATCCAATGCTACTAAGCTAGGTTGGTGGCGAAACTACGGTATGTATTATTTTGATCCATTTTCTCCCGTAGCAAAATTGAATTCAGTAAGATTTATTCACTCTCTTGCTGCAAATCTGGTTTGGCCTCTATATCAG
This sequence comes from Camphora micrantha, assembly GCA_003546025.1. Taxonomy (NCBI): domain Eukaryota; kingdom Viridiplantae; phylum Streptophyta; class Magnoliopsida; order Laurales; family Lauraceae; genus Camphora; species Camphora micrantha. Next base: position 21,623,745 of record QPKB01000005.1, on the reverse strand, counting down.
AGAGATGCAAATCTGCATTTCTACATGGAGATCTACATGAAGAGGTGTATATGGAATTATGACCTGGAATGTCCTTACATGATGAAAAAATAACTCTTTCTATGGCTTCATTTGCTTTTACGAAATTCATCCAATATGACAAAAATATGCTAAAGAACAACTTTTCTTTTTTTCTTTCGTGTCAATGACTTTCCTGTTGTTATTCATAGCTAAGCAAGAATTTGATTTGTGGAAACGACCTCAACTGCAAATGACAATGAAATCAGAAGCAGAATGAAGCAAATCTAGTATTGTAAGCGTAGTTTACCCATTCAATTCCGGACCAAACAACTTCCAATTTACTTGCAAGAGGAATTCAGCCAATCAAGTTACTATTTCCCAGGCTGTTACTACTAATTTTTTGTCCCAAACTTGTGTACTCATGTCTGGTGATTGGGACTGTTATACTTATTTCTCTTACTACTGAATATTAACGTTTTACAATGACATGGAGCTATTAAGTACTTGTTGAAGGACATAGAACAATTGAGTTGCTAAGCCTTGTACAAGTTAGCATTTTCTTAGCAATGCTGAGTTTTAATGGAATGATATGCTGATTCGGCAAGTTTCTTCCTCCAGGCTAAGACCCTGTTTGAGGGACCTGTCTTTTTATTACTGCCTTTTGGCTCCTTAATGAACTTTTAAATGGGGTAAAAGAAATTATATGCTTCTTGGTTGTTAATTGCATTCATATTCTAAAGGCTGATTTACCCAAAAAAAATAAAAAATCTAAAGGCTGAATTTTTTTTTCCTCCCCATCCAGAGGTGCATGGTACAGATGTTGTTACTTGCAGGTCCTGGTGTTCTAATATCAACCTTTTGCATTGGGACTCCTTAATGAACTTTTAAATGGGGCAAAAGAAATTAAATGCTTCTTGGTTGTTAATTGCATTGATATTCTAAAGGCAGATTTACTAAAAAAAATTAAATAAAAAAAAAAATCTAAATGGTGAATTTTTTTTCCTCCCTATCCAGAGGTGCATGGTACAGATGTTGTTACTTGCAGGTCCTGGTGTTCTAATATCAACCTTTTGCATTGGGACTGCTGTAAAGGTATGCATTCAGCCTATTGCTTTAAGAGAAGTTACCATGCTTTTAATAACAAAAACTTAAGAAATGTACTGCAGTTTACTTTTCCATATAACTGGGACTGGAAGACGTCATTGTTGCTTGGAGGCCTTCTTAGTGCAACAGACCCTGTAGCTGTAGTGGCTTTATTGAAAGAGCTTGGTGCTAGAAAAAAATTGAGTACACTAATTGAAGGAGAATCCATGATGAATGATGGGTACACTCTGATTAGCCTCTTTTTTAATAAAATAGTTACATTAGAAAAATGTATCATTTTCTATCAAAGGATTATTTCTTAATGTTTGGTTCTTTTCGAACTGGGAATTTGTTCATTTTCTTTCCAAGAAATGCCAGAATGTTCTTAAGAAATGATTCCAAACAGGGGGATTGGGTAGAATATTATGGTTTCTTGGATGATATAGCCTTCCATTTTCATGTCATTCTTCGGAATTTTCTCACTTAGAAACTCTCCTTCCTTTTCAGGATATCAATTGTTGTATATCAGCTATTCTATCAGATGGTACTCGGTCGGAGCTTTGGCATTGGAGATTTAATTAAATTTCTAGTACAAAATTCTCTTGGAGCGTATGTAACAGTCATTTGGCATGAATCATTTAAAGTTGGAACGTCATGAGTATTAAGATGCTTATAAGACTCTTTCCTATAATCAGTGTAGCTGTTGGCCTCGCTTTTGGAGTAGCATCTCTTTTATGGTTGAGGTTTATTTTCAATGACAAAATGATAGGGATTGCATTGACTCTTGCTGTGAGCTACTGTGCTTACTTCACTGTAAGAATCTCCATCAGTTGTAATCTTTCTGTTTAGAATTTTACAGTACATGCTTCTGATGTTGCTTATTATTGTGTCTAACATACTGCTATGTTCTCATTTTTGGCTGTTATATGGATTATCTGGAAGGAGAGAAACGCAAGGTGTTTCAAAGGGATTGCTTCATGTGTGAATTCAATTACCGATAAGATAAAGCTTTCTGTAGCTTTATGGGTGTCTATTAACCCAAATTCTCAAGGGATTTTGCTGGACCAAGTGTTGCTGAATTGGAAGGAAATTGCCATGCCTTATTAGCTCCTCTTCCGATCTGTTCGTCCTTTTTGGTTGTTTTCCTTTTTGGGTGTTCTTTATAGTCTTTCAGTATACTTCTCTTGGACTGTGCTTTTTCTTAATGAAATTTACCGTAAAAAAAATAAAAAAAATACTGCTATGTTGTCTAGTTTATCTGCATTCTTATGTATGTGTAGCTTAGTTCTGTGAGCAGGTTTTGATACTGTTATGGGCATGAATACTTCTTGTATTTGCGTGAGAGATTTTTTATGGTGACCCGAGCTGTGAACCCGTACAGCTTCGGTGCCAAATATTGATAAATGTCTTGAAAACTTGATCCAGGGCAGCCCTTGTATAATATATTTGCTGATTGTTTTGCCTGCTCACTGGCCAAGAGTTTGCTAACCATCCTTGGAAGGAAGGCCGTCACTAAGTGATTAGAGTTTTCCTCCAAAAGGTTTGGGACAAGCGAATTCGGGCCAGATCTAGATTTGAAACCTTTAGATGTTTGCAGTGTGCTCTTTTTGGAGTTTGGAGTAGTTAAACATCACGTTGTCCTGTTGTTATTAGGAGTTAGGACTTAGGAACAAGGATGAAAATAGCGGTAGCGGCGGGCGTAGCTGTCCTCTGCCAAAACGCTACGTAGCGGGGCTAAGTAGCGGTGCAATTTGAAAAAATCGTAAAAAAAATCTGAAACAAATTGTAGAAAATCTACAATATTGGAAAATGAGAGAAAATGTACTTTTGTTTTTTTTTTTTGCAAAAGTAACTAAGGTAAGGGGGCGTAGCGGTCCCCTCATTGTATAAGGTCCTGTATCGCTGTATAAATAGAAAATAATAGTAATGATAATTTTTTTCACATGTATTAATGTATTCATGTTGCTTAATTATGCTATCTTAGAAACTAATGAAAGGCTTATAAAAAAATTTAAAAAAAAACTGTCATGAAGTCAAGACTTGAGACTTAAAGAGTAATTAGAGAATATAATACCTCTACCAAAGGGGGTGTCTGATATGATGTACCTAGAGAAGAAACCTTGAGAAGAACTCTCCATATCGACTGTAATTCGGCAAGATCTTGTGCTTTTTGGTGTTCTTTTAAACATAAAAGGGTAGAAGAGTTGCGTAAAAATGTTATTTGGAGAGAAAAAGAAAAGAAATAAGCATTATTATATATTTTGAAATTTTTTGAAAAAGTAGGAAATTTTCACACTCCGTAGCAACCCTGTAGCGGCCACTACGGATGTAAACGGCGCTAAATGCCATTTAGACTGCTACGCCTGATATAGCGTAGCGGCCGCTATTTTGATCCATGCTTAGGAATGCATTTCTTATCTTTACATATTTCAAAGCTAAATAAGATCTTAGTGGAATGGGAATCACAATGTACGGACAACTTGCTTCAAAACTAGTACTTCTTTTGGGTTATTCGCTTTTGAGAAGCAACAATACTTATAATCCATATTGCTACCTTTTAAAGACCTTTTCTTTGCAGGCACAAGATGGGGCTGGTGTTTCGGGTATCTTGACAGTAATGACAGTAGCAATGTAAGTGGAAGTGGTCTTTTAGAATGGATTTTTGTTTATCTATCTAGAGAAAATTATTTTTCTCGAGCTTTCGACAGTTATTCAATTTCCACCAAATATCACTGTATTACATTTTATTGTCAGGTTTTATACAGCAGTGGCTAGAACGGCTTTCAAGGGTGACAACGACCAAAGCTTGCTTCATTTTTGGTATGTTTGTTCTATTCTTGTTTGGGTTTATTCCATATTAATATGGGTAAATTCATGTTGACTTCGTATCTAAGAAACACTGGCAGTGTACCTGACTTGTGGACTACTTTGCCTGAGGATGAAAATGTGAGGAGAATTGACGGGTGTTTGATGGATATTAAGTTTAGAATGATTTTTGATGACATTATTATTGTTACACCTTTTGTTTTCTTTTCTACTTATTTGTTTAATACTGGTGTTTCTAGTAAATAATCATAATTAAGGCGTTAATAAAAACCCCTCGTCTCATAAATTGTAGACCAGGTTATCCATTATTAGGTCTCATGTGTAATTCATAACATGGGGTACCAAAGCATCATACATAGCGGCCCTGCTAATGAGAACTTTTCTTTCTTCTTCCTTCTTCTTTCCTATCTTTTTCTTTAATGTTAAGGCTTCTGGTGTTCGAGCTCAGTTCAGCAGAGGCCAGTGCCTGTTTGGTTGAATTCTGATTTTATTGCTGTAACTGTGTTTTGTTCGTGATAGAGAGAGATGAAGAGAGCTAGAGAGGAGATGTGGGATATGTAGAATGAGTTTATCCAGTGTTATCTAATGTGAAATGTATCTATCTCTTTTATAAAGTCATTGAGGAGATGTGGGATATGTAGAATGAGTTTATCCAGTGTTATCTAATGTGAAATGCATCTATCTCTTTTATAAAGTCATAGTTTCCTCTAATAAATACAGTAAGTAAGATTCTAATCAGAATCAATTTCAAATAAAAAAAGGTATCCTGTCTATTGAGGACTTTTCCCCCTTTCACAACATCTATATTGCATCCCTTCGTTACATCTCTGATGATATCCGAAGGACCGAAATCACTAGTTACAATAAATCAGAACCAGTCATATTTATAGTACAATGTATACTACAGATGTGGAGTTGGGAGAAGGTATGGAAGAGAGATGGGAAGGTCTGGGGTTCTCAAACCACTTCCAAGAAAAATCTTGGCGCTGAGAGAGAACACAATCTCCTTGTTCGTGTCCAATGTGCCTGCGTCCATCTCATCTTCTGAGCTGGAAGCAATGTTTTGTAGAGCTGGCAGAATTTTGGACTCTTTCATTCCAAAAGATACAGTTAATGGAAAAGGCAGGGGCTTCGCCTTCATTAGATTTGGATCGATGAGAGAGGCTGAACTAGCCATTGAGCTGGACAGCGGTAGATCGTGGGGAGGGAGGAGGATTAATGTGCAGCTCTCCAACCAAGGAAATGAAGCAGAGTCTCCGCAGTTGGCTGACCGGCACCAATCAGAGCACACCCTGGGAAAGCCTGAGAAATCTGTCTCCTCGATGGATAACCCTCGGTTAAATCCTCTTAGACGAATGTCTCTATTCTCTGGGAGCTCGTCGCTGGAAGGTTGGATCTTGCAGAGAGGAGAAGCCCCCATGGTGAGACTCATTAAAGAAGGAAAGAACTCCATCATTAACAGTCTGGTTGGATTCCTGAAACAACCAGAGTATGGGCTATCCAGGATCCTGAAATGGCTAAAATCTCGACAATGGAAGCAACCTGAAAATATTAGATTTTTGGACCAAATGTTGGTTTGGATGCGGTTTACATTCGAGTTGGAAGCAGAAGAATTTTTACTATCCATCAAAAATGAAGTCGACACCCCTTTCAGGGTTGTGGAGCGATGGATGGAGGTCCTAGGGAGGACCCCTGGAGAGGTTTGGCTGAGGTTCAAGGGGGTCCCCTTATATGTGTGGAGGGAAGGTGTCTTCTAACTATTAAGGGACTATGTGGGTTAGACACTGGAGGTCGATCACAGAACAATCCAGCCTCTTCTATGGCAGCATGAAGGTTCTTCTGAACGAGATCTTCCTAAGGAGATATCTCTCTGGCTGGATGATATTCAGGTGCCGGTCAAGGTGGAGGTAGAACAACTGGAGCCTCAGCGAAAAGGGTACTCTCAAAATTGGTCGGTCATTATGGATGGAGGCCTCAACCGTCCGATCCAGGATTCTGATGATGGAAATCAAGAGGATGATACTTTCTAAGAGGGTTCTAGCAATACTGCAGTGTCTAGCTCAGAGACGGAGCTTGAAGACGATGACGTCAGAGAACAAAATTTGAAATTCAAATCTGATTGTGCTGCCCATGACTTGGATGGTGTGGGCCGGGTCCAAATACAGTTTAAAGGCCCTCAGTATGGTGAGCCGAAGCCAATGGAGGCCCAAGAAATAAGAAAAGAATATGGCCCATTTAAAGGGGCCCATTCTAATATCGACTTTAAGTCGACAACTTTCAGAGACTCTGTGAAGAAAACCTCTAGGTTTTCCTGGTCTCCTACTGCTATCTACAACGGAGACAAGAGAGTGGCAGAAGGCTCCTCTCGCGCGTTGAAGATTGTGTCCCCTCTCGCAGTGAAAGCCCTCTAGAGAGTTAGATCTGGACCCCTACCCTATCTCGACGATGGATCAAGCCGATAATACTGCAGTGAAGGCCAAACGGGTTGCTCCTCCAGCGATTGATGCCCGGTACTTTGTCTCCGTCCCTTTGACTCCACATCTGCGATTACTATGTACCCCAGAGTCCTCACTTCGTAGGGCAAGGGATGCGGACTCCTAACAGTCCTCAGATAGAGCAACAGATAGAGGTTGGGTTTCTGTCAACGAGGAAAGAGGGGAATTTGTCTCCCCTTCTAAGTTGGGCTGCGAGAAGACCACATCCCCCTAGCAGTATAGACAGAGTGTCCCTGTCTACTCCATAAGGAGTGGATAATTTCTTCCATTTACGGGCCATCAGGTAGTGGAAGTAGAGATAGCTTTTGGAGGGAATTGGATTCCATTCGTAACAAGTGGTGTGGTCCGTGGTGCCTGGGTGGAGATTTCAATGTAATAAGGAACCTTGAGGAAAGAATAGGAGGCTGTCGTGTAACGGTAGGAATGAAGAAGTTTTCTGATTGGATTAATTTGAACGAATTGCAGGCCAAGTATACATGGTCAAATCACCAACGGGTTCCAATTTTGTCTAGATTAGACAGATTTCTCCTATCGGGAGACTAGTTGGACATATTGTCAATTTGAGAATATAGAACACAGAACATGCCGAGAAAGAGAGAGAGAGATTGATGCTGAATTCGTGTGCCCTCTTTAGGGTTCTCTCCATAGATGAAAATATCGGTATCGGCGGGCGTAGCGGCCCGCCGCCAAACCGATACGAAGCGGGCGATACGTAGCGTATCGGGGATACGTATCGGCGTAGCGGTGCGATTTTAAAAAATCGCCAAAAAAATCTGAAAAAATTCCAGAAAATCCAGAAAATTGTAAAATGAAAGAAAATGTGGTTCTTTTGCAAAAGTAAGTAAGAAAAGGGGGCGTATCGGTGCCCTCAATATATGAGGTCCTGTATCGCTGTATAAATAGAAAATAATAGTAATGATTAGTTTTTTCACATGTATTCATGTTTCTTAGTCATGTTAACTTAAAAAGTAATGAAAAGCTCATTAAAAAAAATTAGAACATGAAATAAAGGCATAAGAAATTCTTAAGAGTTAGGTCATTACTCATTACTCAATACTCATTACTCATTAGTGAACAACTGAACATTGAACAATCAAATATCAATACTTCACTACCTTCAGCATTCAAGGTTTAAATTCAATCAAGTGAATGAACTATAAAGTGATCAACAATCAACATTCCACACCAATTTAGAAATGACAAAGAGAGTAGAGAGTTAGTGAAAGAAATAGGAATTAGAAATACCTTGATCACCACCAAAAGGAATGTCTACCAAGATTCAAGGGGCTATGGTTATCCTCATTCCCATCAGTGTTATCATTTGTATTGGCACCATATTGAATTTGATATTGATGAGTATTGGGATCCACAAATCCAAAGAAGCCAGCCGCACCCACATCATAGGAACTTGGAGGAGGTGGAGGTGGTCCAGGTGGATATCTACCATATTGTGTTTCACCATAGTCACCATATGAGTAGGACCCCGAAGTTGAAGACTGTTCTTCTCCTTGTTGTACTTGACCATATGGAAAAAAGTCAAAATACTGTGAGTGTGAGGGTCCTTGTCCACCGTAACTAGGGTTCCATGAATCAGTCCATGATGCCGCTTGTTGTCCTCCAAAATCTCCACCCATATTTCCTTGCTGAGTACTACCTCCAGCCCCAGGTGGTGAATCTCTTCGGCGCCGTTGATAACCACGGCTTGGATCAAATCTTCCAGATGGAGGTAACTCATGTACTTCCTCTACAGGAATGTCATCGTCTTCATCATGTTGATAGTATTCACTAGTACCACCTGTCCCACTGTCTCCTCCTCCATCTCCTCCACCATGGCTACTTGAAGAGACTGTGGTAGAACTAGCTTTCTCAGAAGCAGGTTCTTTCCCACTCCTCCTAGTCCTACTACTGGTACCTTCTCCCTGAGGTGGCTGACCTTCTGTAGCTGCAGGTGCCTCACCCATGTCCTCACCTATCAACTCTTGAACCGTTTCCTGAAACCCCGGATCTGAATCTAGCAGTATATCCTCTATCTCGGCTAACCATGGGAGTAAGGGATCGTCCTCTCTAAATATGTGATCCAAATTAATGGGACAATAATCAGGACTATCCCTTACCCTTCTCTCCCTAATTCTGTGTTTCAACTTCAGATTGTAATGACAATACACAAGCTTGTTGAGTTTCTGCATGGTAAGCCGATTCCTGACCTTTGTGTGGATCAAAGAGAAAGTGCTCCAATTTCTTTCACAGTTGGAAGATGTTGTAGTTTGACTAAGGATGCGAATAGCCGCACTCCTTAGATGTGGAGCACTCTCCCCATAATTCATCCACCAATCAGCTGAAATGCAAAAAATAAATAAAGAAAATTAGATCGTATCACAAGATATCTGCAATGTGGATATGTCTTTTGTTCATAGTCATACCAGGTGACATCTTTCCAATCGATCGTATCACAAGAGGGTCAGCAAAGGTTCCTCTCCTTTGTGTATAGATAGATATCTACAATGTGAAAGTTAGATACAAGTCAGTAAACCCCTACAACATAATTAAATTCTCTTAAGTAACCACCCACTCACCTCTTGAATGGCCTCAACTTGATCATCTCGACCTAACAATTTCTTCAACACTTCCCGTAATCCTACCCGCAAGTCCGTATCTATTGCTTCGGTGTGTTGTTCGACATTGCGGTAATAGAATTCGGGATTCAAAAAATAACCTACATTATAAATATGTAGAATGTACTGTGAGCAAGCAAGATAATAAATACATTAGTTAGGAAAACAAAAAAGTATCAAATTTAAAGATATATATTAATTACCTGCGGCATGCAATGGATGGTGCAACTGATCGTTCCAACGGGCGTCAATAATCTTTATATATTTTTCGTGATATCTAACATTTTCCATGATGGATTGCTTTGCCCGATCCATTGCTTCATATATAAAGCCCATTGTCGGCTTGTCATCACCATCTACAAGCCGCAAAACTTTAACTAAAGGCTCAAAAACCTTTAATATCTTCTTCACTTTCTTCCAAAATTTATTGTCCCTCATCAGGTTTGGGACTTCAAACTCCGGACCATGGGTTGCATTGCCCCATCTCGAACGAAGCCATTCTTCTGATGCAAACATCTGAATGAGCTCCGTTCTAAACTTTACAAGGCTTTCCATAGCCAGAAAATGGGTTGCAAACCTTGTTAATCCTGGACGCAGCAAGGCATGGTTATTTGTATATCTTTTCATCAAGCTTAACACCCATGAATGATCATATATAAATCTTGTAATTCCTCTGCATGCCTTGATCAATGAAGACACTTTTGTCTTCCTTCCAATCTCTTCCAAGATGAGATCTACGCAGTGTGCTGCACATGGGGTCCAGAATAAATGGGTCCTCTTCTCCATTAATTTCAAACCTGCTGCCTTGAAATTGGCGCCATTATCTGTAACAATCTGTACAATATACTCCTCTCCCACACTCTCTACAACTTTATCCATAAGAGTATATATATATGCGGCTGTCCGTCTATGTTCAGATGCATCAATGGACTTCACAAAGACGGTCCCAGCGACTGAATACACCAAAAAGTTTATTAATTGTGTTTGGGTGCCGCTGGTCCACCCGTCACACATGATGGTAACACCATTTTGTTGCCACATGGGTCTAAATTTTTCCACCCAAGCCTTTATTTCTTTAAATTCTTCTTCAAAATATTTAGTGCCCACATCATATACGGAGGGCGCCTGTATACCCCGCCCAGCTTCGGCGGCAACATCAAGAATAGTCTGGAAGTATGGGGAATCTATTGCTGTAGGTGGTATGTTCTTGTGAATTAGCCATTTTGCTGTAGCTTTGGCCAATCTATCTCTTGCAGCCTTCATTACCCCTTTCATAACACTTGATATTTTTGGTTGTTTAGCTCCCTCTTTTCTATGTGCTAGAGGATCAACAGGGGGAGGAACTGCTCTTCTTGTAGAGATAATTTCTACGTCAGCATCCCGTTCCCGGGTGCTAAATGCCCTACGTATGGACCCCGCAAAGCCCTTGCCCCTGCTTGGCACAGCAGATGATGAGCCCCCTGCATCATAATATTTGCTTCCAGCAAATGCACGACGTTCATATTCTTCTTGTTGACTCATCAAAGACTCTTGGCGTGCAGCCTCCATCTGTGCATCTTCCTCCTCATCAAAATATTCATCCCCAAATACATCATAACGGGCAGCATCAACATCTTGCCGCCTCTTTTCTTTTATCTCTACTTTTCTAGCTTTGTTTTGGCCAACCAAAGCTTTCATTTGTTCCCTTACTTCCCTCGGTACTTCGGTACAGCCAGCAACATTGCCAGATATGTGGCCCAAGTGGTGTTTGAATCTTGTAATGCCCCCATGGGTCACTCTTCCACAGAACTTGCATTTGATTTTCAACCTATTATTCTCAACTGCCTCACCAAAGCTCCATGCGGGATCAACATCACGAGGCATTTTCACTTATCAAATGGCAGACAGATGGACCGAAATTTAATACCTGGCTCTGCCTATAAATATAAACAAGTAGTATACTAGTATGTTAAAAATTAAAAAAAACAAAGAAACATGTTAGAGGAAACTTATATCACAAATATAGGAACCATTTTCAAGACATTTGATTGGTATTCAAATATTAAAAATTATTTTTATTTTAAAAAATAAATAAATCCGAAAATAAAAAAATAAATAAAAATCAATAAACATTCAAAATGTGATGGATTGATCTATGGGAAACATAGATCTATCATTTACAAGCAATTTCCAAGTGGTTTCATGGGTTGTCCATGAATATTCACATTTTTTTTTTTCAAAAAATAAATAAATCCGAAAATAAAAAATAGAGAAAAAGCAATAAAAATTCAAAATGTGATGGATTGATCTATGGGAAACATAGATCTATCATTTACAAGCAATTTCCAAGTGGTTTCATGGGTTGTCCATGAATATTCACATTTTTTTTTTCAAAAAAATAAATAAATCCGAAAATAAAAAATAGAGAAAAAGCAATAAAAATTCAAAATGTGATGGATTGATCTATGGGAAACATAGATCTATCATTTACAAGCAATTTTCAAGTGGTTTCATTGGTTGTCCATGAATATTCACATTTTTTTTTCAAAAAATAAATAAATCCGAAAATAAAAAATAGAGAAAAAGCAATAAAAATTCAAAATGTGTTGATTTCATCTATGAGAAACATAGATCTAACAATATGAAGCTATTTTCAAGTTGTTTCATGAGTTTTCCATAAGTGATAATGTTTTTTTTTTTTTAAATAACATAAATCCGAAAATAAAAATAACAATATATAAAAAAAAAAACAAAAGATATGCATGTAAGATCAAAAGGAAGCATGAATCTACAATAAAACAACACAATGATGCCATTATGTTGTGATTCATAGTAGTTAGAGAGTGATAAATGAAATGATCATGTCAAAAGTTGAAAAAATAAACCACATATACCTTAATGAAGAATCTTGTTTTGACTTTTGAATCTCTAGATCTCTTTCAATAATGGTTTGTTGGTGATTTGGTGGCAAAATATCTTGAAGAGAGGGATTTGGGAGACATTTGGGACCACAAGGAAGTGAAAATGGAAACTATAGAGGGGAAGAGAAGAAAGGGAAGGGTAAAAAACCCTAAAAAGTCCCAAAGGGGGGGTTTTATAACCCCCCCCCCCCCACGTGTATGGGCCGATACATACGGTATCGGCCCGTATCGGCCGATACGGTCCCGTATCGGCCGATACGGGTGCGATACGGTATATACGGCCGATAAATTCAAATTATCGTATCGGCCTTGGCCGATACGGCCGATATATCGGCCGATACGCTTCGTATCGGCCGATATTTTCATCTATGGTTCTCTCATTCGCATTATATAAGGGTTAAATATCCTATTAATAGTCTCCTAATACAACTTAAATCCCTAAATTATAGCTATCCTAATATAAAAAGAGTACTTGACTAATTGTAGCCTAACTAGAATAGAAGATCTAACTACAATACAAGTATTGGGCCCGGTTGGGCCTGCGCATGATGGGCGTGATTGACACCCCCCCTCAAATTGATGCTGGGAAGTCATATAGCAGCAATTTGGTGACCAGAAACTGATGTCGACGCCGAGGAAGTCCTTTGGTGAAGATGTCAGCAAACTGAAGCTCAGTAGGGACTTGAGGTAAAGAAATGACATCACGCTTAAATTCATCCCGAATACAGTGGCAGTCTACTTCTTTATCTTTGGTGCGTTCATGGAAGACAAGATTTTCAATGATCTTGATAGCCCCAGTATTATCTGCATGCAAGGAAGTAGGAGAGGATTGAGCAAAGCCAAGATCCAAGAGAAGTATCCGAAGCCATAAGATTTCAAAACAGGCAGAAGACATTGCCCTATATTCAGCCTCTGTGGAAGATTGATAAACACGCTCTTGTTTCTTGCATTTCCAAGAAATGAGAGAATTTCTGAGATACATGCACTAGCCAGTAGTAGACCAACGAGTATCTTGACAGCCCGCCCAGTCAGCATCTGCATAAGTGGTCAACTGAAGAGCATTATGTTTCGGATAATATAAACCACGAGTGACAGTGCCCAACAAATACCGGATAATGCGCTTGACAACAGTTAGATGATGGTGTCTCGGAGTTGTCATGAATTGGCTCACAAGATTGACAGCATAGGCGATATTTGGTCGAGTGATGGTGAGATGGACAAGACGACCTACCAAGCGCCTGTAGGTATGTGGATTAGGAAGAAGGTCACCATCATCTTTCCTAATTTTTAGATTTATCTCTACCGGTGTATCAACAGGCGAAGAGTCATGGAGATCAGCAAGCTCAATAAGATCAGATGTGTATTTGTGTTGATTAAGAAATAGGCCTTTGGGAGATTGATGCACTTCCAACCGCAAAAAATAATGTAAGGGGCCTAGATCCTTCAAATGGAAAGAATCCCTTAGAGACTTTTGGATAGACCTTATCATACCATCAGCAGTGCCAGTGATAATAATGTCGTCAACATACACAAGGAGAACATTAACAAAAGTAGATGTTTGCAGAAAAAGAGACGGATCGTAAGGGCTTTGAGTAAAGCCACTCGTGCATAAGCAACCCCTAAGAGTTTCGAACCAGGCTTGAGGAGCTTGCTTCAGACCATAAAGAGACTTCCGTAGGCGAGATACATATTTCTTAGATGGAGAGGTGACTCCCTGTGGCTGTGGTATCCGCATATTGACCTCTTCTTTCAGATCCCTATGCAGAAAGGCATTTTTGACATCCATTTGGTATAATGGCGAAGATTTAGAGGCAGCAATGACGAGAAATAACTGAACTGTAGTCATTTTTGCCACAGGGGCAAACGTTTCCTCGTAGTCAATCCCATATTCTTGCCTGTTGACGAGTACCACGAGTCTAGCTTTGTGTCTATTTAACGAGCCATCAAATTTAAGTTTAATTGAGTAGATCCATTTGCAACCGATGGGTTTAATTGCTGAAGGACAATCCATAATGTCCCATGTGTGACTTTGATCCAATGCATCCAATTCTGCCCTCATAGCTTGGTTCCAACTATCATGTTGTACTTCTTGCAAATAAGAACTTGGGTTAGAGACAGAAGAAAGGGTTGTCATCAAGGAAGTGTGGGTGAATCCATACCGCTCAGGTGGTCTAGAAGTTCTTGAGGAGTGACGCAGGATATGACAAGTGGTGGAACCAGCTGCCGGCGGAGGATTAGGAGGACGGGCATCTGTAGTGGTAGGTTTTTCCCGACGATGATAAACAAAGTCAGGATGAAACCTATAAAGAGTTGTTTGATCTGAAAAACCCGGTAAGAGAGCAGGTGAAGATGGATGAGGACAATCCAAGTGAGTACTTGTATTCTAGTTAAGCTACAATTAGTCAAGTACTCTTTCTATATCAGGGTAGTTATAATTTAGGGATTTAAGTTGTATTAGGAGACTGTTAATAGGGTATTAAACCCTTATATAATGTGATTGAGAGAACCCTAAAGTAGTTAGTGCAATAGAGTGAAGAAGATATCACAGCAAGGCAACCAGCAACAGCTACAGCAGCAAACAGCAGCAACAAACAGCAACAGCTACAGCAGCAACCAGCAGCAAAACGTCCTTGACATCAGAGTGAAGAACAGCACGTGGGCCCCACCAAGTGATCTCTAGACAGATCAGAGATTGGGGATGAATGAGGAGTAGTTTTATGCAACTATTGGAAGTGGTCCCAGTCAGAACATATCCAGATCCAGGATTTTCGACGGCTGAGATGAAAACAAGTGGAAAAAAATGAATTTCCACAAAAATTGGTAGAAGACCTACCTCTGATGATCAATAAATATGGAAAAAATCTTCATAAACAAGGGAATAGCCAGGCGACCAAGAGGGGCAGAGGTCGCTGATATGGTGATGATGATCACAGGTGGGCCATGCCTGATTTGGGATGATCAGGGATGATAAAAAAGGAGAAGGCTGAAGGATCAGGCTGAATGGCTTCCAGAACTTGGAAGATGACTAGAAGATGATCACAGATGATTGACCATGCTCTGATACCATGTCAATTTGAGAATATACAACACAGAACATGCACACACACAGAGAGAGAGAGAGAGAGAGAGAGAGAGAGAGAGAGAGAGGCTGAATTCGTGTGCTCTCTTTAGGGTTCTCTCATTCGCATTATATAAGGGTTTAATACCCTATTAACAATCTCCTAATACAACTTAAATCCCTAAATTACAGCTACCCTAATATAGAAAGAGTACTTGACTAATTGTAGCTTAACTAGAATACAAGATATAACTGCAATACAAGTATTGGGCCCAGTTGGGCCTGCGCATGATGGGCATGATTAACATATATACCCAGACACGATGCAGAAAGCTCTTCCTAAACCAACATCTGATCATTGCCCAATTCTATTGGATTCTAGGAAAGATTGGCGAGGACCGCCGCCTTTCAGATTTGAACTAATGTGGCCTGAGGATAGTTCTTTTCCTCCTCTAATTTGAGATTGGTGGAAGGGAAACTTTGACCGGTTGGGCAGGATACAGAATTGTGACAAAACTTAAGAATCTTAAGCTTTTTATCAAGGATTGGGCTGCTAACCTGTTTCGAAGCATGAATCACTCTATGGCCTGCCTTTTGCAAGAAATTCAGGAGATTGATAAAAACGAGGAAATGGATAATCTCTCCTTTGGTGAATTTCTTAAGAGGCTTCAGCTGAAAAAATCTTACTAGAAAAAAGGGGGGGGGGGGGGGGGGGGGGAGAGATTAAATAGAGACAAAGATAAAGAGTCAAATGGATCATGAATGGGGACAGAAATTCTAATTTTTTTCCAGAGCTTGGCCTCTTTCAGGAAAAGGACTGACAAGATTGTCATATTGAGGTATGGAGACAGATGCACATATCCGACCACATTATTCAATTCTTCAAGGCTCTACACTCTAAAGATTATTGGACTCAGCCCACTTTGGTTAATCTTCCTTTCAATGTGCTTGGTTACGATCTAGCTTCTCCGCTGGAAAAGAGTTCCTAGAAGAAGAGATAAAAGCTGCGGTTTTTGAATTAGGGGATGATAGGGCCCCTAGTCCAGATGGTTTTCCATTGGCTTTCTTCCAAAGGTTCTGGGAAGTTATCAAGGAAGATTTGTCAGATTTTATGAGAGAATTCCATGCTAGAGGTAAACTCTCTAGGCACTTAGGAGCCACCTTCATTACACTTATTGCTAAGAAGTCTACGGCTGCTTGTATCAAGGACTTCCGCCGCATTAGTTTGATTGGGTCTATTTATAAGATCATTGCAAACGTTTTGGCTACTCATCTTCAGAAGGTGCAGCCCAATTTGATCTCCATAAATCAAGGAGCCTTCGTTAAGGGGAGACAGATTTTGGATGGGGTCCTCATTGCTAATGAGTGTATTCACTCTAGGAACCTTGAGAAAAAACCTGGCCTTATTTGCAAGTTGGATCTTGAAAAGGCATATGATATGGTAGATTGGGATTTCTTTCAATATCTCATGTGTCGGATGGGTATTGGGTAGAGATGGAGGACTTGGATTGTGGAATGTCTTGAATCGGCTCATTACTCCATTTTGGTAAATGGCTCTCCAAAAGGCTTCTTTCCAGCTACCAGAGGTTTGCGCCAAGGGGACCCACTTTCACCTTTCTTGTTTGTTATGGTGGGTGAGGCATTGAGTCATATGATTGAAACGGAAGCCAATGATAACCTTAGCAGAGGGTCTAGGTCTAGCAGTAACGGTCCAACAGTCAACCATTTGCAATTTGCTGATGACACGCTTCTCTTCTATGATGCTGATGAGGAGGAAATCAAGAATGTTAAGGTCACTCTGTTGTGCTTTGGGTTCTGCAACTGCCAGAAATGTTGCTTCCCCACTTTTTTATTAATTGTTTTTTAACCAAATGACCCCAGCTCCTTTCTCTGTTGCTTCCTGAGACACAACAATGGAACCAAAAGCTTCTCTTAAAAGTTGAAACTGCATCATGGCCTCCAAGTCTCGACTCCTCTGCAGTGATGTTTAGTGGCCTGCTGTGAGATTAGATCAATATATCGGCAATCCTCTCTTCTCTCTTGCTGTAGGTCGAGAAAGGTTAAGCAACTTCATTTCTCCTTTGCCTGAACTATAGATCTAGCCCTTCTCTGACAACAACAAACACGTGACGAACCAAAACGATACTCTTCTGATCAGTAACATGAGTTTGGATCTATGTGTGGAAATGTGAACCCGCTTTGATACCAATTGATAGAGGCCCTAGGGTTAGGGCTTGCACGGAAAGTGCGGAACTACTATAGAGGTGTCCGCAGACACTATGACACGAGTATGCACCTCGAAAAAGGATAAAAATTCACTCAAATTCTATTAATCAACTTTAAGATTGAATCTCTACATTATTTATTTAATTAAGAAAAGGAACTTAATCGCTACAAATCCTAAACAAACTGGGAAAGTAAATAAAATATGAAACTTTCCTAATGACAAATCATTAAATAAAATTGAAAAATAATGATAAATAATCCGGGAAATAAAATAAGTCCTAAACTATCTTGGCCCATGTGTGGTGGGGTTGCAAGTCCATCCTGCATCACATTTGAGGGAATGATTTCTTGTAGTTGGATAGATCCTGAAGTGCTGTATCTTGTAAGCCAATGATTCTAATCATAAAGCATGGTCAATTTGATTGTGTGCTCGTCTTTGAGCAGAGTGAATTTTCACGAAGCCTATACAGGGGGTGATAGTTATTATAAGTGATTTAGATTTTAGATAAGGGCTACATTGATTGATTTAAAAGTTAGAAGGATTGGCCCAGAGATTAAACACTAGAACTGAACAAGTTTTATAGTTAAAGATTAAGCAATGATACTAGATGTTAATAATTTACAGGGAGTGATTTTTATTATTAGTGTGCAGTGTCCACTATAGCATTTTCCAATCTCTTGTTGTTTTGGGATAAATTTTCATATTTTTTTTAAGGTCGCAAAAACTTGATGCCACAATGTCCATGAACCACAACATATTGGTTTTTTTAGGTCAACCGTGTTGGTGACTGCAACGATGATTTTGAACATGAATAGTACCCAAGTGCAACAAATTGATATGATTGAATTGGTTGTTTAACTTTCATAAGGATTGGGGGTACGATGGCTTATATTTTAATGGAGGTTTCATGTAATGGCTGTTTATAGTATATTGAGAATATGACATTTTTTTAAGAAACTCTTTGTTTGAAGACCTGATCGATTTCTCCTTTTTCAGGGAAACTGTATCCTACATTGCAAATACTTTGATTTTCGTCTTATGGTATGTTTGATGTGTTCCACCTTTTTATGTTTCTTATCTCTACTTATTTTTGTAAGGAGCATAACATGCTATATCACTCCTCTTTTGGCATTTCTTTTCTTTCTTTGTTTTGTGTGTGTGCACAAGCGTGTGAAGAGAATCTTGCTAAATAGCTGTCCTTATTGCTAAATTTTTACCATAAAAATGATAATTATCTTATTAATGAGCTCCTTCCCTGCTACCATATAATTTGCTACATACTACATGAAGTTTCTTAGAATGATAATGTTGACTTGCACATGCAATGGAATTTTTTGTGATCATGCTAGGGCATTCCTCGCTAAAAGTGGTGAGCTATAGCAACCCTCAATTATATCGAAAAGAAGGCAAGAGTTTTGTGATCATGTTTGGTCATTCCCCGTTATAAGCGGTACACTGCAGTGATGCCTGGTTGTAGTGGAAGTAGGCAAAGGTTCTTGCACCATTGTGGATGAGTGCAGGTGATGTAGTCATTCCTAAAGAAGAAGATGATTCAATTTGCTACTTGGAATATAGAAACTTTGACGAACAATAATAGTGGAATTGGTCGATGCAATGAAAAGAAGAGCAAATGTAGCCCATTTGCAGGAAGCAAGGTGAAAAGGGGATACCATGAAGGAGCTCATTGATGGTTACAAACTCTACTACATGGAATATTACAATGCCATGAATGGAGTAGGTAATAGTAGTAGATAATGACTCGAAACAAAACATTTTTTTTTGGGGGGGTTGGTGGGGGGGGGGGGGGGGGGGGGGGTGGTGGGGGTGGTGTGACTAGTGTTAGAGGAAGAATGTATTACCTATTATTAGTGCCTATGCACCTCATGCAAGATCATGGACGAAAATAGCTACGTAGCGGCCGCTATATCGGCCGTCGCGCCCGTACCGGTCACTACATCCGCTGCGTGGCGCGAAGGGGTGAGAAAAATTCCTACTTTCCAATTTTTTTTTAAATGCATAATAAGACTTATTTCTTTTATACTTCTCTCCAAATAACATTTCTACACAACTCTTCTACCCTTTTATGCTTAAAAGAATACCAAAAAGCACATGATCTCATCGAATTACAGTCGATACAAAGAGTTCTTCTCAACGATTCTTCTCTAAGTACATCCTATTAGACACCCCCTTTGGTAGATGTATTTTTTTCTTTAGGTACTCTTAAGTCTTGACTTCATGACAGTTTTTTCTTTTGTAAGTCTTTCATTAGTTTCTAAGTTAGCATAATTAAGCAACATGAACACATGTGAAAAAAATGATCATTACTATTATTTTCTATTCATACAGCGATGCAGGACCTCATACAGTGAGGGGACCGCTACGCCCCTTACGTTAGTTACTTTTGCAAAAAAAAAATAAAAATAAAAAAAATACATTTTCTCACATTTTCCAATATTCTAGATTTTCTAGATTTTTTTCATATTTTTTTGACGATTGTTCCAAATCGCACTACTACGCCGCTACGTAGCGCCTATTACGTAGCGTTTTGGCGGCAGGCCGCTACCCCCGCCGCTACCGCTATTTTCATCCTTATGCAGGATTAGATGAAAGTGTTAAGCGACAACTTCGGGAGGAGATGGATGGTTTAATGTAAGAAATTCCTACTGGTGAAAAGATTTTCCTACGAGAGAACTTAAATGGACATGTATGAAAGGATATTAGAGGGTATGAGAGAGTTCATGAAGCATGCTTGTTAAGTTTGTTTCGGTTTGGTTCCAAACGGAACAATTTCAGCGATCTAGTGATTAGGCCATCTGTCTGCTACTTGCTCAAAACAATTGATTTCTTGTATTTTGAGAAATATGATTTTTGATGATTTATCTGATTGTTTAACTTGTCTTTCCAAATTTATTGGTTTACCCTTTCATCCAACCGCCACTCACTACACATGCTTTT
The DNA here is from genome assembly GCA_003546025.1 of Camphora micrantha. NCBI lineage: Eukaryota > Viridiplantae > Streptophyta > Magnoliopsida > Laurales > Lauraceae > Camphora > Camphora micrantha. Next base: position 21,603,589 of record QPKB01000005.1, on the reverse strand, counting down.
GATATGGTGCACTCTGATTTTTGGGAACTTGCCTCCCAACCCACCAAAGGAGGCCATGTTTATTATGATTTGTTTATTGATGATTGTACAAGATATACATGGGTATATAATTTCGGGTGACAAAACTTTGTCAAATTCGCATTTAACCCTCCAAACCCGACCCACACAAAATATGGGTCGGTTACGGGTCAAGGTTTTATAACCCGCATAAAAACTGGTCGGGTTAGGGCCAACCCGCATGATCTGCATACGCTCCCTTTATCTTTATTTATATTGTCAATATATATATATATATATATTATAGGAAATTTTCAAGTTTCTAGTGTGATTTCAAGGTTTGTATACTGGATAGTGAGATAAGTTGGATTGAGTAAATTTGAATTTCCCTTTTTCGCTCCTTCCGCACGGATTTCTGCAAAATCCTGGGATGAAGAAGAAAAACGGAGTTCTCATTCTTGGACACAATAAGAGACTGGTTAACACGTTTGGGCCTTGTAAGCTAACATTTTTAATTATTGTTATTATTATTGGTAGAAAGGCTTTGTGCTTAACCATTGTAGTCTGCAATAACAACAACAAAAAGGACCTTGTCCTCTCCTTCATTTGAGATCATCCCTCTAAGGCTTTGACGTAGACAAATTATGAGTTTAAGGAAAACAACGCTACATTGGGGCTCAATTATTGGAATCCGAACCGTCTAAAGTAGATTTCCCAACCCTCTTGGTTATGGGCCTTATGAGATGGGCCTTCTGCAAGGCCTGCTGCTTTGTTTGTGCTTCTACAAGATGAACATAAAGCAGGGCATCATGACAGATCATGAGGGGATAAGAGTGTGAAAAGAGATACACCTTCAAAGGCAGGGTCATGTGGGCCCCATGCCCTAAACCCTAAACCCTCTGTGATATATTTATCTTAAAAGATTACCCTCTTTTACGAGATTAACCTATCTTAAGAGATTATTACAAGATGATAACTACAGTTACAACAACTCATACATCCCTTTTCTAGATTTTATAGTGGAGTCATGGGCCAGTTGGCCAATATGCTCATTATCCTGGCCTATGGGCCCAAGTTGGTTTATTTGTCAGGCCCAACAAGCTATGTTGCTTGCTATGTTTGATGTTATTGAATACTAGGGAACCCACATCTTTTTAGGTAAAATAAGGGCATGTCTGGAAACTCTTTTGTATAGTTCTATTTGAAATAAAGTTGAAATAAAGCTGTTTGAAATAAAGCTGTTTTGGTCGCACCCTTTTGTAAATAGATCGTATGTTCTGTCTGATACAAGTAAAAAGAGAAGAATTTGTCATTTAGAAAAGTTATATGGGCACACTTGCCACATAGTGAAAGTACTACAACAATCTTTGTCATATTGCTACAAGTTATATGGGCTAACTTGTAAAAAGAAAGTTGTTTGATTGGTTTAGACATTGATGGATGCTTGAAAAAGTTATCCTTTTATTACATTTTGAAAAAAAGACAAAAGGTCTTAAAGCTGATTCAATAACAGATTCACATAAACTTTCTCAAACAGTCTAAAGCACTCAAACATCTATTTGAATCAATTTAATTCAAACGGACCCTATAAGTAGACTTGTTAGACGGTTTCTAAAAGAATAAGAAGCTTGAAGTAGGCATTACTGCAATAGTGTCATGTGTTGATAATGGATGGGGGAGCATTTTTCATGAAACCTTTGATCTTGATGTGAATGACCTTTTTTATGGCATTTGTGAGAAAAAAGCAGTTACGAAAAAGAAAATGTAAAATTGTCCTTAAGTTCACAACCAAAATGGCTTTAATAATATTTACAAATACAGTAAATTTTTCTTTTTATATTTCAGTTCTTTTTGTTTACCAAGTAGAATTAAATCAGTCCATTCCTCTAGTATGTGATTCTGTCTGTACTAGTATTTCTTGTTACCGAACTGAATAATATAAGTTAATGTTTTATTTGCTGTCTTATATTATCAGGAACCATTGTTTTACTGATTACCTTTGCTCTTATTCTTTGGCAGTGGAGTCATTGTTGCTAAAGGTGCTTTTCACAGCGGCGTCCATTTTGAAAATAGTGGTATTTTTCAGTAGCTTAAATACCACCTTTAACCATGTTTAATTATTTGACACATTTTAATTTTGGTGTGGAAACATTTAATGTGTTCATTGAATCGATCACAGCTTCATAATGTCATGAACGAGTTAGAAGAATCTTTTACATGCGAAAAGGATATTATCTGCTTTATTTTTTTTTGGATTTGATAGAGTTTTCCATGCGTTGCGTACTTGGCTTATTTGATAACTTGGTACTGCAGTAAAATATCTTTTTTTTTTTTTTTTTTTTAATGGTATCTGTGTAATTGCATAAAACTGCTGGGACCTCTTTGTAATATAAAATGGTTCAATTCTATAAAAGGATGTGGTTATCCAGCTTAAGTAGGAAGGATACAGTTAAAATTGAGTGCTTTCGAGAGCATTTAGGGGTAGTAAAAATAGGGGATAAAATTAGAAAAACCTGTTTGAGATGGTTTGGGAATGGCCAACGTAGGCCGGCAACGGCGTTGGTAAGGAAAAGTTTGGCTATGAAGGTTGATGGCCTACCAAGGAGAAGGGGTAGGCCAAAGAGGACGTGGATAGCTGTAGTAAAAGTAGATATAAAGAAGTGTAACTTAACTGAGGATTTGGCTCAAGATAGATCGGAATGGAAAAACAAAATTCGTGTAGCTGACCCTAACATATTTGGGACAAGGCTTTGATGATGATGACGGTTGTCCAACTTAAGATAGGTTTTGGATGGAACTCTTCCCTCTTGTTCGACTTTCTTCCTCTTCTCTCTAAATCTTTCTTCTCCTCCTTCTCATGGACTCAGTTATTTTTCATTATTCATTTGGAAAAACAACTTGGTATAAGAGCTATCCCTTTTCACTTGAAGGTCATGAAGGGAGGTCGAGATTTGAGGTCTTTCAACCATAGCTGAAGCTGTGCATAAGTCCGACTAGGCTTCATATGTAAGAAACCATATACCAACCCAAAAGCTTAAGCTGATAGGTGGAAGGCCCATATAGGTTTATTAAGCCATGTCCAACTTAGGACTTAGGCGATGTGGGACTTCCCAGCACTCTCCCTCACGTGCAGGCCCAATAGATTTTATGGATAGGCCTGCCACGTGGGCTACACTAGAACGACAGGATACCCGCTCCGATACCATGTAAGAAACCATATACCAACCCAAAAGCTTAAGCTAATAGGTGAAAGGCCCATACAGGTTTATTAAAGCAAGTCCAACTTAGGACTTAGGCGATGTGGGACTTCCCAACATTATATTGCTTGACTAAGTCTGGCAGCGAAGTCAAGCAGTCTGTATTGTATTCAACAGCCCATGAAAGAACTTGTTTTGCAGTTTCAGGGACTCCTAATGCCCTATGTGATTGACAGCCCATGTAAGGGCCAGGTATGCAGTCAACTGATGGTATGTGTGGTTGGCATGTTGAGGTAAGGCCCTAGTGATATTTTTAAGATGTTTGTGAACATTGTAGAAAAGGAGAAAAGTAATTTTCTAATGCAGTCACGGATTTGTCAATCATGCCCATCCTGTGCAGGCCCAATTGGGCCCAATAATTGTATTATAGTTAGATCTTGTGTTTTAGTTAAATTTCAATTAGTCTAGTCATAACTTAAGTACACTTTCTATATTAGGTAGCTATAATTTAGGATTTGTATTTGTATTAGGATTTTGTTAATAGGGTATTAAACCCTGAGGAGACGTTAAAAGGGACACACGATTTCAGCATCTATCTTTCTCTGTGTGTGTTTTGTGTTCTATATTCTCAAAATAACATGGTATCAGAGCATGGTCGATCATCTTCTAGTCGCCTTCCAAGTTCTAGAAGCCATTCAGCCTGATCCTTCAGCCTGATCCTCTTTGTTCATCCCTGATCATCTTAGATCAGGCGTGGCCCACCTGTGATCATCATCACCATATCAGTGGCATCTGCCCCTCTTGGTCGCCTGGAGATTTACTTGTTTATGAAGATGTTTTTCCATATTTATTGATCACCAGAGGTAGGTCTTCTACCAATTTTTGTGGAAATTCAGTTTTTTTCACTTGTTTTCATCTCGGCCATCCAAAATCCTGGATCTGGATTTGTTTTGACTAGGACCACTTCCAGTAGTTGCATAAAACTACTCTTTATTCATCCCCAGTCTCTGATCTGTCTAGAGATCCCTTGGTGGGGCCCACGTGCTGTTCTTCACTCTGACGTCAAGGACGTTTTTGCTGGTTACTTTTTTTTTTCCTGCTGGTTGCTGTTGTTTTCTGCTGCTGCTGTGATATGTTCTTGTAGAAGATAACTCATGAAATAAAATGGCCCATGTACACTAATCTAGGCCCATGTAGAATATGGCCCATGTAGAATATCCCACGTATGGGATTGGGTTAAATATTATACAGCCTGTCTATGGATATACTTCTATGTATAGAGATTAGGTTTCTTTTATTCCTTGATTCTGATTGTAATTAGATTGTAATTACTGCTGATTGATAGCATGTGATTAGGGTAAATTTCATTATAAAATGGTTGGTCGATCCTCTATTGAGGGATGACTTTTTCCTCCAAACGACTGTCACTCTCTCTCTATTGCTTTTCATATTATAACATGGTATCAGAGCCATAGGTTCTGAGAAGATTTACTACATTAGTCTGAGAGATTCATCAATATATCGTTGAGTGCTTCTCCCTGGTGTATCATCGCCTCTTCCTTCTCTCTGCTGACTTTGCCTGGAGTTCTCTGATCAAGGTGGCCCACCTCTGATCAATCACTGGTTGCTAGCAACATACATGGATATGATCGACTAGTCTTCAGGAATTTTTTGAAGATTTTTCTGGATTTTTTATTCATCGGTTAAGGTACTGTTCAACCTCTTCTTCATCTGACGGTTTTGGGTTCTTTTTCTCAAAAAGATTTCATCATCACCGTCCAGATTTGTGGATCTTTATCCAAATCTCCTCAAACTTGGACTAGAGGACATACTTTTGATCCCTTCCAGGATTATATACTCTGATCTGAGATTGGACAACATTGTGGGACCCCCGCATCACTTCTGCCCTGAAAATCCAGTTCGTCTGGCTCCTTTGTTTGGTATTTTCTGTGGTGTTTTCTATAGAACTCATATATCAACAACTCTGATAGTATCTGTCATGCTTGGTTAGTGAAAATCATAGCAGCTTACACCATTGTGATTGATCCTCTGCTGCTGCTGTTCATCTTTGTTACTGTTTTCACTGTTGGTATTCTTCTCTACTACTGTTTTCTTTGTGGTTTCTACTGCTGGTTCTTCCCTGCTTCTATCTGGCTCACTGATTTGTGTGTTCTCTCTACTGCATCTGGTAACAATGGAAAAATACGATGTTATTCCAGTTAAATTTAATGGGAATAATTATATGGCTTGGTCTTTTCATCTCAAGAATTTTGTGGAAGGCCAAGGACTGTTTGGTTATCTTGATGGATCGATAACTAAACCTACTACTACAAGCGCTACTGATACAAAAGCATTATCCACCTGGTCCAAAGAAAATGCTAAGGTAATCACTTGGATCCTTAACTCCATTGATCCTTCTCTTGCCATTGCTCTTTAAGCATATACTGCAGCTGCTGATATGTGGGCCCATCTCAAGAAAATTTATCATCAAACGAATAAAGCACGCAAATTTCACTTGGATAGTGAAATTGCTAAATTCAATCAAGGAGATAAATCTGTGCAAGAATACTTTAATGGGTTTCTCATCTTATGGACTGAGAGGGACGCTATGATCATTCAAACTGTTTCTTCTGGATTTCTGTCTGAGGCTCTCAAATTACAAGAGGAAACTCACATCAGCCAGTTCCTTATGAACCTCAGACCGGAATTCGAATCAGTTCGGTCTGCTCTCATGAATAGAGAAGTATCCGCGAACCTGGATACCTGCTTCCAAGAGGTCCTTCGAGAAGAACTTCGCCTGACCTCACAGCGTGCCATAGTTGAAGACCCAAAGGCTTTCCATGCTCCTCTTCCGGCTGACTCTACTCTCCTGGTAACCCCCAATCGGAAGCCTACTCAATGCTATGAATGCAAAGGCTTCGGTCACATTGCCAAGAATTGTCGTAAGAAACTGGTGTGCAGATATTGCAAACGCTCTGGTCATCTTATTGATGACTGTCGGAGCTTACAGCGAAAGAATGGGCCCCAGCAGAAGCATAATCCTTCCAACTTGCCTAGACAAAATGCTCCAGCTGCGCTCCAAGTTCAAGTACCTTTCCCTGATACAGGAAGCACCTCTTCTGGATCTGTCTCCATGACTCCTGCCCAGATTCAAGATCTGACTCAGAACACGGTTACCTCGGCATACGCATCTATGGGCTTTAATGGTGGTCGGTATCAAACTCATTCTCCTCTAGCATTTCCTGCTTTTCATTCTTCAGTCTCTCAGTCTTCATCTATCACCGCATCCACATGGTTTCTAGATTCAGGAGCATCAAACCACATGACTTCTATAGAAAGTAGCTTTACAACCTCTCACCCTTACCTTGGAAAAGACAAAATCACCACTGCTAATGGAGACCAATTATCCATTTCTGGTATTGGTACCATTACTTTATCCAGTATTTCTGGCCAGTCTATCAGCCTTCCCAATGTCTACTTTGTTCCCAAATTATCAGCCAATTTACTTTCTGTAGGACAACTTATTGATGATGGGTACAATGTTAACTTTTCTTCCACTGGTTGTGTCATACAGGGGCGGCAAACTTGGAAGGTGATCGCGACGGGGAGTAAACATGGTCGACTGTTTCTGCTGGACATTGGCCTTCATTCTCTCTTTTCTTCTTCTTCTCCTAATTTCAATAAATTATGGACTGTGTGGCATAGTCGTCTTGGTCATGTGAACAATGCCTCTTTACTTTCTTTGTTTAAAATTGGTTGTTTAGAACATATAATTGATAATAAAATGCTTACCTCTTTCCTTCAATCAAAGTGTGAAACGTGTTGCTTGAGTAAGAGTCACATTTTGCCTTTTCCTATTCATCATTCTCGTGCTTTATCATCTTTTGACATTATTCACACGGATGTTTGGGGAATTGCACGGTTGCACCCACATTGAGTCGGACTGGGTTTAAGTATTATGTGACATTTATAGATGATCATTCTCGTTTCACTTGGATTTATTTCATGCGCTTCAAATATGAAGTTTTTTCTCTTTTCCAAAAGTTTTACAAAATGGTTCAAACACAATTTAAGAAAGAAATAAAAATTCTTAGGTCTGACTCCGGTGGAGAATACATGTCTCATAATTTTTCTGCCTTCCTTTCTGATAAAGGAATTCTTCACCAAAAATCATGCCCGCATACTCCACAGCAAAATGGTGTTGCGGAGAGGAAGAACAGACATATTCTTGAAACTGTTCGTTCTCTCCTCCTTGCATCCTTAGTTCCTCCCACCTTTTGGTGTGATGCTGCACAGACTGCTGTATATCTCCTCAATCGTCATCCTAGCTCTGTTCTAGGAAAGACTACTCCTTATGAAAATCTCTTTGGTCTTGCCCCTTCATATTCTCACTTACGAGTTTTTGGCTGCCTGTGCTTTGTTCATCTTCCACCTACTGAGCGCACGAAGTTGTCTCCTCAGGCTGCCAAATGTATCTTTCTAGGTTACAGTACTGAACACAAGGGATTTCTGTGTTATGATCAATCCGAAAAACGGATGCGCGTATCTCGAAATGTGATCTTCTTGGAATACATTCCTTTCTTTTCTTTGCGTTTGGATACTCACCCTGTTGCTGTGTCTTATATGCCGCATTTCCCTGCGACTTCTCCACCACCTATTACCAATGTCTATGTCCTGCGTAACGCAGTTCCTCCTGTGGGGACTCCTCCTCCTGATCCTCTACCAGTGCCACCTACTGCACCCTCAGGTATTAATGCTTCTTCTGACAGTGTTCTACCCCTGCGACGCTCTAGTCGTCCTTCAATTGCCCCTGACCGTTATGGCTTTCCTGCTCTTTTCACTTCTTTGGATAGTGCTCCTGTCCTTACCTCATATTCACAGGCCTCGAAGATACCTTACTGGCAGGATGCTATGACTGAGGAGTTGCTTGCTCTTGAAGCAAACAAAACATGGGAATTGGTACCGGCCCCTGTTGGCGCCTCTGTAATCGGCAGTAAATGGATCTATTCCATAAAAGTTCATTCTGATGGGAGTCTTGACCGCTACAAAGCCAGATTGGTTGCTCAGGGTTACAAACAGGAATATGGGATTGACTATGAGGAGACCTTTGCACCAGTGGCTAAAATGACCACTGTTCGCACCCTTCTTTGTGTAGCTGCAGCCCGCAATTGGCCCCTATGGCAAATGGATGTCAAAAACGCCTTTCTTCATGGCGACTTGCATGAGACTGTTTATTTAAAACCACCTCCTGGTTATGTTTGTCCTCCACAGCATGTTTGTAAATTGAGGAAAGCTCTTTACGGACTTAAGCAGGCTCCCAGAGCTTGGTTTGATAAATTTCGGACCGCTATCCTTCAAGCTGGATTTCGCCAGAGTCACTCTGATAGTTTCCTCTTCCTCCGATGGACACCAAAAGGCTACACATTTCTCCTAGTCTATGTTGATGATATGATTATTAGTGGCAATGATATTACTGGCATTACGGATCTCAAACTTCATCTTACTCGCCACTTTCGGATGAAGGATCTTGGTCCTCTCACTTACTTTCTGGGGCTTGAGTTTGTGCGTACCAAATCTGGCATTCGGGTCCATCAGCACAAATATGCTACAGATTTGATTACCTCGGCTAGACTTGATGATGCTCACACTGTCGATACACCTATGGAATTGAACAACAAACTCAGTTCGGATGATGGCCCTCCCCTGGATGATCCTTCTATTTTCCGGCGGATAGTTGGTAGTTTGCTCTACTTAACTATGACTTGGCCAGATATTTCCCATGCTGTTCATATAGTTAGCCAGTTTCTTAGCAATCCCCACAAACCTCACCTTGCTGCTGCGTTACGCATACTCCGCTATGTTAAAGGCACTTTTCACCATGGTCTCTTCTACCCTTCTGGTAATTCTTTGTGCTTATCTGCTTATGCTGATGCCGACTGGGCTGGTTGTCCAGATTCTTGGCGCTCTACCACTGGCTGGTGTATGTTTCTTGGGGATTCTCTGATTTCATGGAAGTGCAAGAAGCAAACCATCGTTTCGAAGTCTTCTGCTGAGGCCGAATATCGGGCCATGTCGTCCGCTAGTGCTGAAATCATCTGGCTCCGCCGTCTTCTCTGTGAACTCGGTGTTCCTCTTGGTCGTTCTACCCCTCTTCACGGTGACAACACTAGTGCTACCAGAATTGCCAATAATCCGGTCTTTCATGAAAGGACGAAGCACATTGAGATTGATTGTCATTTCATCCGTCAGCATATTGTTACTGAGAAGATATCTCTTCCTCATGTCTCTACTCTTAACCAGTTGGCGGATATATTCACCAAGGCTCTACCCAAAACACGTCATCATGATCTTACTTGCAAATTGCTGTTTTCTATCTTACCACATCAATTTGAGGGGGAGTGTAGAAGATAACTCATGAAATAAAATGGCCCATGTACACTAATCTAGGCCCATGTAGAATATCCCACGTATGGGATTGGGTTAAATATTATACAGCCTGTCTATGGATATACTTCTATGTATAGAGATTAGGTTTCTTTTATTCCTTGATTCTGATTGTAATTAGATTGTAATTACTGCTGATTGATAGCATGTGATTAGGGTAAATTTCATTATAAAATGGTTGGTCGATCCTCTATTGAGGGATGACTTTTTCCTCCAAACGACTGTCACTCTCTCTCTATTGCTTTTCATATTATAACAGTTCTTGCTGCTGTTGCACTGCTACTAAGGGTTACTATTTCTGCTGCTGTGATATCTTCTTCCTATTGCACTGCTGCTGTGATATTTAGATTCTGGGTTCTGCTCCTTGTATTGCTGCTACTGCTGCTACTTAGCTTCTACTGTTGCCCCAGTCATGTTCCTGCTACTGCTGCTCTTCCTTCCTTGCTATCACTTGGCGGGGCCCACGTACTGCATCCCCAGTTGATCACTGATCTGAACCTTCTGTTGGTTCCCACGTCTCTTGTTTGGAATTCTTACTAGTTTGCTATTAAAGGAGAAATCTGAAATTGCCCTAGTTCGTTTTGATGGGAAAAATTACACATCGTGGGCTTCGACATCAGTTTCTGGTTACCAAATTGCTGCTATATGACTCCCCCACATCAATTTGAGGAGGGGTGTCAATCAAGCCCATCCTGCGCAGGCCTAATTGGGCCCAATAATTGTATTATAGTTAGATCTTGTGTTTTAGTTAAATTACAATTAGTCTAATCATAACTTAAGTACACTTTCTATATTAGGTAGCTATAATTTAGGATTTGTATTTGTATTAGGATTCTGTTAATAGGGTATTAAACCCTTATATAATGAGAAGAGATGGACCCTAAAGGGAACACACGATTTCAGCATCTCTCTCTCTCTCTCTCTCTCTATGCGTGTTTTGTGTTCTATCTTCTCAAAATAACAGGATTCACATGGAACCAATGACGGCATTTAGGATGTCCAATACTGCTGTTACAGCAGTATGTAGTGATTGCCAAACTACTTTTGGACATGGCAATGCATAATAGTGGTTGATTCCCTTTGAATGACCAAATCACCAATACAAACACACCAACAAACAAGAGAGCAGATGTAAAAGAGAACAACAAGAGAGCTATAAAGGAATGAACCTTTACTGTGATTCAACTTGATTAGTGCCAACTGACCAATCAGAGCCCAGCCGACTGGTACATTGGATATAAAGAACTAAAATCCATGGAATCTAATCCCTTGTCACTGGTGATGATTTTTACTAATAATTGGTAAATTAAACCAAGAGAAAAAGGGAAAGAACTGAAAGTGCTTGCTGTCGACTCAACCCTTACATATATGAAAACCCCAAAAATCTTAATTTTAGCAATTGAAATCTACATTCCCTGACTCTAATCACTACTTACTAACTTGGTAGATCATAGTGGACTGAATTTATCATTAAATTGCAAAGAAAATCAAGAATTGATGAAGCTTCCCCAAAACTGGGTCATGCTAGACCAATTTCATGAAGTTGATTAAGGGCCCCACGGCCCGCATGGACCACGGATCCTGATGGTGGACCATGCCATCATCAACTACACTATTGGGTGACCAAGGAGGTCAAAGACCCAAGTGGGTTGGGTCCAAAATGGGCCCAGAAGGTCCAGCCCAAAACGGTCAACGAACATCCCTGGTTTCTGTTTATTCCTTGGAATTGAATTCAGCAGTTTTTTTGCAAAATACATCCTGTGGTGTATGGAATTATTAAAGCAGCCCATTGGAAAGCACAAACTCAATGAAAGTGGGCTGTTTTGGGCTTTCGAACTCGAATGGGACCTTCACACATAGGTTTGGACACCATGTACTCAATCATATGCCTCCATGAACTTTCATTGCTTGATTAGCCACTTGATCTTCACTTCTATCTTGGCCATCGGCATCATCCTCCCCCGCTTGAGAGGAACTTGTCCTCGGCTTGCTTGCTTGCATCTTGGCATTGTTTCTTGTGTCGCTTTCTCCTCTTTCACTTGGGCTTTACTTTCGTGGTTAAATCTTCTTGTACTTTTGGATCTTGATCATGGGCCACTACAACTTGAATTTTATTTGCGAGATGTGTTGCTATTATCATTTGAAGTTTGCAATTGCATCTGGTTTTGCCGCTAATCTTGCCGTTGGATCCCCTCAAGGATCAATGTATTCCAATTTTGATGTGCCAGAGATTTGCAAAAGCACTAATTCTAACTCTTTTGGATTGCCAAGCATCCATTTATCTATCCCTTGATTATGGTTCCTTACATTGGAAAAGAGGGTCACTGTCAGATTGCTCAATTGGATGGTGTAAGAGTTCTCTTGTCCATTGTAAATCACTCCTCGATCAAACTGCCATGGTCTTCCCAACAGGAGATTCATAACGGGCTTCACACTACACACATAATCTTGGTAATGACCACCAAAAATAAGTCGGATTAAACATTGTTCACAGTCAATTACCTTTAGGCCATCGATTATCCATGACAATTGGTATGGTCACACATTGGTTAGGTGTAGTTGGAGATCCTGAATTAGGCGTTGAGCAATCAAATTCGTGTTACTTCCATTGTCAATGACAAATGTGACCCGTCTCCCACAAATCAAACATTTAGCATAGAATAGTTCCGTCTGCTGATCTGTCCGATCTCTTCCGCCAATGTTCACCGGAACCAATGGATTGTGGTGGATCATTAAAGGCCGATCCCCGTCACCGTTGATCCCCTCAGTTTCAGGACCTTCTTCTACTTCCCTTGCTGCCAACAAACTCTTGCAGACCATCTAGGTTTTTGCTTAATCGCCAATTTTCCCATCATCAGAATCGTCATCATCAAAGACAACTTCATCACCACCATCCTTAGACTCCTGAACAAAATGGGGTAGCTGAACCCAAAAATAAACACCTTTTAGAAGTAACCTAGGCCGTACTCTTGGAAATGTATGTATCAAAACCGTGTATTGGTCTGAGGGGGTTATTACTGCATGTTTCCTTATAATTTGTTGCCTTAATGTTTGTTACGGGGGAAGTGTCTATTGCAACTTGCAAGTACTTCATGCTTATGGTCTATTGTTTCCTTTTCTTCCAAAGGTTTTTGGATGTGTTTGCCTCGTTCATATTCCAAAGCACCAATAGGACAAGTTGGATCCAAGAGCAGTCAAGGGTATCTTTGTGAGTTAGTCTAGTACTCAAATGGGTTACAAGCGTTAAGTTCCATAAAAAGGTGGAAAATACATTGTAACCATGGATGTCACATTCTTTGAGGATATACCTTTCCATTTATTGAAGGGAAATGAAATATTGGAGCCTAATAAACAGGTCAAGCCACCCACACTTGTTCAAGATATTTCTCCTCCTCCTTGTCGAACTCCTTGTCAACAACCAGTTTCTAGTGAGAGCAAACATACAATTGAAGAAGTACCGGCAAAGGCCGTGAAAGTTTACTCAAGAGAAAAACCAGGTCTGAGGTACTACACTACTACGTACTCCTGGTTCATCATCATCTGACATCCCCTATACGGAGACAGTATTGACTATTCAAATCTGATGATCCCTTGGATTTAAACATTCCTATTGCATAAAAAAAGGGTAAATGTACTCGTTACGATTTTTTTGTGTCCTATCATTCTCTTTCTCATGCATACAAAGACTTTGTGTCACAACTTACGATTGTCCTTAGTGTATATATACCAATAACTGTTAGTGATGCGTTTAGCAACCCAAAGCCGAAGGCAACTATGCTTGTAGAAATGAATATTTGGATAAAAATAGCACATGGGAAATGGTAGATCTTTTAGATGCTAGGCAAACAGTGGGTTGCTCTCGAATACAATCTGGATGGCATCATCCAAAGGTATAAGACACAACTAGTAGCTAAGGGTTTTGCGTAGTCTTATGGAGTGGACTACTTTGTGACTTTTCTCTTGTTGCTAAGTGGAATTTTGCGAGGGTTGTCTTGTCTATTGCAGCAAACTCTCACTGGCCATTATTTCAACTAGATATTAAGAATGCTTTCTTACATGATGGTGTATAAGAAAAAACCTATATGATGTAACATCTTGGTTTTGTTCCCAAGGGTCAAGCAGATAAAGTATGTTGTTTGAAAAAGGTACTCTATGGACTAAAATAGTCTCCACGAGCTTGGTTTGATAGTTATAGCCTAGCTATGGTGAGAGTTGGCTACTAGAGATGGCAGTCGGATCATTCGTGTTTGTCACATGGAGAGGTGAGACTGTTATTATTCTTATTTTCTATGTTGATATTGTATTGATATGTATCAGTGATAAGGAATTATGGGGACTCAAGCCGTATTTGATCAAAAAGTTTGGAAGTAAGGACCTTGGGGAACTAAAATATTTTATTGGCATAGAAGTAGCAAGATCTAAGAATGGTATTGTCATGTCAAACATAATATACTCTGGATTTGCTACATGAAACTGGGATGATGGGTGCTAAGCCATTTGAGCGTTGAGACACCTATTGAGCAAAATCAATGGCTATGTTTTAATGGTGGAGAGCTCCTGGATGATTTGGGAATGTATCAGAGACTGTTTGGGAGGCTAATATTTTTTACCATTACACAACCTGATATCGGATTTTCTGTCAGTTTCATGAGCCAATTCATCCATGCACCTCACATGAAGCATCTTAGAGCATTTTATCGAATATTGAGGTATCTTAAAAAGGCCCCTGGCAAAGGCATAATGTACCCATAGCATGGAAATTTATCTATTGAGATCTTCACTGATGTAGATTGGACAGAATCTAAGGGCTTTACCAATGGAACCCTTGGATCCTAATAAAGGCCTAATGGACCCCTAGACCTATGTAGGTGATGTCTGTGTTGACATACACATACAAGGAAGCCCGTATCTTGGTGTTCGTGTACACTAAGCCAAAGGTGTTTCCCTAAGGCAATTTGATGTCCATAAATTGTTGTAACGCCAGGGTTAATGTAGCCCGAAGACACCAGAGGACGGTGAAGCCAACGGGCATTCCTAAACCCTAGGATTGGCTTGTTGCCTTCCCACATTGCTGATAAACTAGCCAACTTCCTAGCAAAATCAATAAGGAACCAGCTGACTAGTGTTTTTTTCCAAGCTTGGGATTGTAGATATCTACTCGCCAGCTTGAGGGGGAGTGTAGAAAGATATCATTATTCTGTTTTAATGGTTTTGTGTAATTACATAAAACTGCAGGGATGTCTTTGTAATATCAAAGAGTTTAATTAAATAAGAGCATGTGATCGTTCAACCTAAGGTAGGTGTTGGACCGACACTATTCCCTCCCTTTTGACCTTCTTACTCTTCTCTCTTCATGTTTCTTCTTTTCCTTCACAAAGCGCTTGTTATTTTTCATTAATAAAAACATGTGGTACTAAGATTGTCATTTTGAAAAATAAATGTCATTTTTTTGGAGATGGTAATTGTTTGGGTTTCTGATACATTTCGTTTTTTTTTTTCAGGAACTTCATGGGGTTATGTCCTTCTCCTCTATTTTTTAGTGCAAGTAGCTCGAATGATAGTTGTTGGAATATTGTATCCCTTTCTACAATATTTTGGCTATGGTTTGGATTGGAAAGAAGCAGTTATTGTCATATGGTCAGGTCTTCGAGGAGCTGTGGCACTATCACTATCACTGTCTGTTAAGGCAAGTCAGTTTTTTTTTTTTTTTTTTTCTTTGTTCTTGTTCTTTTTCATCTCTTATTATGCGGACATTACAGATTGTCTTGAAATTCAGAGTACTCTTTACATTCTCTCATTGATGCATGACAATTATGAAATCTAATCCAATATGGAAAGTGAGATCAATCTGAGAATTAATAATCCAACTTAAGTATAAATCACACCAATCACACAATTCTTATATGAAAAATAAAAGGGAATTATGTGGCGGTCCAAGGCATTGTTATAATCTTGCAGGAATGGTCCCTCTAGTAAAACGAGGGAGAGATCTTAATGGAAGATAGAACTTCCACTTGCTTAGGGATAGCTCAATTCAATTAGATTAATTGTTCCCTTTGTGAGGATTTGAAACAAAAGGTTTGGTTTAACTTGGGAAACAAGTGTTTTTGTAATTTGGGAGTTTTTTTTTTTTAGGTATCCTTGTAATTTGGGATTTTAAAACAGTAATTAGATCTGAAATTAACTACCACAGCAATATATGGCTCAAAAATCAAATTCAGATGTGAGCTTTTATGATTATATAGGGGTGGTGATGTGGAAAGATGAAGGAGAAGAGGATTTAGGGCTAGTAGGTGGTTCGGCTAGGGCTAATAGTAATAGGGCTAGGACTTGTTTCGGCCAGGGTGTAGATAGGTTAAATGGGTTTTGATGATGATTGATGGGATCTAATATCTGGTGGCTGTTATGGATGGCTGGGATGTAGGGATTTGGTGGCTGAAGGATGGAGGAGATGGACTAGATTTAGGGTTTTGAAAGGAAAAAAAATAGCAGGAAAGAAAATAGAAGCAGATAATCAGAATTACCTGAAATTGGCCTCACACCAAACTCCAATCCAGGAGGCAGAAGAGAGGATCTCTCGAGGACTACGACTAGAACTAGAACTAGAACTAGAAGTCGAAGTAGAACTCAAGAAACTCAGGGTTGGGAATGGCGAGAATGGGAAGATGCATTTGATGAAGTGGGGTGGAGGTGATCAAGCAAAACATGGCAGGAGGATTAGGGTTGGGGAACTTGGAGTTGAAAAATTGGTCTTTATTAGCTAAATGGTGGTGGAGATATGGGAATAAGAAAGAGACTTTGTGGAGAAGGGTTTTTGTGTAGTCATCTCTAGTTTTTGGGGATGTTTTAAATGTTAGGGGGCAATATTTGGTAAGGGGTTGGGTTTCATTGTGGGGGATGGGGCAGGTATTTGTTTTTGGTTTGATGTTGGGTGGGTGTGAGCTCTTTACACATTTTGTTTCCTGGTATTTAGAGTTGTGTCTAACAAAGAGTCTTCAGTCAAAGAGTGTTATGTTTGGGATGGGGACGCTAACTGTCTTGGGTTGTTAGCGTTAGGAGCGCTTTGCATCAGTCGGAGTTGGTTCAGTTTGATTCTTTGTTGAGTCTTCTTGCTAATGTGTTTTCTTCTTCTTCTTCTTCTTCTTCTTCTTCTTTTTTTTTTTAATGCATGGATGAAGTTGACCATTGTATATGGAAGCCTGATTTGTTGGGCTTGTTCTCCCCAAGATCCTTTTACAGGGAGTTGAGACTTTTTTTTGGGGTTCGGCCTCCTTGTCCATAAGTTTGGAAGGGTTTAGCTCATCCTAGAGTGGAGGCTTTTTGTTGGTTGGCAGTAGCGGGGAAGATCTCGACAGCTGATATGTTAAGACTTAAGACAAGGGAGGGATGGGGGGTGTCGGATTCCGTTTCAGACGTGTGCTGCGTTTGTGGGAGCAAGATGGAGTCAATAGATCGCTTGTTCATTCATTGTGATATATCTTCCTCTATTTGAATGTACTTTCTCAAAGAATGCGGTGTGGATTGGTGTTTTCCAGGCTTACTAGCCACATTGTTTGAATCTTGGAAGGGGTCTCCATTGGCTTGAAATGGTAGGCTTTTATGGAGGATCATTCCTTTCTCCATTCTTTGGTCAACTTGGAAGGAGAGAAATGATAGAATTTTTAATAGAAAATGATTGACATGGGTGGTTCTACTGTCATTTGCGATTTCGAGGATCGCCAAATAGGCATGTGTTAGAAAGGAATTCTTAGACATTAAGATTGATAACATCGTGCAAAGTTGGGAAGCTTGCTTGAAGATGGAGGTCTGTAAGAAGAAAAGGAAAGTCTCTTGGCGCTTTCCACCGGCAGGAACACTAAAGTTCAACGTGGATGGAGCTGCAAAAGGAAAACCGGGCTTGGCTAGGATTGGAGGTGCTCTAAGAAATCATAAAGGGGAAGTTTTGTATATGTTTTCTAAACATGTTGGGATCAAAGATTCTAATGAAGCAGACGTTTTGGCTACATTGGAGGCTCTTCGCATTTATCGATCCTCTTATCACCAATCACTTATTGTGGAAAGTGACTCAACTAATGCCATAGCTTGGATGGAATCTTTTAGAGGTCCATGGAAAATGGTATTTTTATTAAATGAGATTAGTTGTCTAGTATTTGAGATGCAAGTATTATTTCAGCATGTGTGTAGATCTGCAAATGGAATGACGGATTGTTTAGCCAAGCAAGGGGTACATCATTCTTGTAATCGAAGTACCTGTTTAGTGTAGTGGTGGTTGGTGTCTAGCATGTATCTCTTATACAGGTTCACCAATGAGCTATGCTTGTTCAATTTAGCTTTATCTTTGTTGAACTTTTCTCTTTTTTAATAAAATGTTAATGTTACCGATAAACAAAATTATTAGTCATTGGCTTACTAGATACCAGACTTTGAGGCGTAGCCATTTGCAAAAAAATCAATTCAATTAGTGTTTCTTGCTATTTGATCAAAGATCATTAAATGGTCTGTCAAAAAATAGAAAATTTGCTTTTAAGGATAGTAGAGGGTAAGAGCGAATGCACGGAGGACACGGATTTAGTGAAAGGAATGAGTTAGGAGATACTATCTTGGAATTTGCAGTGGCATGTAACCTAATAATAAAAAAACACCTACTTTAAAAAGACAGAGGAGCATTTGATTACCTATAAGAGTGGAACTAATAGGAGCCATATAGACTTTTTCCTACTAAAAAGAGGTCCGACTTTCTTGCAAAGACTGTAAGGTTATTCTTGGAGAGAGTTTGACCACACAACAAATGATAGTAGTTTTAGATGTTTCCATTAGTAGTGGAAAGAGGGACAGTAAATAAAAGGTTCCCTAAAACAAGGCGTGAGGATTTGAAATGGTAAAGGGCAACAATATTTAAGCATAAAGTCATTGAGGGAGAATGGAATTTGGAGGCAAAAACTACAATGATGTGGAACTAAATGGCTGATTGTATAAGAAGGCTTTCAAAGAAGGTGCTTGGATAGTTAAAAGGGAAAAGACTATCTGAAAAAGACACATGGTGGTGGATTGTAGAGGTTCAAGAAGTTGTGTGAGAGAAAAGATGTTGCTACAAAGCTTTCTAGGAGATTAGGAATTATGAAATTTACAGGAGAGTAAAGGTAGAGGTTAAGAAAGTAGTAAGGGATGCAAAGTCCAAAGCATATATAATAACCTATATCATAGGTTGGGAACAAGAGAAGGTGAGAGATTTTTCAAGCTTGCAAAATGAGGGTAAAAAAAGTAGGGAACTTAAATCATGTTAGATGTATAAAGAACGACAACCAAATTTTTAGTGAAGGACAATGATATTATAAAAAAAAAACTGGAGAGAATATTTTAACTAAAATTTCAATGAAGATTCTATGACTCTTAGGAACGAGAGATGATGCTCCGTTAGTAGGGGAGACCTTTTATCGCAGAATTTAGGTAGCAGAAGTGAAGAATGCATTTACCAGAATGAAGATTGGAAAAGCAATGGGCCAGATGACATTCCCATAAAGGCTTTGAAATGCTTCAGAGAAATTGGATCGGTATTGCTAATTAGGCTTTTCCATAAGGAGATATACAAAATTGAACTAATTAACGTGGTATTATACTCGTGAGTCACAATATGTAACCACAGGAGAGAGTAATGGAGCAAAGACTTAGAGAAAAGGACATGCTATCTGAAAATCAATTTGGTTTCATGCCGGGGAGGTTGACTATGGAAGCTATCATCTCACTTGGGCAATTCAGGAACAAATACAAAGAGAATAGAAAAAAAATCTTCATATAGTTTCGTTGATCTAGAAAAGGCCTATGACAGGGTACCTAGGGTTTTAATTTTGTGAGTTTTAGATAAAAGGTGTCCCAAGAGGTTACATTGAAATCATTATAGACATGTAAGAGGGAGCAGTAACTAGTGTGAGAACTACCTATTGAGAGATGGATGAGTTTCCTGTGACCATAGGTTTGCATCAGGGTCTAGCTTTATTCCCCCTTTTTTTTTTGTTTTATACTCATTATAGACGAGTTAACTGCTTATATTTAAGGGGAGGTACCTTGGTGTATGCCATGCAGATGATATAGTATTAGCGGGTGGGTGCAAATGATATAATATTAGTGGATGAATCGAGAAATGGTGTGAATGCGAAACTTAAGAGATGATGGGTGGCTTTATAATCCATGGCTTTAAAACAAATCGTAGAAAGATGGAATATATGTAATGCAACTTCAGTGGGGATGTACAAATAGCTAAAACTACTTTGAGAATTGAAGCTCAAGAGATACAATAAATAGATTCTTGATACCTTCTCTCGATAATTAGTAAGGGTGGAGAGACTGAAGAAGTTGTGAGACATAGGATAAGAGGAGGATGGACGAAGTGGAGAGTTGCTTCTGGAGTGCTTTGTGATAGGCATATACCAACATGATTGAAGGAAAAATTTTACAAGACAAACCTATGGAGCAGAATGTTGGCCAATCCAGAAGCGACACATCCAAAAAATGAGTGTAACAGAGTCGAGAATGTTGTGATCGTTGTGTGGTAAAACCAAAAATGATAGAATTAGAAATGAGTGCATTAGGGAGCGGCAGCATTATACATTAATAGAGACTCTCTTGATATGGTTTGGCCATATCCAATGTAGGCCAGCAACAACTCCAATCAGAAAAAGTCTTTTTATGGAAGTTGATGGTACACCAAGGAAAAGGGTAGGCCGAAGAGGATGTGGGCGGGAGTAGTCAAGTGAGATATGAAGAAGTGCATCAAATCTGTGGATTTGGCCGAGCATAGATCGGAATGTAGAAAAAGAGTTCGTGTGGGCGACCCCAATAGAGTTGGGACAAGGCTTTGATAATGATGATGAAATGGATAGCTCTTGCCTCTTAGGATCCAATTAACCTATCATTTGCATATGGGCAGAGTCCAAACTACTCTTTTATCTGGTGGGTGGGACCAATGGGTCACATCACCTCTGCCACATGTTCTATTACCTCGGAGTTCAGATCCTCTTGTGCCAGTCACGGGGTGGGCCGGTCGACATCACAAACCATAAAGCTGCCCGGTATGGGGCAAAGGAATTTCCATTCGGGCCAGCTTAAACCGGAACCCGACCCAGCCCATTGCCCTCCCTAATTGGATGTGCTCTTTTAGCTCTTTCTATATTTTGGCTCTTTTGGATTGTAAAAAGATTCTTTTAGAAAGAGGTTGCTAGGATTTGAATTAGTATTCACAACATATGGGACCCACAATGATTTCATGCCAGCAAGCTTCTGAATGAGCTTGCACACAAGCAATTGGAGTTCTGAATTCTTTTGTGGATTCTCTCTTTCTTATACTTGTAATAGAACCCCCATTATTAGGATTTTACATTACTTTGATCTCTTGATGAATGGTGAAGACCTAAGCTAAAATTATTCGGGTTTCATGGTTCTAAAACAATATATATATTTGCATGTAGAAGGTTCGGCAGCCTGAGTTTTGAATGCTCTTTTATATCTTTATTTATAAAAGTTGCAATTTGTGCATTTTCTCTTCTTCTCCCTTGGTTTGAGTGTTCTCCCAAGTTGCTTTGATACAAAAAAAAAAAAAAAAAAACAACAACAGAGAAGGTTATTGGAGATGGTTGTGGGTCTTAATAGCTCTCAACGACTGAATTTGTAGAACACTGATTACTTGAGATTAGCGAAGCCCTTATCTTAATGGGTTATGGGCTTTGACCAATTAAATAAGACAAATGAATGATATGGTGGTCTGCAGGACCATACAACTCATTGTACTACTTAGTATGGTGCTCTACCAGAATATCAAAAACAGGTATCTTCACATTTATTGCAAGTGAAATAAAACTATTCTCTGTTGTTATATAACCTGAATTCATTTATATTGGCCTGTCATTGTGATTTGTCTATTACTTATTTGTGTTTATTGACTCTTTGCAGCATGCCAGTGACAAGTCGTATTCATTTCATCTCAATCAAGAAATGGGTGCTCTGGTTTGTTCCTAGTGATCATAGAATTGCATAACTTTTTCTTTCGATATAAAATTTATAAAAATATGTTGTATCTCTAAGCCAAAAAAAAAGAAAAAAAAAATGTTGTATCTAATAAATGAATATGAAAATTTAAGTAAATATATGTTTCGACAAACTGATTGGAAAATTTTCCTTCTACAGTTTGTTTTCTTCACTAGTGGGATTGTATTTTTGACAATTGTTGTGAATGGATCGACTACACAGTTTATCCTCCATTCCTTGAGTATGGATAAGCTATCGGCTACGAAGGTATGCTATTTTTTATATTATATATATCGATAAATTGTGTTCATCGAAATTTCTATTGTTTGTTTGCAAGTTATGTTTGGGCAAAATTTCTTGTCTTTCTGGTTATGAATGAACAACCTAGCAGAACTTATATGGATTTTTTTGGCATAAAATGCTTTCCTCTGGGCCTTATTGATGTCCCATCATGGGCATTGCATCTTTCTGGTTTGGCTCTCCTAGTAGTATGTATTACATTTGTTTCTTTCATTCACGTGGATAAAAGTTTTATTATAGTATATTAAAGTCGAGGATTTTGAAGTTAATTTTTTCTTTAACTTCTGATTTTGACTGAAAGTTATACCCATGTGCTACAACTAACTCACTTTTTCCTCACACTTCCAACATGTTATTGTAACCACTTAAATCTTCTTCCTACTTTTCATTCTTTGTAGTAACTTCATTTCTATTCCAAATCTTATTTTCCTCTTTTCTTTCTACTCTACTTCTCTTGGCCTATTTCTACTCTATGGACTCTTGGAATGAGAAAATAGGTACTCTTATAATCTTTTTTTCTCTTTTTAAAATTTAACCTAATTGATGTCAGTAAGTGTTTGAAAATGATTTTAAGTGATCTAAATTTCTTTAATGGATTATAGAATATATTTTTCAGTTGTTGGAGAAGACGCCCGCGCTTAGCACGGGTTATGCTGCTAGTTTATATTTACAGGGTTAAATTCAGAACATTATTTGCCAGATTAGTGGGTAGATGGTTAGGATGTGATTTAGGGTTGATTTTTGATACTAGGCAGACATAAGCTTTGTAATAGGCTGGATTAGGAGACTATTGATGACTTGTTTAGGAAGTTGGTTATGCATTCTAGACTATTATCTCTTAGTGGCATTTTGTTGTGCTCTATTTTCGGGTGATCTTATGCCTTTTCTTTTGAATAGGTGATTCTTGGCCTTTTTTTTATGCATGGATTGATTGAGTCTGGAGATTAGTATTAGTAGCCTATGATTTTTATCCTAGATTTGTATAATGTTGGTCCCTGAGCGAGTAGGCTCATGGTAAATCCCACAGTGAATAGAAGTTTCTAAAAGCCTGAATGATCGGCCTGACTCCTATGGTCACTGAGTTGAGTCAAGTTGAAGACTAGATGGGTCTCGGTTGATCCATGCAAATGAAACTTGGTATAGCAGTTAATGAAATAGAACACATATCATCATCTGAGCCTTATCGAATCAATTGAGGTCGGGATTTAAGAGTTCTATGATCAAGCTCTTAGATGAGCTATTTAAGATTCCTATGTATGGAACATGAAAGATCTCTTAATATGGCCGCCCCCACCCCCCCACCCCCAACCTCCCTACCTCTCTCAGTGTGTGCATTTGTGTGACTTGGACACATAAAACTTGCTGGTGAGTGGTGACGATGATCAAAGAAGTGCAAGAAAAAGATAAACTGATGCCACTCCAGAAAGAAATTTCTAATATTCTACAACACACATCGTCTTAAAAGCAAAACAATATGTGGAGTATCCTTTCTAACTAATATTTATTGATCACCAAAAGCAGAAGCTGTGTAAAAGTACAATTTCTACGCACATACATACATGTAGGATGTAGGGAGAATGGAGAAAGTGGGTGAGAAGGACACAGCCGATTTGGGTCAAGAAGTAGACATCAATCAGGAAGGCAGTGAAATGGGAGGACCTGTTCACTCTTTTTGTGGACAAGATGCTGGAAAGCACTCCAGTTGTGTGTTTGAGATTTGCGTTTTCTTGTTTTGGGAAAGCTGCTGACGCTTACATACCATTGTCGAGTACAAGAGGGAAGGGGAAATGCTTTGGTTTTGTGAGATTTAGGGGCCATTTTGCAGCACAGAAAGCTATTGCTGCCATGAATGGGACTATCTTCATGGCATAAAACTTCTTGCAAGTTTGCTTCCTTTACCGGTTGCAAAGGAGATCCTCTTCAAAGGGAAGTTTGGGTTGGATTATTTCATTTTCTCCTTATACCATTAGAGAAGTTCCTTTTCCTGCGCCTTGGGTGGAGGAGAATGTTAGTAGTGCTTAGGAGACTCCAACGGTATGGGAGGAAGGAAGAATGTCTTATGATGATGTGATGCAGAGTTGGTTTTAGAGTTTGAATTTGTGCTAGTCGAAGCCTATTTGAAGCAATTAGAGCATCCCAAGAAGGTTCACAAGGTCCTAACAAGTTTTGATTGAAAATTTGGACCCAAACATCTAGGAATTATGCTGAAGTATGAAAAACAGGGGCTGTTTGGAGAATAATACAGAAAACAGGGGCTTGCTTGCAAATCTGCAGAGAATTCAGAATTAAAAAGGGCCTCACGGGCAGCAGGTTTTTGTACTCAAGTTTGGAAGGTCAAATCAGGTCCAACCTGAGAAAGGAAGGTGCCAGCGGGGTCGCCCATGAGAGGGCCTTCAGATCGTACAAGTGCTTTCGTCAAAGGGTGGGCCATGTGGGCCCCACAACCAAATTACTAAGAGTGTGTAGTGACGACTAAAGTTCTGGGTTTTTCTCATATTTCTTTATTTTCTTTGCTATTTTTATTTATTTATTTATTTATTCAAGAAACTCTACTAGGACTTCTAATTATGTTAGGATTCAATGTTAGGAAGTTTTCTAGGTTTTCATGACAGTTTATGCATTATATATGTGAGGATATGGCTGAGAGTCCGGGAGATGCTACAATACTGTGAGCAGTAATTTTCAGAAAGCAGTAGTTGCTTTTGGTTTTCTTCCTCTTTCTTGTGTCGTGTGAATGCTAGAAGATGGGGAAGGCTTTAAAGTGAGTTTGGTGGTTTTTTTTCAGCATTGTTCCTTCACCATTAAGTTTCTTGATTTCTGTTTTCTCTACTGCATATTGGTGTAGTAGTTGGAATATTTCTGGTTTTAATTATCTGGGCCCTAGACCATCTGGGACTGTGTTATGATGCTTTGGTGATAGGTTGCAAGAAGAATTTGGAGGCTGTCTGAGTGTCTAGAGGTACTGTTAAAGGCAACAAAAACTGGTTAGTTAACAGTCATTCAATTATTTGGATTCGGTTCCTATTCCGGTGGACAGTTGGTGTGTTTAAGGTGGGCAAAACAGTGTTTTTGAGGTTCTATGGGATTCCCCTTCATGGTTGGGTGGATCGAACCTTCATTGAAATAGGGGAGAGGCTAAGGGAAGTTCTATGGGTAGTGGCCCGCCGCCAAAACGCTATGTAGCGGCGCAGCGGTGCGATTTGAAAAAATCGTCAAAAAAATCTGAAAATTTTGTAGAAAATCCATAATATTGGAAAATGAGAGAAAATGTATTTTGTTTTTTGTTTTTTTTTTTTTAAAAGTAACTAAGATAAGGGGGTGTAGCGGTCCCCTCATTGTATGAGATCCTGTATCGCTGTATAAATAGAAATAATAGTAATGATCATTTTTTTTTCACATGTATTCATGTTGCTTAGTTATGCTAACTTAGAAACTAATGAAAGGCTCATAAAAAAACTATCATGAAGTCAAGACTTAAGAGTGCCTAGAGAAAAGAATACCTCCACCAAAAGGGGGTGCCTAATACGATGTACCTAGAAAAGAACTCTTTGTATTGACTGTTATTTGGCGAGATCATATGGTTTTTGGTGTTCTTTTAAACATAAAAGGGTAGAAGAGTTGAGTATAAATATTATTTGAAGAGAACAAGAAAAGAAATAAGTCTTATTATGCATTTTAATTTTTTTTGGAAAATACAAATCTGTCTCACTCCATAGTAGCCTCGTAGCGGACCGTACGGCCACTACGGATGTGAACGCCGCCAAATGCATTTTAGCGCAACGGTAAAGACCGCTACGCTCGAGGTAGCGTAGAGGCCCTATTTTCATCCATGGTCTGTGGCCAAATCGCTACATAACGGGCGATATGTAGCGGTGTGATTCAAAAAGTGGTCAAAATGTTTTGTAAAAATATCCAAAAAATCCAGAATATTGGAAAATGTTAGAATTTAATGTTTGTTTTCTACAGTAACTAATATAAGGAAGCGTAGCTGCCCCCTCATTGTATAGAGGTCTTGTATCGCTATATGACTATGAAATAATAGTATTGATGTATCTGTCCACGTGAATTCATGTTTGTTAGCTATACAAAGAAATTAATTTGGCTAGGGTCCTATTTCCTATTTGATTGAAATTTGACTAGGATCCTATTTCCTATTAGAAAGAAATTTAGCTAAGGTCTTCTTTCAGCTTAGAGTGTAATTTGGCTAGAGCCCCGTTATTGTTAGAGTGAAATTTGGATAGGCCCATATCTGTTTTTTAAAGTGAAATTTGGCTATGGATTCATTTCTATTAGAGCAAAGTTTGGATAGGTCAAATATCTATTAGAGTGAATTTTGGCCGACATTAATTTAGGTGGGCCATGAATCTCATTTTAGCCCTTAAAGATTAAAAGGGTCCTTGGGACATTTGATTGATGGTCCCTTTTTGTAATTTCGGCGGGCCCCATTGTGGGGGTCTCGAATCTCACGTTAAGCCCTCAGTAATAAAGGGCAGGGGGCCTTTTCAAAACGGACATTTATTGGCCCTTCTCATCATACGAACAGAGCAGAACCGAAAATGGCATTTGCTGACCCTTTTTGTCATATGAACAAAATGGAAGGATTGAGAAAGAAAAGGAGGGATAGGAAAAGGAGGAAAAGAGGGAGGGAAGAGGAAAAGAAGAAGAAGAACGACAGAGACACAGGTGGAGGAAGACGATGAGAAGAAAGGGAAGATGCTGCTTCAGTTCTATGCTTGCTGCCGAAAACCCTGCCGGTTGCTGTTACTTCGACGCTTGCTCCCTGTTACTGGTTCGATTTGATGTTTGATGCCTGCTGGTTGCTGTTGCATCAACTCTCGCTGCTTGTTGCTGGTTCGATGCGCAATGCCTTCTGCCGCAGGTATGTCTTCTTCCCTACAGTTGCTTTCTTTTTCTCCCCCTTTCTTCGAACGGGGTAGCAGGTTTTTTTTTTTTTTACTTTATAGCGGCTGACACGTAACCATATCGGTGCGTATGGGCCGCAATGGGTATGTAGCGGCTGATACACCCTAATACGGTTTTGAGCAGCACTGTTTTGCTTTTAGCTTAGTGCCCACTGCTGCTGCACCCGATATAGCATTGCGGATGATATT
Source organism: Camphora micrantha (assembly GCA_003546025.1). Classification (NCBI taxonomy): domain Eukaryota; kingdom Viridiplantae; phylum Streptophyta; class Magnoliopsida; order Laurales; family Lauraceae; genus Camphora; species Camphora micrantha. The sequence goes on along the minus strand of QPKB01000005.1, from coordinate 21,576,522 downwards.
TTGATCCATGGTTTTGGATAGTCACAGATTTAGCAATGTTCACATGTTTATCCATCTAGAGATGAGTGTTGAAATCTTTCGAGAAGTTTACAAACTGGATGTTAGGGATTAACTCACCTGAACTTTCCTTTTCTACTTGGAAGAGTCATAGGCATGGTGGCTATTTTGTGAAGGGGCGTGGTAAAAAAATAGCAGTTGTGATTGGCGTGGGGGGTGGTTAGGGCAGATGTGTGCCGAAAACTCAAATATCTTACCATTTCTTGAAAAGAACAGAAGCTCAGTTTGCTTTGGTCTCTTGGAAATGCTATAGAAGTAGAAGGGGTTTTCTTGTCGAGAGCATGGATGAAAATAGCGGCCGCTACGTAGCGTAGCAGTCGCTATATCGGCCGTAGCGGCCGCCACCGCTACGCTATGGCCGATTTATCGGCCGTCACGCTACGGGGTGAGAAAAATTCCTACTTTCCAAATTTTTTTAAAATACATAATAAGGCTTATTTTTTTTCTTCTTCTCTCCAATAACATTTCTACAGTACTCTTCTACTCTTTTGTGTTTAAAAGAACACCAAAAAGCACATGATCTTGCCGAATTACAGTCAATACAAAGAATTCTTGTCAATGATTCTTCTCTAAGTACATCCTATTAGACACCCCATTTGGTAGATGCATTTTTTTCTCTAGGTACTCTTAAGTCTTGACTTCATGACATAGTTTTTTCTTTTATAAGCCTTTCATTGGTTTCTAAGTTAGCATAACTAAGCAACATGAACACATGTGAAAAAAATGATCATTACTCTTATTTTCTATTTATATAGCGATACAGGACCTTATACAGTGAGGAGACCGCTACACCCCCTTACCTTAGTTACTTTTGCAAAAAAAAAAAAAAAAACATTTTCTCTCATTTTCCAATATTCTAGATTTTCTAGAATTTTTTCATATTTTTTTGACGATTTTTCCAAATCGCACCGCTACGCCGCTACGTAGCGCCGCTATGCTACGTAGTGCCTGCTATGTAGCGTTTTGGCGGCAGGCCGCTACGCCCGCCACTACCGCTATTTTCATCCTTGGCTGAGAGTAGGATGACTTTTTAATTTTGTCTCTAGTTATAGAGGAAGGGCAGGGCGATGATCAGTGTGTTGTTTTGCGTCTTCCAAGGGGGGCTGCTGTATGGGATCTAAGAAGGTTTACTTCATGGGCTCTATCGGCTATAGGTCAGTCAAGGTTTGGGCTAGCCAGTAGTGAATTGGAGTATGGCCCAAAACTGTTTGATTTGTTCGTTTTAGGAGGGGCTTCGAGAGATGTTTTTTCCCAATGAAAACCCTTCTCTATCACTTTCTTCATGTCCAGGCATGCCTTTATTGAAGCTGAACGATTGCAAGCTTAGAGGAAGGCAGGCGAGCAACTAGTTCTCTTATTTTCTAGTGTGGAGGAGAAATTAGTTCCTCTTCTGGAGTTATGTGGGTCTTCAGCTAAGCTCGATTCCTCGAATAGTGACTCATTTGAGGGTGAATTGAGGGATTTTAATTAGTCTTCGATTTTGTTTTTTGAGTCGGAAGATCTTGGTGGGTCCCTTGGTTCTCTGCTTTGAATGCTATCATGCAAAAGGTTTCCCCAAAGAGAGCTTCTTGCTTCCCGTTGTCAAAGGATAGGAAGAGGAAGGCATGGAGCAGGTCTAGTAAGTTTTTGAAAAATGAAAAGTTTAGAAGGGAGTTAGTTGCTACAGTGGCTAGGGTTTCTGGTGTCCGAAGTCTAAAACCAATAGGAGTTTGAAATGGCGGTTTGGGCCTTGGCAAAGGGGCAATTGCTTCTGGCCTTGTGGTGGTGGGAAACTCAAAGTGTGATAGGTCTGAATTTACTGTATTGGCTATTCAGTAGGTATAGTGTAAGGATTCTGGTGAGGCAAGACCAGAGGAGTTCAATCCATTTGCTTTGGTGGCTAGGGAGGTTATTTGTGTTGATAAGCAGTTGGGTGCTTTCTTTAGGCACCATGAAAAGGATTTGTAGGAGTGCATCTATTGGCTAGAGGTCAGGGATGGGGACGGCAAGAAGTTGCGTGAAAGAACTATTGCGGGCAAGCTGATTGGTACCTAGGAGCTGGTCAGAAGTTGGTATCTCTAGCTATCCTTTTTATTTTATTTTATTGATAGCTGGAATATGTGGGAGCTTAGGATGGCCCGAGAAGAGGTTGGAAAATGAACTACTTATCCTTTGGTGGAAATATTACTCTAATCAAGGTGATGCTTTCCAATTTACCAGTTTACCATTTCTGTTTTCAAGATGCCAGTGGAAGTTACGAAAAGATTATATCGTATCAGAAAGAATTTTCTATGGGAGGAGTATAGTGACAAAAAGAAGTTGCATTTGGTGAAGTGGTTCGATGTATTGAAGCCCAAAAATTATGAGTGTCTGGGTTTAAGGGAGTCTGGATGCTAAAAGTTGGACATTTCTTGCCAAATGGTGGTGAAGATTATGAGAGGAGACTGTGAAGCACGGATACATAAAAAAGGGTCCCGTATCCGTATCCCAGGCGAATCTAACACAAATACGCTCGGATACGGCTAAAATACATCTGGGATACGCAAAATCTGTATCGGAATTTTTATTTTATTTTTTAATGCCAGATACGTGAGGGACACGTGCGGGATACGTGCGGGACACGCAAGGGTCCCCCACGGGACACTTTTTTAAGTGGGATATAAAAAATAAAAAACGGAGGACGGGGGAGAGGAAGAAAACGTGGGAGAGAAAGAAAGAAAAAGAAAAAGAAGAGAGGGGAAGGAAAGAAAGTTGCCTCTACCTCGCTGTCGCCGTGCCGCTGCCGTCGCCGACGTCAAGCCCTACCGTCACACAGCAACTGTGTTGTGCTGTGCCGTTGCAGCCTGTGAAATCAAACCCAAACCGACACCCAAACTGAGCCACTACTGTGTTGTGTCGTGCCGTTTCATCTCCACCTTCAGGTTCTTTTCTCTTCTTTCTTTTTTCTTTTGTTTCTTTCCTTCTCTTCATCTGTATTGGTTGGTTTTTGTTCTTTTTTTTTTCTTTTTCTTCCCCCTTGAATCATTTGGATTTTAGGTTTTTTTCTTTTCTTTTTCTTTTTTTTTTGGTGATGTTTTGTTTGCTGATCTTCTGTCTTTGCTTTCGATTGGCTGTTGCTGCTGTTTTTTTTTTTTTTTTAGTTTGCTGCTGCTTTTTTTGTGTAATGTGTTCTGCTGCTGCTGTTTGTTTTTTTGTCTGCTGCTTCTTTTTTTGTGTAATGTGTTCTGTTGCTGCTGTTTCGTTTTTTTCTTGTTTGGCTGTATATTGTATCCTAGCTCCAAGACTAATAATAGATATATGCTGCTGCTGCTGTTTCTTTTTTTTCATTTTTTCTTGATGCTATGCTGCTGTTGCTGTTTCTTTTGTTCTTTTTTTTCCTTTTTCCTTGATGCTATGCTGGTGCTGCTGTTTCTTTTTCTTTTTTTCTTGATGCTATGCTGGTGCTGCTGTTTCTTTTTTTCTTTTTTTCTTGATGCTATGCTGGTGCTGCTGTTTCTTTTTTTTTTTTTTTTTCTTTTTTTCTTGATGCTATGCTGCTGCTGCTTCTTTTTTTCTTTTTTTTCTTGATGCCATGATTTTAGGTGGCCTGATGGGGCCAATATTTTGTGTTTCTAGCAACCAAAGTTTACTGTAATGGCTTCTAGTATGGGTGGTAGTACTAGTGTGTCTTCTCCAGCTATTGAAGAAGACGCTCACAACCCTCTTTGGAGGTATGTGACAAAACAGCAAAAACTTGGTGATGGAGGGGGAAATATGTCGTGGCAATGCAATTTTTAACATCAAACCAAGAGAAGCTCATGCACAAGGGTGAGGGCTCATTTGATACATGAGCCTGGTCATGCTGTTGCATTCTGTCCAAAAGTTAAGAGTAGTGATATTGTGGAGATGAAAAGGTTAGAGGACGAATGCAATGAGTAGCACCCAAGAAAGTACCATTGCCAACTTCTAGTGTGGATTATGATTCAAAAAAAAGGAAGGCGAGTGGAAGTGGAAGTTGGAGTGCAAGTGATAGTAATACGAATATTGGGAAGTCATTTAACCTGAAGTTGCATGACCAAATGGATGCGGAGATTGCTAGGATGTTCTATGCATCGGGCTTTCATCTAGCAAGGAGCCCCTATTATGTGAGTTGTATCCAATTTGCCGCAAACAATGCTCTTGCAAGCTATGTGCCACCTGGGTATAATAAGCTAAGGACAAGTCTACTCCAACAAGAAAGGGCTCATGTTGATAGATTGCTACAACCAATTAAAGGCACATGGAAAGAAAAGGGTGTAAGCATTGTGAGTGATGGATGGAGTGACTCACAAAGGAGGCCCTTGATTAATTTTATGGCGGTGACGGAAAGTGGGCCTATGTTCCTTAAAGCCGTGGATTGTACTGGTGAAATTAAAGATAAGTACTTCATTTATGGTTTGTTGAAAGAAGTGATAGAAGAGGTTGGTCCCCAAAATGTGATTCAAGCGATAACTGATAATGCTAAGAATTGTGCGGGAACAGGGCATCTCATTGAAGCACAATTTGAAAATATTGTTTGGACACCATGTGCGGTTCATACACTCAACCTTGCCTTGCAAAACATTTGTATGGCAAAGAATATTGAAAACAATGCTCTAACATATGAGGAGTGTTGTTGGATCACGGACTTGGCCGAGGATGTTGTGTTTGTTAAGAACTTCATCATGAATCACTCCATGAGATTGGCTATTTTTAATGAATTTGTCCCTTTGAAGTTGCTTTCGGTTGCAAGTACACGTTTTGCTTCGGTCCTTGTCATGCTTAAAAGATTTAAGTTCATAAAAGGTAGTCTTCAAGCCATGGTTATTAGTGAAAGGTGGAATTCCTACAGAGAGGATGATAAGGAGAGAGCCAAGTCTGTGAAAGAGTTTGTGTTAGATGACATTTGGTGGGACAAAATGACTTACATACTTTCTTTTACGGCTCCTATATATGATATGCTAAGTGTTTGTGACACGGAGAGGCCTTGTCTTCACTTGGTGTATGACATGTGGGATACCATGATAGAAAAAGTGAAGGGTGCAATATATAGGCATGAAGGAAAGATACTCGATGAGACATCTACCTTTTATGAAGTGGTGCATAAAATTCTTGTGGATCGTTGGAACAAGAACAACACTCCTCTCCATTGCTTAGCTCATTCACTAAATCCAAGGTGACTTCTAGTCTTGAACTTTTTTTTTTTTTCTCCCTCTTAGTCTTAAACTCTTAATCATAGACTTTTTAATTCTTTTTTTTTTCCTATTCAAGGTACTATAACGAGCATTGGCTTCATGAGGATCCTAGTCGAGTTGCTCCACATAGAGATATGGAGGTTGCTAGAGAAAGAATGAAAATCCTTAAAAAATATTTTCCTAATTGGGAGGAGCGCAAAAGGATAATTACAGAATTTGCTGATTTCTCTAGCAAGTCAGGGGAGTTTGCGGATATTGATTCCATTTGTGATCGCTATGAAATGGATCCTAAAAGTTGGTGGGTCACCTATGGTGCATGTGCACCTTTGCTTCAAACTCTAGCTTTCAAGCTACTTGTGCAACCTTCCTCGTCGTCATTTGCAGAGAGGAATTGGAGTACTTATTCCTTTGTGCACTCGGTGAGAAGGAATAAGATGACACCAAAACGTGCTGAAGACTTGGTTTTCATTCATAGCAATCTTCGCCTTCTTTCAAGAAGAGCTCCACAATATATGAAAGGAGAAACCAAGATGTGGGATATTGCTGGAGATGCTTTTGATTCGTTTGAAGATGCTGGAGAGCTTGAGATTGCACAACTCTCCCTTGATGAACCGGAATTGGAGGCCGTGCTCTTTAGTGAAGATCAGCGTTGTTAAAGGCGCGCCTAGGCGCGCGCCTAGGCCCAAGTCGCATCCGGGCGCCCTTATAGCGCCTCGAAGCCCTTCAGGCGAGGCGACCTGAGTGAGGCGCTGCTAAGGCGCATGAGGCGCGCGCCTTGCATCGAGGCGCAAGGCGCACGCCTTTTGGGCTTCTCTCATAGAGGCCCAAAACTTAAACTTAAAAAAAAAAAAAAAAAAAAAAAAAAAAACAGATTTCCAGCCCAACAGGTCAATGGGCTTAAGTCAGCCCAACAGCCCATGAGGGTATATCTGTTGTGCCCTAGGTCAAATGAAAGGAAAAAAACAGAAGAGAAAAAAAGAAGAGGGAAACGGAAGAAGAGAGAAACAGCAAGACAAAAGAAGAAGAAGAAGAAGAAGAAGAAGAAGAAAGAAAGACAGAAACGAAACGAGAAGAAGGAGCAGGAGGAGGACAGAAACGAAACGAAAAAAAAGAGAAGAGAGAGAAACGGAAGAAGAAGAAGAAGAAGAAGAAGAAGAGGAAGGAGGAGAAGAACCTGCGAACCAACATCGCTGGTAGCCTGGTACGTCTTCACTGCGCAGGTACGTCTTCACCGCTGCACTTCGCTGCTACTGTTGCTGCATCTTCACGTCTTTTCTGTTTTCTTTCTTTTTTTTTTCTTTTTTTTTTTTTTTTTTGGTGATCTCTGTTGCTGCTTTTTTTTTGGTTTGCTGCTACTGTTGCTGTTGTTTTTTTTTTTTTTCCCTACTGCTGCTGCTCTTTTTTTTTTTTCTGCTGCTGCTGCGTTTTTTTTTTGGTTTGCTGCTACTGTTGCTGCTACTTTTGCTGTTTGTTTTTTTCTTCCCCTACTGCTGCTTGCTTTTTTTTTTTCTGCTGCTGCGTTTTTTTTTTTTTTATGCTGCGACTGTTGCTGTTTGTTTTTTTTTCCCCTACTGCTGCTGCTCTTTTTTTTTTCTGCTGCTGGGTTTTTTTTTGGTTGCTGCTACTGTTGTTGTTGTTTTTTTTTTTTTTTTCCCTACTGCTTGCTGCTCTTTTTTTTTTCTGCTGCTGCTTTTTTTTTTTTCTGCTGCTATTTTTTTTTATTTGTTTTCTTGTTCTTCTCCTGCTGCTGTTGCTATTTGTGTTCTTGCTGCTGCTCTTTTTTTTTTTATGCTGCTGCTTTTTTTTTTTTTCTGCTGCTATTTTTTTTTATTTGTTTTCTTGTTCTGCTGCTGTTGCTGTTGCTGCCACTGATTTCCTTTTTTTTTTTCCCTGTTCATCAATCAGATCAACTTGTAAATCTTTTTTTTTTTTTCCTATTGACCACTATCTGCACAGATGATGCTGTTATCCATGTGTGTTTTTTTTTCTTTCTGTTGCTGTTGCTGCCACTGAATTCTTTTTTTGTTTCCCTGTTCATCAATCAGATCATGTTGTAGATGTTGAGGATGACTGTTAGGTCCTCCTTAGGAGCATTTGTGTTGTTGCTTTGAGTGACTTTGATGTATTTTTGTGTGGTGGTTTTATGTAAGGTGTCACACTTTTGTACTTTTGTTGGTACTTTTGTTGAATGTTTAGCATTTAGAGTGATGGGTGCTTTATGACTTTTAGAGTTCTTCTAATATTCCTCTTCTTTTTTGCTCTAATTTGTGAATTATCTATATATACTAAAATATATATTTTTTATCTACAATGTGCGCCTCGCTTCAATGAAGCCCGCGCCTCGCCTCACGCCTTAGCGCTTAGGCCCCAGGAGACCTTAGCGCTTTGATGCGCCTCTCGCTTTTCAAAACACTGGTGAAGATGGTGATGGAGGTGATGGTGGTGGACCTGGTGGTCAGGCAATTGAAGTTTAAGTAGATGCACTATCTGTTTGTTTGGGTTATATGCTTATGGTTTTGTAGGAGTTGGTGAAACTTGGATTTTGAACTTGGAAGTATCGAATGTAATGTTTAATGACGATTAAATCAATGAAAGTGCATATTTTATGGCTATTTTGATTGAAATAATGATAGTTTTTTTGTTACATAGTCATATATAAAATATTAAAAAATAAATAAAAATTCAACGTATCCCTGGCGTATTGTATCCTACTTTTTTGAGAAATGGCGTATCTACGTATCCGTATCCGTATCGTATCCTTGTCCCGTATCCGTGTCCGTGCTTCATAGAGAGGAGAGGGAGGCTTTGCGGCGAAGAAGGTTGTTTCTAAATATGGTGAGGATAGCGGGGTTTGTAATGCTCCGGGAACTCAGGGCCCTTCGAATTCTGCATTGAGACTTATAAAACTATCATGTCCATATATGTGTCAAATCCCCAAATAACAATGGTACATAACATGTACATAATTACTCAAGTTAAGAAATAAAGAAAACAACTCCAACAATAAATATAGCAACAGCGATTGAGCGACCCTATTTGTAATTTCAGAAAGTCTGAAATCCAAGGAATGGTCTCAAATTAGTCAAAACAGGCCCAGCTATGAAAAAAAATAACTACCAGGCCCTTAATTGTAATTTCAGAAGCCCATCATTAGAGACATCTCAAAACAGTTTCAAGTTATAATAAGGAACAATAACAGGGGCCATAATGTAAGTTGCCAAACTTCTGAAACTCAACAGGAAGTGTTTAGTCGGCAGATTGGTAGTCACGTTCAGGGTTTTTAGGTCAGTTGGATACTGGGCCTAATGGGGCTCAATCTGCATGGGTCCTAGACTCCTAGGGTTGTCTAGGGGTGCCCTATCAGATGGCTGGATCTGATTTCCCATCAAGTGGGCCATGTGGTTCCCACAACCAATATCGACCAAACTACACTTTGACAATCTGGAATTGGAAAAATCCAATTCTGATTCAGATTTGTTGCTGATTTTTTTTATAAATCATGATGGGAATGGTGCCTAAAGCTCATTTCTACATTACTGCAAAGATTTGCAAGGATTCGAAGGTGTGGGTGAAGATTTCGAGCCCCATATGTGATGTACACAGGTCGACAGTAACATAGGAACACTGTAGCAGTTATTCAAATACTTAGAAATCAATCAACATCATCATCTGGATCCATAAAACTGAACAACAATGAATCCAAAGGCAGAAAATAAGAGATTGGGAACCACACACAAGCATATCAGAATTCTACTGACTTGTTATGGGCACTGCTACTGGTTTTCACTTCTTCCAATTCTCTAACTCTCCTTGTCTCTAATCCTATGATTCGTATTCTTCAGGAAGGCTGGCTAATGATTGTCATAAGTAAAGAAAGAGAGGGAATGGGTTATAAATAGTTGTCTAACCTTAGGTTCCTAAGAACTCAGCCATGCAAGGATTCTCCCGAATTTGGAGTTCTAGTTCTAATATAACTCTCCAACCAGATAAATGCCGACTTCTTCATTGAATTGGAAGTTGGGTCCTACTATATTTATATATGTACATCGATATAGGTAATCACCACCATCAATAAATTATAAAATTATTCAAGATACTCATAAATCCAAAAAATCAAGGGAATAATTCTAGATATAAAAAAATCCATTCAAAAAATAAAAATTCTATATATAAGTAAAAGAATTTTGGCCCCTATACCAGGGTCTTGGGGTATTACAGCGTTCGTGTTCTAGTACACGATCTTGGGTTTGTGGGGATACGTGTTGAGGGTCATGGATGAGTCTCATATTTGTGGGCAGTCTTTAAAAAAAGTAGTGGGTTTTCATATTGGGGAGGGTAATAGAGTTTTTCTCCAATTTCATGACTGGGTTGTTACGTTTAGCATCTAACAAATTATCCATTGTAACAGATTGTTATGTGGGTGGGTGGGGGGTGGGGGGGGCGGCGGTGGGGGTGGTTTATTTCATGGAATGTTTCGTTTGGGAGAGCCCTTCATCAGTCTTAAGGAGTCTATGTTTCAGTCTTAAGGAGTCATCTTTCTAATGTCTTTATTTGTAGGGATGTCGCAGTCACAGATACTCGCATTTGCAGAACTTGGGGGTCAAGTTTTGGTGTTCTCGTCGTTGGTGGTGTTTGGCTCCCATGGTAGAGGCTTTTTGTTGGCTTGTATTATCGGGCAAGGTGTGCACGGTTGATAACCTGAGAGGTAGAAGTATTTGTTCTGAGGTCTCTTGAATATTTGCTTCTTGTGCGCCAATGAGAGGTAGTCGTTGATCATTTGATTTTTGCATTATGAGTTTTGCATTATGAGGTCTCCTACCTTTTTTTGTGCCGCTTCCTCTCTGGGTGCAATATTTTGTTGACCTTTCTTGGGTGTTTAGTCTGTTTAATTGAAGTGTCGGGTTTGGTTCCTTTCTTTGGTTGCGGCACAATTCTTTGGCAGGGTTTCATTTGCTATCTTGTGGTTGATATGGTAAGACTGAATTGATGATATTTTTAAGGGGAGTCCATTGATATTGATGACTTGTTTTGAAGTGTTTTATTAAGGGCAGCTAACTAGGCTTCTTTAAGGAAAGAATGTATGAACTTAATCATAGATGACATTTTGAGTAATGGGGAGTGATCCATTGGTTGTGGGGACCTGCGAAAGTGAGGAAGCTGGTATGTTGGGCTCCTCTGTGCGTGCGCGCGAGCCTCATTGATGTTTTTTCTAAGAGCATTGGGATTAAAGACTCTCAACAAAATGGAATTATTGGCTATTCAAGAGGTGCTGCGGTTGGTTAAGGATTCTCTTTTTATAAAGTGATTGTAGAGTGATTCCTTTAATACATATTTTGGGTTCTCGTCTTGTGGCGTGGGCCTCTGGAAGTTTCTTGTGGAGTTTTAGTATGAGCTTCGTTTGGCGAATCACATGGCCGAGTCATTGGCTATGTTAGAGATGGATTGTTCTAGTCAATTTCTTGCCATTTTTTTTTTCCCTCTAGTTTGGCTTTTTCCGGTTTGGTATAATGTTGTTATACCATTAGAGCCATCTTGTTCTTGGCCGCTTTGCTGTTCTTGTATCCCATTTTTCTTCTTTACTAAAATTATTAGTTAGTAGTTGATTTTTTTTAAAGAAAGAATAACAACAAAGTACTAACTAAATAAGCTAGCAAACTGTTGTGGTAAGCTCCAATCCAAAGAGAGAGCTTAATGCAATGGAGAAGACTAAGAAAAACATGAAGTGGTCTTTTGGAATTTGAAAAATGTCACATAAACATAACTACTGACTGCTGTCCCTTACAACCTTTGATAGTGCTGAAAATGAAGGCCACTTCCTGCCTAACATAATGACAACCATCTATTTGTAACCGATTATAACTGCCTATAAAAAAAGTCATTACCCAGTGTGGGTCCTGCCGAAGCAGGGTCCTGGGAGGGTCCAGACTTGAGCCAGACGTAACCTTCGGCAATTTTGCACTGCTTGCAGGTCTCGAACCTGTCTTATCATGCATGGCACACGAGAATTTTACCATTGCACCAAAGCAAGAACCCTAATAGGTACTTCTTAGTTAATAAGAACATTTTAACTGCCTAACTACTTCTTAGTTCCTTCTTCTATCAACTCCACTAACTCTGCTAAGAAATAACTACTTAAGTGGGTACTTGTAGTGGAAACCTTAAACAAGGGTTAATGGGTCCACCTGTAGCAGGTGTGGTGGACCAAGTGGCCATGCCAGCTGGGTCGCTGATTGGGTTGGCCCAGGTAGAGTTCAGGTCAAGCAGGTCGAACCCCAACTCCTTGCTGTCTATCTTCTTTGGACTGCAGGGCCTTTTGGTGAAGGAATTGGCTTCATGGCCTAATCAAAATGGACCATTAATAATCTGACTTGAATGACACTAATTTCAATACTTCTATACTTAATTTTGGGATTTATAGTGGTCCCATTTCGACTGTCCATTTTCAGATTTAGTCCTTCCCCTTGATTGGGCCCTTGGTTAGGCAGATTGAGAGCCCATTTGATTGATTAGATTGATCTAAGCCTCACAGTTTTCATCAATTCGGCCATTTGCTCCTCTGTGTGGCTATATATATATATTCATGTTTATTTCTCACTATTTTATTTTCCTTTTCATATTGTATGTAATATTCTTGTCCTCACATTGTTTCATGTTGTATTTTTCTGCATGTGATTATAGATGTGTATATTGGAGTATACAAGGTATGAAATGTTGGATAAGGCAATGGAGGCTCTTGGTGATTTTGGAGATGATGAACTAGGAACTCCAGACTGGTCTACCATGAAGAAATATATCACTTGCTTAAGTAGTTTAGAAAGCAGGAAGCTGCGTCCTCATAATGAGCTGGAAACTTCAAACTATCAGACAAAAATGACCTTAAGTGATATGCGAGTGCGTCTTTTAAATGGTAATTCCGTCATCTGTTTAGGTTACTCTAATGGGTGATTATATGATTTAAGACTTAATTCTTCCTGTGATATTTATGAGATAAATATGGTACTAACATGAACTTGTATAATCACTGTATTTGAGCCTCAGTTGGGTGTTTCAGACTTTTTTTATGCTTTTCTTTTCATGATTAATATTAGACACCACCATAGTACGAAAACACACTCTAGTAGAACAAACTTAACCCGTGGATAAATGACTTTTGCAGGCTGTTGGTCCTTACATGGGTCCATCCGATACATGTTATCAGCAAACTGTAGGCACTACTTGAACATGTGTTCTAGGATATAATTTCAGAATAGTGTTACAAGTTTGGGAAAATGACCGTGTTCTAATTTCAGTAAAAGTGTGGACTTCAAATGTAAATATAATTAAGAATAGGGAGTTTTTTTTTTTCGCAATTTTAGAAATTATGGAATATTATAAATACATATCAATAGTCATCCAACCCTCACCTGGACAACCATACCACTCTTTTCCTCAATTCTCTTCTCCTACCCATTTTCCCTTCTTTTCTTGCCATTTTTTCTTAGGTTTTGCCCTGCTTATATCAGAAAACCCTAAATACCTTCCAATATACAAATTTGATTTGGTATCAGAGCCTACCGTAAGATACCATGTACCAACCCAAAAACTTAAGTTGATAGGTGGTTATCTGATTGAGTTGTTAAATTTCTAATGGAGTCTAAGGATGATAATTCTAGTACATCTACTCAGAGTCAACAATTTTCTAATCTTGCCAATCTGAATGTTAACACCATACCTGTTCAATGTTACCAACTATAAAGATTGGGCCTACTCAGCTAGAATGGTCATTGGATTTTCATGCATCCAGGTGGGCCCCACCTGGGCGTTTTTTAGCTGGCCCCATATGTATGTATTTGTGAAAAAAGAGGCTCTACTTTGTAATATTCTTATATTCACGTCCACTAGAGGAGTTTGAAACTTACTTGTTACCACTATTTTTAGGTGTTCGAGCTGCTTATTGGGGAATGATTGACAGCGGAAGGATAACTCAAGCTACATCAACTCTTTTGATACAATCAATTGACGAGGCAGTTGATTTGATAATTGATGAACCTTTGTGTGATTGGAACATTTTAAAAGCCCATGTCCATTTCCCTAGATATTATAGATTTCTCCAAATGACCTTTTTCCCATCGAAGCTGGTGACGCATTTTATCGTGGAAAGGTTGATGTCAGCATGTTATATTTGTACTGCATTTCTACGTGCACACCGAATTGCTAGGACGCAACTGCATGAGTTTTTTGGTATGCATCTTCCTTAATACGTTAGATTATCCTTGTTATATTTTGTACTTCATACCTATAAAGGAAACACTACTCTGCTTTTAACAATTTAGGAGAATGGGTGTGCTTATCTTCTTTAATGTTTTTTTTTTTTTTTTCATGAAGAAAGAAAATTTACAACCTTATAAGCACTTCTTGTAGTAAGAATTGGGTCAATTTATTGTATATAACTTTTACTATTTTGAATATCCTAGCTTCCATTTTCCTATCTGTTATATCTTTTAATATGTAAGTTTTAGATACCCTAGCTCCGAGGCATGCACAACTTTAGGTCTGAGAAATAAGAAAGAGAGTAGATATAATTTAGAGAAGAGCAATACGTATGAGAGCAATGGAACTTGGAATATACCATTGTAGCCACATCCTTTATTCATAGCTAATCTCCATCCTAAAATTACTAGTCTGCGACTAATATATAAACTTATCAACATAAAAAAGGATAATCAATATTAGTAAGATTCTTATTATCTTCTTTCCAGTGCTTACAATATCTACTTTTCTTCTTCCCCACTGGTGATGTGAATGCTTACATGTGTCTCCACACTACCCGTCAAGGTGCCAAATAGATGTCATTCATATCTAGCTTTATGATGATGACTTGTGGACAAGACTATCCTAGTGATTTATGTGAAAATTTCAGCAACCTGATAATAGTTGAAATGTGTTGTAGGTATTTATTCAACTGAATCTCTAATGGAATCATTATCCACCTCTTTATTCTTTGCTGCTGAAGAAAGACAGGATTGGCTGTAACATGTATTGCAGCTTGATATTAGAAAATGTAGGCATGGACGTTGATGTAGGAATTCTGAGTTCTGTGATAAAAGAGCAAAGGAGCATACTTGGTATTCTACTTCGTTCTTTAAAAAGTTCCTCCTGGTTGCTTCTTGCTTTACCAAATCACAAGGTTACCTCCATCAAAGTGTTTTGTCATCAGGCCAATTGATGATCATTTGGTGAGCCAGTTGAGTTGGCACAGGAAAAAAGCTTTGGCTAAATGATTGCCAAGGATAGATAGATTACCATATGCGTTTTAAAGGCTGCCCCTTCCAAAGGCAAGTTTGTGATGTCAAGGGAATTGAAGGCAGCTTCCATGTAGGGTGTTCTTGGGGCGTGAATGTATTGACTAATTACTGCAACATATAGGACTTACTTGGTGTAGTAATTTTTATATAAATGAATTTATTATCTAGATGTTGATACACAGTGGGCATAATTGATGCCCCCCCAACTCCTGTTTTTCAAATTGTTTTCTGGTTGAAGTAGTCTTAATTAAATTAGTCCCCGGTGTCAGTCTTTTAATGTAAGACAAAGGTGTACTTTCTTCAGGAGCTTTTTATACCTTGTCTATCAGTAAGTTTTTTAAGTGGTCTTGCGCTCTTCAAACCGCTGGATTTATCGCACAGTTCAGAGCTATAAATTAGTTACTAGATGTTTGCCAGGTCTTTACTGCCTCAGGCTTACAGTTGGAAGTTGCTCACCGGTACCACGAGAAGGTCATAGTTTCAAGTTAGTTCTAAGAAAATTTTACACTTGTCTTTGGCCTAGAATGACAAAATAAACCATGGGAAGTCCATCTTGACAGATCAGTGCTGCAGACTGTCTTGAACATTATCTCATTGGATCATCCATTGCTAGATCTTCTTCCATTGAATTTTTATTTGCCAGATCTTCTACAGTGAGCTCTTTTGTAGGTTGATATTTTAACTATTTTTAACAGATCCCTCTTTAGCGATCTTGTAGGGTCCTTTTCTTGACTCAATGTTTCTTAGATTCCTGTCCCCGCTCTCCAAATTCTTGAGACAAAATTTGTTTCTGTTGAGAAACAGTTTGGTTTGTTTGCATTGGGTCCTTGAGTTTGTTTGTGATTTTGAGAGTAAGTTTCCTAAGTTAAGATGAGTTTAAATTTGATTTTTTTCTAGCTATAGTTGTGATGGGATTAGGATTAGGTTGAGCTGACATTGTGGGTTGTACTTTATAAATAGCCATCGGCTATTTTCAATAACATAGATCAAAAGATTCTGTCACGATGTAGCCCTAAAATTTTAACTTGGTATCAGAGCACGATCCTTACGGTTCCTTGTTGTGATTATTTTTCTCCTTAAAGTTTTTTAATATTCGTCGATGATTATAACCGTTATATATGGGTTTACTTTGATGTATATTCTATGTTTCAACGATTTCTCAGTATGATTGAAAATCAATTTTGCATGTATCATAAAATATTACACTCTGGCTCTGAGGGGGAATACTTGTCTTGGGATTTTCATTCATATTTGTAAGGCAAAGAAATTACTTCAGAATGCTTATGTCCACTTTCTCCTCAACAAAATGAGGTATTTGAGCGTAAACATTAGCACATCCGTCAAACTATTTGTACTCTATTAATTTATTCAACTATCTGTGCATCTTTTTGGGTGTAAGTAGTTAGCACTTCCATTTATGTCAAAATCTTCAATTATATCAAATTTTGCCTACGAGTCTAGATGCCTTCACCATCACTGAAATTATAACTTTCTTCATTCTTTTAGTTGTGTTTTGTCTTGCTACCTCCAAACAAGTGAACTAAATCAACAGCCCAACCCATTTGGTGTGCTTTTCTTGGATATGGGGATGGACAATTTTTTTTATTATTTATGATCGCTATACAAATTGGTTAATGTCGAAAAGTATTACCATTTTAGATAATACTTCTTTCTTTTCCAGCTCTTACCTCTTCGAAGCCTGTCTTGTCCCAATCCTTTATGCCTATCGTCTCTCACTTGTCTACCTGTTCTTCTCTTCTAATGATTCAATTCCTGGTCAGTCCTACCTGGCCATTTTAAAGGTATGGTTTATCAAGGAAAATGCAAGATGATCAACCAATGCCTTATCGCTTTTCCCCAGAAGCTGCTACAAGTATGCCCCAGAACCCTTCTTGTAATATTTCTGCCATATCTCTGCTTCTCTTTAAGCCTCCCTGGGATAGTCATGTAATTGTATTTTGAGGACATTAACTTATAAACAAGGCACTCCCTCAAAGATGGACTACAGTTTTTATGCCAATACTGAGATTGCCAGTCATGTCTACTTGGCCTTGTCTCTTGTCTGTGCTGCAAACTATGATTTCCATGTATTCTCTTATGAATGTTATACTTATGGTTATATTCTTGTTGATGTCATCAGTTATGAAGTTCCATGTTTAGTTTTTTTGTATACATTGTCATCCTTTCCTCTGAAGGGGAGAGTGAAATTGCATCACTTGTCATTACTGAAAGCGACGTGGAAGGAGAGGAAGCAAAAAAAATTCTGGAAGATATTCATCTTACATTTCCTGAGGTTTGTAAGATGCAACACCCCAAAGGAATTAACTCGCTCTAATTTTTATTTTTTATGCTTGGAATTCATCTAACACCCTCAGAAAGTGTCTATTCGAATTCCATTATGCATGCTTGGAATTCCCTTACAGAAATTAGACAGATACCATGAAAGTGCACACGCTATATGAAAATTCGTTGGTCCTGGCCTGTAACTCAGCTGGTTGCGGACCCAAATGCCTCCCTTAGGGGAAGAGAGTGTGTGAGCTTGAGTCCTTCCTAGAAGAAGGGTTAAAGAAGGAAGAGTCATTGACAGAGCTCAAGAAGCAGCATGTCTTTGAAGTTCTACTTTCACTGTCAAATTTTAGTTTTTGTTGATTTACCTGTGCACAAAGAATATGTATGTTGGATTTATGGACAAATAAGTGTGTGTTAAGTGATTGCTTTACATGATATGTTCTCTGACATGTGATTCATATTAAAGAAATCTATTATTAATGAATTGTTAAAAATATGTGGAACTTCTTCAGGTTCTCGATGTTGTGAAAACAAGACAAGCAACATATTCAGTACTGAGCTCCCTGAGGAAATATTTGCAAAATCTTGAGAAATCTGGATTGTTGGAGAAGAAGGAAATGCATCAAATTGATGATGATGTGCAGGTATGGAATATTGGTTTTTTTAAAGAGTTTCTTTGAAATGAGCAGCGTACCCTTGTCTGGCACATACCAGACAGAGCACTACATTAAATTCTTCAAAGATTCTTCTTTTAGTTGATAAATTTTGTTACATATTTTCTTATAAAATCTAACTGAAATGTTGAGATTTTGTGAACTTATACTTTAGAGTCAGACTTGTATATTATTATCATTGGTTTTCCTATTTTCCTACATTTATTTGGGGATTATGCTGAATACACAAATCCTAGTTTTGGGATTTTTTGAACTGGACACAGTTTTAAATTTCAGTGCTGATTACTCTGGAACATAGCAGCACTAAGTCAAATGAGTGACCTGGTGCCGAACGAAATTTGAACATGGTTGGACATCTCATACCTGTATTGTATTCTGATCCTTACTCATGCAACTTTAGATGTCAACATGCGAAGATACACACATTCTACATCAAAGTCTCTTATAATGCTAAAATAGTTTTGCATGATGTTCAGTATTCTTCTAATGCTTCATAATGGCAGGATGACCTGAAAAAACTTCTTAAAAAACCACCTTTAGTGAAAATGCCAAAACTAAGTGAGATGCGGAGCGTTCATCCTCTACTGGCCTCACTTCCTTCTGTCATTCGCGAGTCAATTGAAAGTTCTACAGAAAAAATAATGAAAATGAGTGAGGTCACTTTGTATAGAGAGGGCACGAAGACCAATGGCATATGGCTTATTTCAAGCGGAACAGTTGAGGTAAGCATTGATTCAGAATGCAATTAAAGATTTTATTCTCTACATGAAGTGCATTGGAGAAATGTTATGATGCACAATTGTGCTGATTTATGCAGTTTTCAAGCAAGAGTCTGAGGCACAGGCATTCATTACCACCAACATTTTCGCATGGAAGTACTCTAGGCCTCTATGAAGTGCTAATTGGAAAGCCTTACATTTGTGATATAATCACCAACTCTGTCGTTCACTGTTTCTTCATTGATTCTGGAAAGATACTTTCAGTTCTCAGGTCATACTTGGCAGTTGAAGAATTTTTTTGGAAGGTATTTGGTATTGCATGATTATTATGCTCAGATATTTAATCAGTCCACCTAGTTACTTTTCTCTGTTTTCTTTTTTTTTCAGTTTGAATATGTTAAGAAAGTGATGTTTGGTGTAATTTTTTCTGACCCCCTAAAATGCTCAGTACTTTCTCTGCAGCTTTTCTGTCTCCTTGTTGCCTTTTTTCCCCTCTCTGGTGGCTATAGTGTTTGAAGATTGAAAATGAGGAGAGGCCAATGGGGCCCACCCGTGGTCTCATCATCCCTTAACAGCCCAAATTTAAACTTATGGATTTGAGTAATTTTTTGCATGCGATTTTCTGAGCCATATTCGATCATCTCCTTTAGGTGGCCTTCTTATCCAAATCTAGTCCTTTTCATCCTCCAACCTTGTTCCCAGGTGGACCCCATTGAACATTCACCGACTAATTCCATCGTCAATCTTGGCTATGAGTTCCCATCTTGTCTGTCACGACCCAAATTCCAGGGCCCTGTTGGATTCCGGGTCACAACTCATTGGCAACACTTACCAAACATAAATTAAATAAATGCATTATGGCAATAGGCATCTACTCAATTCAATGTTCCAATTAAAATCATGAAAGCCACTAATAAGATCTAAATTGTCTCCGCAACATAAGAGTTTCCATATTCTATACTTTAATTTATAAAAGCAATATTTAATTGAATCTACAAATCTCCAACTAAAGGGCTAGCCCCTCTAAATACTGGTTCTGAAATCCCGCTCTCCTTTTAGCCCCGCGTACCGAACTCTACAGGCTGTACATCGTCATACTCTTACTCTCCTACATTCATGTTACCTAAAGGGGGGAATCCAACATCAGTATAACTGGTGAATGAATTTCCTATCCTATCAACATACTACAGAACATAACAAGCAAATAAAAATGCACAAGTTACTCAAAATAAACATACGATATGTAATTCTGATAAATTAAAATTAAGCCAGTTTCCATCCCATAGCGCAGCTCTGAACTACATCCTCGCACCCGGTCCACAATATCCTGCCACCAAGGCTGTACACATACATCAAGATGCCGCTCACGCATCATCTCTGTGTCAATGCCCGCCAAGGACCAGCCAAAACAACGGCCTCCATGGCCCCCATCCACAATTTACCCATATCATGCACATACCACAGCCTGAACCCCAAGGTCCAGAATATTTACAACCACATAAGACCCTAAGTACGAGCTTGCTGCCTCATGCTGTGCTAGTAGTTCAGAATGCACTATATTTTCTTTATCGCATCCAACTCCCTTAACCATCACAGTCATAATATATAATCAACCAGCAATAGCATAATATATGTTAGCTTACACCACATTCATTCTTGTGTAACCATCCCCATACACAAGACCCTGTTTGATTATTGCCCGACTTCTGGACAAAACTGGTAATTATTTGTGTAGGAGTGGTCCACTGATGGTGTTCGAACTCCAAGTGCAGAGCTTCGATTGTAGTTTAGTAACCCGGTGAGTACGGGGTTGATCCTCAGAGAGCGGCTTGAAATTCAAATCCTTTTCAACTTGAAATTGTACCCCAAAAAATATAATAATAAAATAAGAAGGTTAATCAAATGAAACTAGGACTTTCTAATTCTAGTACTTTCTCGATTGTTCAAGATATTTCAAAGTAAGTCAAATTGAGAAAACTCTCAATTACTTAGACTTCTAACCTATCTTAACTACATCTAACCTAGGATTTCCAATTTTTTAAGACTTTCAATCCAATTAGAATTCTTCTTTTAGCACAATTATAATTATTTCAAACTCTGTAAATCTCCTAAAAATTAGTAAGAATAAAATTAGAACTCCTAAATACTAGTTTCCTAATACTATGAATATTAGTATTCTAATCTAACCTAAATTCTAATTAATTTTACTTAATTATTTATTAATTATCCTAAATTCCTAATTTAATCCTAAAACCTAATTTTATGCAATAATGAACTAATTTATGTAATCCTATATGAAACTAATGCAATCCTCGAAGAAAATCTAACTCTAAGATGAATGCAGAAATTTTCAAAGTCTGAAAATACCTTATTCTAGGCCGAACTTTTCAGACCTGAATGAATTACCTAGGATGATCTAAACCTAAATTTTATGGCTGGGTTTTATACTCTGATGATGCATGAATCTAAGAAAAAAAAAAAAAAGAATGATGAAAATGGATCTCAAACGAATGAGATATGCATGCTTTAAGATGCCTACATGAACATGCTGCGCTGCAGAATTCTGATGCAGTCTTGCTGAGTACCCATATCTAAGCACTTAGTTCTCTGACTTCCTGAGATTATTGTACTTTGAAATTCTTGGGTTTTAAAGTCCATATAACATACTTAATTTCTGCAAATTTGCAATTAAAAATACCTACTCTAGACTGGTTTTTAAATCACGAACATTTGGAAGAAAAACAGACTGAAACTGTAAAAAAAAACAATGCTGTCTTTTAACATTAAAATTTCACTACTTGTAACCAATTCGAATTTCTTTCTCTTAATCAGTCGAGAAATCATCATATTCCAGCAACAAACATAATTAAGTAAATCTAATACCAATGCATGCCATGTTCATATTCCAACCATAAAATCATGCATTAAGTCCTAAAACTAGGATGCATCAAACATGTAGAAAATAAAGTCCTAATATTAGTGTCAAGTTTGCAATAAATTAAATGTTGTCAAGCATACCAGAAAAGTAAATGTGGGGAATCATATATGCTTTCTACTTCTCTCCAACTAGGGCCAAAAATTGCTAAGATTACCATCTAGGACTCGTTCTACACCTTGGATCGTCAATCCAATTGTGAACTATAAATTGGTGTGCAAATTGCCCGGGGTTTCAAGATACACCTCATATTCTGGCTTCTCAACTTGCATTGCCTCCCATCCATGATCAAGAGTGCATGCCCTAGACCACATGCTGGAGGATAGTAAGCCAAGCCATTCGTACTAATGGCACCTTCTACTAACCTTACCCTAACCACTATCCAATTGGTCCTTTTGAAAAGATAAATAAACTAACAAACCAAATAACACAAATTGAAAGAGCAAGATCGTCGAAAAGATATAGATTTTACTAGCATTGAATGTCTTTATTACAAAGAATAATTAAATTGATTCTAAAAAGAACATGCGCATGCTAGGATGAAGAAGCCTTCTCTATTCTTCGCAATTCTTCAACTCGGAACAAGCCTTCTTGAAGAGGACTATGGAGGAGTGGGGAAGATGGAGAGGAGAAAGGAGAGAGAAAAGAGGGGGGGGGGGGGGGGGGGGGGGGAGCAGTGCAGTGGGGTGGGGGGCATGTGATGGGAGGAGAAACTACAGCGAGGGGATTATTTTCTTCATGGTCCCCCCCGCTGTTTTCTTTTATAGCCTTTTCAAGCATAGTTCTTCTCTATCTCAAACCCTTTCTTTGATTGCATTTGCTAGAGTTTGCTCCACTTTGAATACAATTAGGATAATTTGAGAGAACGTTGGAGTCTTCTAGCATCGTAGAATTTCTCAATACACTCACCTTTAATTTAAAAATTCTCCAAAGTTGGGCCCACATGTGTGCATTAAAAGATTTTAATTGGTGAACTTTAAAGTAAGGTGGGCCCACCATGGGCGTGAATTACTTTGACTAAAGAGTGTGGATGTCCAAGGGGTCTTTTGGATGGAGTCTTGGACTTCTTTCCTTCTTCTGTAAAGACTTCTTTATCTCTTCAAATTTGAACTTGAGGTCTACCATATCTTCACAACACATAAGAGATATAATTCCTTTGAATTCAAGCAACCAAGAAGATAGTGTGGGACCACCTCGGGCGTCCATGAGGAGTATATTCCCTTAGGGCCCGTTTGGCACTTTACTAGGTTAGTAAAAGTCAAGTAAGGCCTCCATTTTCCAGACAAGGGGTCATATCAAAATCATCCTTTTTAAAAACTCCCTCCTTTTAATGAAAAAAAGAAGGTCAAAAAGCAACTTCCTTTCTCCACTAAAAGACAAAAAAAACTCCACTTTTCTATACAAAAAGTCAAAAAGATTCCATATCAAACAACTAAAAACAAAATACCATCATAGCCAACTTATATTTTATTCTCTGTTGATTTGATTCTTTACTTTATCTTTATTTTACGGTAAAATTATCAAACGGGCCCTTAGGGGACATCCAAGTGTATGTGGGGCCCTTTTCTTTAGCTCTTCTACAATTTTATCTTTCTTTCTCTTCTTTTGGATAGACCTCTGCTGTATGTAGACTCTGAGAGACTGGAGAGATCTTGATTCTTCTGGAAGCTTCTAGAATGCTTCTAAGAGTGTGTGGGACGCCGAAGGATGTGTGGGTCCCTCTTGCATTTCAGATTTCGAGGATAAGTAGTCTTCCAGTTCAACTGTCTTTGGCAATTTCTTGGAAATTTCCTGGCAGTATCTTTAGGATAACTTTGAATGTAGCAAATGAAATGTGGACCCCCCTTTCTTGGGCATGTACATGTGTGAGCTCCCACATGGGTATGTGTATGGGGTCCAGTCTTCATTTCTTTTTGTTTTCAGCTTCTTTCCTGATTGTGGGGTCCAGGTTTTGATCTTCTGTGTTTATAAATGGGTCCCTGTTAAGACTTCTGATGCCAGTAGGGTTCCTGATCCAGGTAAGACTTCTTTTTCTAGTTGAATTCTACGGTCCCAGTTTCACATTTCATGCAGAAATGAACAGATCTAGAGTGAAAGCAGAGTTTTAGTGTAACTGGGATTTCATGAAGAGTCCTCATCCAACTAGGATTACTTGAAAATTTCAGAAATGAATAATAATAACCCTATAAATGTAATGGATGACAACTTGGGTGTTTCCATGCAGAAAAATGTGTCATTTTATGTGAAAAGACAGTTTTACCCCTATTCTTACAAATGCATGAAGTCCTTAAAGTGATCAAAATTAACCTCATGAAAGTGCAGTTTTAAGGACTCATCATCCACCCTTTTATCATTAACATATTCCATAAAGTTTCAGAATTTCACGTCAGGCAGAATCTCAAAGAAATCAGTTTCAAATAAACTATTCACAACACCCATGTTCCATTTTTTCTAGGGAAATCTCTATTTATTAATGCGACGGGGCTCTTTTGTACTTTCTATAAGAAGTCTGGGCTTTTGCACAATTCCCAGAATTTCCAAAGTCTCAACAGAACCCATCTCTGCAATTTCTGGACAGAACCCAACTCTGTCCAATACCATTCTCGCCTCTTGGATTTTGAGGTTATTGGATGGTGGCCCAGGCGGGCCCCGCTCCTCATGGGTCCTGCCTATCAAGGTTGCCTGTGGGTCCCCTTCCCCTTCCACATCCCTGGTACTGATCTATCATCAAGTGGTCCATGTGGGTCCCAGAGCCTCCACGACAAACGAGGTTCCCAGACGGCCTGCAATGTGGGAAAATTTGAATTGCAGCCTGTTTCCACATCTCCAACGAGGATTCTGGTTTGTGGACTTTCTTCACTATGCAACATTTGATCATGCAGGGTTTGTCATCAGTCCATCCACCATACAGAGGATTCTTGCCCAGATACATCCTTGGTAATGCTGTCAGCCATTGTTCATCCATTCAGGGAAGGAAGTTTCAATCTAATAATGCAAGATTTCCTTCCAACACATTGGATGACTGACCAACATGGTTCAGGATATTACAGTCTTGGCAAACATGTATTTGTTCAAGAATATTAATGTTTAGTTTATTGGATGGAATGCCATTTACTTTTTTTTATTGAAGAGAAGCCATATTACACATGGGTTGTGTGTGTGTGTGTGTGTGTGGGTTGGGGGGGGGGGGGGGGGGGGGGGGGGAGGGGTGTGGTATGGGAGGCTTTTTTTATGGAAAAAAAAAAAAAAAAAAAAGCCCGTCTTTCTCACTTCGTAGCATAAAAATGACGATTGCTAAAGTTCTTGGACGTCACTTGACAAACCCTAAACCCTCCCTTCTTGCAAAACTCTTAATATATGAGGTTTTCCATGCTATTGCCGCACATATTCATCGAGGATTGTAATCTGAGAGAGGCTGCCGATGGTGAGGGTTTTGGTCGAAATCGAGAGTAAGAGGCAGAAAGAGTGTCATTCCTTTTTCTGAGGTTCGAATTGCTAGAGAATGGCTTCCGATTTATCCCTTTCATCTTCTTCTTCCTCTTTGCTTGCGGTTGGATTTGAAAATGCAGAGTCAGAACGCTTCTTTCCTCTTTCTTTTTTCTTTCCATTTAGTCAATTTCTCGTGCCAAAAGAGCTTTTAAGACTGAAAATATCATGCAACAAAATGGCAGCTGTCAGTCGGATTTCTTCGCATTGTCCCTGTTAAGTCGCACTGTGAGTACCAAAATGCACAAGGAGCACAGGTGAAAAGTGATATGCACACACACAATGGCTATTAGGTGTGCATGTTGCACACCGGGGATGGGGCCCAGCTAGGGGTCTATCCGAATGGACCAACACCCCCTCCCTCACCCACCACCACCACAGTGTTCATAGGTCTCACCAAGATTTCACCCATCCGAATGGACTATAAACCGTTGGATTGACTGTACACCAATCCAAATGGAGTACACCATTAAACTAGAAGGGCCTAGATGAAGATGATAGGATGATATATTGGTGCAGGGCCCAGTGCATGACCCATGCATTGGATAAGCCATCTCTCTCTCTCTCTCTCTCTCTCTCTCTCTCTCATATATATATATATATATCGGAATGGAGAAATAGAATTCGTGTAGCCCACCCCAACATAAATGGGACAAGGCTTTGATGATGATGATGATGATATATATATATATGGAAGTGATTGGGTATGATGAAATATTCATACAATGGAACCGATGAGTCGCCAGCCCGCACTTTTTTTTGTTAAATTAAAACGAAGGTGCAAAGACCCCTCCTGCCTTTCATTGCGTACCTCCAAAGTCCAATGTACCTTTCTCTCCGTCTTCCCTCTCTATCCTAGCAACTCTTTCTCTACGTCTCTTCCCCTATTCCCTCTCTTCATCTCTCTTCCAAGTGCCCCCCTCTCTTTCAACAGAAATACTCTCTTCATACCTTCTCTCTCTCTCTCTCTCTCTCTCTCTCTCTCTCTCTCTCTCTCTCTCTCTCTCTCTCTCGGTCCTTTAACAAGCAAGCCCCTCAAACTGGGATTGCACTACAGTGACCGGAGCTTGCCTTGCCTTGCTTGTGGCATATTAGGATGAGTGTAACGCCCCAATTCCGAAATTTGAGTTTACCGCCAAGGTACCCGAATTTGGCGCTCTACTTCCCGAATAAACCGGGTACTTCCAAGATCGTAGGTCCGCACTGAGGTCCGATTTAAAAATTGTTACCAACATTTGAAATCAATAGTTAATTGCGGAAGCATATAGAAAATAGCGGAAGCAGTAACAAATAATGCAAAAGCAATGAATGTATCAACTCCAAACATAAAGCAAATGTAGCAGGGCATAAGTCTAAGCTAATCTCAAGTATGAATAATAGTGAGTACCATATGAATAAATGCCACCCTACTCACACAAATGACACTCAAACCCAAAAATAAAGTATCACTCAAACCCAAGTGTAGGCGCTCCAGTCTCCGACTCAACCTCCTGATCTGCTGACCCCCACCCGTACTCATCAGCTATGGGTGCCTCGACGAGCACATCACCCTTGGGGTCTGAGATAATACCTAAGCACTGAATGTTTGGTCAGATTTAAGGATCTGGCAAGGCACAGTATACAAGTAACATAAGATGTATGCATCAAAGAGAATAGAGATGATGATAATATCATAAGCGTAACAAAGGTATGATGCTAAGCAATAGTGCAAGTTATAACAATGAGGATTACTATGAAGGTAAAGCATCTAACTCACCATCTAACAATATGGCACATTCACATGAGTTGGCTACCGCGGGATATTATGTTGTGGCCCTCCCATACTGATAACAAGTTGCGGCATGGAAGATAGTGTAATGCAAGGGATAATAAGCCCCGCCAAATCAATAATAATAAACCCTAAGAAGTACATATGTCGTTACTTGTGTTTTCCGGCCGCGAACGTACCATATATACCCGTATATGCCGTTACCGTTGTTTGCCGGCCGCAAACGAAACATATACTTGCCCGAGTCTGCCGGCCGTCTAGTCATAGCGCATCATGATGGCCGAACAATACATAGCTCCCACCAAGGATGATCAGTCCAAGGCTAAGCTTATAACAACCGAGTGAATGTTCAGTGCCAACTCAAGGAATTAAGTAAAGGTCCGTGTCTGTCTAGGCTATTCTTGCATGAGCAAGGTTCTACCATATCCATACACGGTCCACTATATGTCCAATCCATATATACAATCCATAGTCCAAATCCATAATCGAATCCACGGCCATGACCCACCATGTCATGGTCTTAGTCCATTACAATTCAAGTACATCATTGTTCAAATACATGAGTATCCAAGTCCAGCATTATTCATTTCATTGCCCATTCATAAATGGGGTTACAAGTCATGATAACAGTCCTCTCCTCTAAGGTAATCACATCCCACCATCCTTAGGCCATATGATGGTCCGCCTAGGCACAGACACAGGTCAAGTGATCTCCGTCCATAATCCGGGTCACCACTAGGAAATCATAGGTTCAAGTCCTCCAATTTCCATTTAATTAAAGGTATTTAACAATAGATAGATACGAGAGTGAACAACAATAAGTAGAACCTAACATACCCTCATAACCATGCCAATCAATGGAAGAGATAGCAAAGGTCCAACCCTAGGTCATGGACCCCTTTTCAGGTACAGGTCCACGTCAGCCAATTCAATTCCTAAATGACATTTTAGATGCTAAGGAAAGTGTATTTGGTGCTCCTGAAGTTATAGGCATCTTCGACAACGTTTAAGGATTGAATTGAAATCCATTCGATACACTAGACCATACTGTGGTGGCCCCCATAAGTTAAGGTTAAGCCCAACCCTTGACTCATGCTTGGTGCATTAATGGAAGTCCACTTGGATGGTCAATGGGCCCCATAACAGGTCACATCGTCAAAGGTACAAATCTGGGAATCCACAGGTTATTGTATATCCGGTCAACATCATGCCTAGTTGGTCGATCGGATGCACCAGAAGCATGGAATTCTGTCGCTCAAGTCTGTCTTAGGTCCAGTGTACCCGGTCGACATCCTGGGCAAGCTGGTCGCCTAGCTACACAGGAACTTGAGCACAAAACCTGGCAGAAAAATTCACAGTTTTGGAATTTTTTGTAGTATGGCCGGTCGACATCATCCAAGGATGGTCGACCGGCTACACAGGAAACTGGGACCTGGCTTCTCTTGAACCTAGACAGCATCCCCAGTCCACATCCTGGCCAGGGCTGTCGACCGGACACTGAAATTTCTGAAAGCAGAAGGACGAGCTAGCTCTCAATTGCCAGAGATTTTCTGTCTATTCGGTTGACATCCTCCAGGGGTGGTCGACCGGGTACACACAAAATTCACTTTTCCAAATTTCTGTGATTTCTCCAATTCACTTCAATCTCCAACAAAACCAACCAATCTCGTCTCCAATCATTATAAAACCGTATATAAACATCAAAAC
Source organism: Camphora micrantha (assembly GCA_003546025.1). NCBI lineage: Eukaryota > Viridiplantae > Streptophyta > Magnoliopsida > Laurales > Lauraceae > Camphora > Camphora micrantha. Next base: position 21,548,432 of record QPKB01000005.1, on the reverse strand, counting down.
CACTCCAACCATCACAAATCCATCACCAATTGGGCCATTGATCTTCCAAATGGGAAAACCCAACCATCAATGGCCAAAATCCATGAAGACAAGGCTTAGCGATCCCATATGAATTGAAATTGCATAATCAAACAAAGAAAACATGCATTCTATGCTAAATAAGTATATTGTACTTCAATTCCAATTGCAAGGTCTCTTGGCTAGAAAATAGAAATCCAAGCTCCAAATACAAGATATGCTTCCAATCTCTCAAATAATACCAAAAACTTAGATCTAAGATCTCTAGCTCCTAAACCCAAAACCACAAGAGAATTGCATAAGGGAATGGGAATTCTAAAGAGAGAAAGGAAATTCCATGGAAATTGAGCTATGGGAAGGACATTACCTTGTCTTGTCGAGAGAGAAGACATCTGGGAGATGAGAGAGGTCTTTGTAATGCCCCAAGATCCGGGCGCATTGAATCTCGGGACGCTACGAGAAAGTACCCAAGAGATGCGGAAAATCCAATAATATAATCAAGTGTGAATCTCATATGAGCAAGTAAATGGACAAAGCCCTAGAATTTTATTTCACTTTAAGGGATTACAAGGTACTTTCCGTAGTTAATCTAACTATTCAATCCTAGGCCAACACAACGAGCTACAAGAAAAAGAAAGAATAGAGATCTAAGTGATAGACGCCTCTCGATGCACCAACTGCATCATTCTCTGAAGCCTGCGGCAACGGATCAGCTGCCAAACAATTCTACCAATCAAGGAAAACGGAAGAGAAGATACCTAAAAACACCAAGGATTGGGTCAGACTCAATGAGCCAGGCAAATAGGCATGTTTAGATAGCAACACATTATATTAATAGATAGGGAAGAAGACCATACTTGATCCCAGTTGTACCTGCGTGATTAGTATCTCGATAGTAATATAGAATATCAGAGTGCAACAGAAAACGGTGTGGAGTGTAGTGCATGAACGATAATCGAGATATTTATATAACAGATGTTTGATACAACACATCAGGTAGATAAGTGAAGCCATCATCATCAAGACATCTTATAAACCATACAAGCACATCAGAGTCACCAATAGAACAGATAACGTCAGGAAGTAACCTTACCATATACGTAACCATCGTATCCAAATCCAACCATAACAATGTCGATAGTTAAAGACAATAAACAACAGCATCCACAATATATAATAATCATACATCCAATATACGTTCACAAGAGCACAAAAAGGTACGTCCATAGTTGAAGTACAAAGGACGTGGGGGGGTCAAAGCCAGCCCGTCGTCGTCGCCCCAACAACTTTTGATGGACATCAACCATGGGGGTCATAGCCACCCATCGCTGCCGTCACATCGAATAGGAGCGTACAATAGTCCGTCACATCGAATAAGAGCGTATAATAGTCCATCAATGTCCATAGCCACAGCCAAGTCCCAGCCATTGGTCTTACGTGCTAGGTTTACCTCAGCACTCATCCATAGCTACGACCAAGTCCCAATCATTGGTCTTACATGCTAGATCAACATCAATATCCATCCATAGGTACCCAGTCCGAATGCCGGCGGTCTCGGTACCCCGATCACCCATCAGTACCTACTGTACTTAACCACATCTCAATCTCTCAACACTCAATGTCCATGTCGGCATCATATCCCTTGGCAGACCACTTATACATCCACAATCCTACAGATCACTAGGTGGGGGTACTCCGAACTGGATAGTCTTGTTATCCGTAATATGAGATGATAGTAGTCAAGGGTATGAGGCACGGAGTTCTGGTATAGCTAATCCATCCTTGTGATTCTCAACAGCTAATAATGCATACCCTTATAAACTCCACTTCTCTATACGCTTAATTAGTATTATCTAATTTACAGTCCGTCTATCAATATCTACCGTTAAGTTCCCAGTATTACAGGTCAAGACTTCGGGTGCAATGTCTCGATATATTATCCAATACAAACCGTGATCATGGATCAGAGCCTAAGTGCAATGCCCTGATTTATAATACCCCTCGAGGTCTACATCCAAGGTTCGGACCTACCAGCCAGCCTCAGTGTCCGTTTCCATAATATAAGTACCACATATCACAAATCCATTGGTAATCGCTGCCCCTCTCTTCAGGTCTAGGGTTCCACTTCACCTAAGACAGTGATCACGGAGTCCCAGATGCTTATTAAGTATCCTTGGTGCTTCTGTAGGTATTTAGCATCATGAGACATCCATAACCATTGAATCGGGTTCCGTTTTAGAATCCAAGACTCTACTTAGGCGACTACACCGGTCAAGGCTAAGCCTGGCCCTTGACTCGTGTCTAGCGTATCCCAAATAGTCCAAATAGAAGGTCGACGGGGCCCACACATGATTAGATCAAGAAAGGAGTGGACACTTAACTCCCAGTTAAGAGACTGTCCGATCGATTGGACTTGCTATCCGATCGATTGGACCTGAAGGGCTTACTGTTAAGTGTCAGTCCAATCGATCGGACCTGCTGTCCGATCGGCGGGTTGATGTAGTAGAACCCAAATTTTTGGGGTTTTTCAATCCAACTTCTATCCAATTCATCCCAATCATCTCCAAACATCAAACACTCATCACAAATGGGCCATTGATCTTCCAAATGGGGGATTCCCATCCATCAATGGCCAACATCACATAAAAAGGCTTAGAAAGAAAAAGATCTACTCAACATAGTAATTATACAACCATCCAAATACAGAAATCATGCCAAATAACCATAAAATACAGTAAAATCTAAGCATTTTAATCAATTTAATTAGAGAATCTAAGCATGTCTATTTGCCTAATTAGGAAGAAAGGTCCTCAAATAGCTTGGGCTCCACTCCAACAGCTCTAAGATCACCCCAGTTGATGAATCTACAATCTCTACACCCATTCCCAAAGAGAGAAATGCATAAGAAAGGGAATTTTAAAAGAAAAGACCATTTTACAAGGGACTTGAAAAGGGAGAAGGATATTACCTTTACTTGAAGAGGGAAGAGAGATCTAGGAGATGAGATGAGCTCTTTAGCTTGTAGATAGGGCTCTAGCTTCTAGTAATTGGAGGGCTAGGATATAGAGAGAGAAACCCTAATCTCTAACTTAGAGAGATAGAGCGAGATGGGAGGGAAATTGTAGTGAAATGAGAGGAAGAGATAAGAGGGGTTTCTTTTATTAGGTTGGTTGAATTATAGTCTAAAATGCCCTCTCTTACTAGTGTTAGTTAGGAGAAGGTTAAAATGGAATGACCAAAGGGTCTTTGATTGCTAATAGAACTAAAAAAATAAGGACTAGGGTAGTTTAGGTATTCACATATAATGACTCAAGTATCCTAAAATGAGTGGTTGTGATTAAAGGAGCCTAAGGGCCTGTTTGGGGGCTTTACTTGTAGAGTTGAGTGGAGTAAATGTTATTTTGAAGAAATAATAAAATATAAGTGAGTTATGATAGTATTTTGTTTTTAGTTATTTGTGATGGAATCTTTTTGACTTTTTTTTTATTGAAAAGTGGAGTTTTTTTGTCTTTTAGTGGAGAAATGAGGTTACTTTTTGACTTTTTTGAGAAAAATATGGTGGGAAATTTGAATTAAAGTGTTTTGGTGGGAATTTTTTTTATAGAAATTGGGGCTTTACCTTACTTAACTCTACTAGAAAAGCCCCCAAACAGGCCCTAAGGGCAATAATGGTAGGCTATTTATTATGACTAAAGTGCGCATATTTACTTGGTAGAGAATAAAGGAGGCCAAGGTCATTTAAGGTATTAGGATTTCCAAAAAGGTGGGAAAAGGTATGGTAGGAAAGACTTGAGTACCCTCATATGATAAATGGGCTAATAAATGGGCTAATGGGTTAGGCCATAGGTAGTTGGGTCATTCTAAAATAAATTGCACCACTCTTTAAGGGAAACCCATTTATAATTAGGATTACAACTAAGGCCTCTAATTGGCTAAGTAATTCTAGGAAAACCATTATTAATCTTACAAGAGTCTTAATCCTATAAACTAGGCTTAATTAATGGGAAATTACTAACTTCTAATACTAATCGCCTATTAAATAGGACAGCCTATAGTTGGCTTGGTCAAATTGGGTCCCACTAGGTAGTCCTAGGAACGGGTCCTTACAGTCTTCTAGAGAGATGATAACAGTAGCTAATGAGCAAGGATGAAAATAGCGGTAGCGGCGGGCGTAGCGGCCTGCCGCCAAAACGCAACGTAGCGGGCGATACGTAGCGTAGCGGCGCTACGTAGCGGCGTAGCGGTGCGATTTGGAAAAATCGTCAAAAAAATATGAAAAAATTCTAGAAAATCTAGAATATTGGAAAATGAGAGAAAATGTATTTTTTTTGCAAAAGTAACTAAGGTAAGGGGGCGTAGCGGTCCCCTCACTGTATAAGGTCCTGTATCGTTGTCTAAATAGAAAATAATAGTAATGATTATTTTTTTCACATGTGTTCATGTTCCTTAGTTATGCTAACTTCGAAACTAATGAAAGGCTTATAAAAGAAAAAACTATGTCATGAATTCAAGACTTAAGAGTACCTAGAGAAAAAAATACATCTACCAAAGGGGGTGTCTAATAAGATGTACTTAGAGAAGAATCATTGAGAATAACTCTTTGTATCAACTATAATTTGGCAAGATAATGTGCTTTTTGGTGTTCTTTTAAACATAAAAGAGTAGAAGACTTGTGTAGAAATGTTATTTGGAGAGAAGAAAAAAAAAAAAGAGTCTTATTATGCATTTTAAAAAAATTTGAAAAGTAGGAATTTTCTCACCCCGTAGCGGCCCCGTAGCGGACGTAGCGGCCGCTATGGGTGCGGCGGCCGATAAATCGGCCGTAGCGTAGCGGTGGCGGCCGCTACGGCCGATATAGCAGCGTAGCGGCCGCCATTTTCATCCATGCTAATGAGAATTCCTCCTTCCTTGTGGTTAGAAACCCTAGATCTAGGATTCTAGAGAGGGAATTGGCGGGAAATGAGAGAGAGAGAAAAGAGAAAGATAGGGAGAGATCATTTGGTATGGGAGAGGTCTCTCTCTTATATAGATTTGTGCTGAAAAGGAAAGGTCCAAGTTGCCCTTTTGGTTTTATTTAAGTTAAAGATAAGTACATGGGCTATTTGGGTATTTTAGGTGTAGTTTGCAAATTCTCAAATGGAAACCCCTCCTATTAGATCTAATTACTAGCAAGGGCCTCTAACTAACTTACAAATCTATTGAAGTCCATCTATCACCCTAGAGGTTCTATAAATCACATAAAGGGACTAATTCCTAGAAAATAGGCTAAAATCCTAGGAAAATACTAAACTACCCTTACTAACCCCTATTAATTAGTATAAGTAGATAGCATATAGTATAATTAGAGCAATTCGAATATAAGTGAGGGTCCACAAGGGGTGGGGCCTCACAAGGAGGTTGCAGGCAGTGTGCATGTGCAAGAGGAATTCTCAGCTGTTGGTTGTTGAAATGGAGACAAGGGATTGCAAATACATCTTGTCTAGAAGAAAGTCTTGTACTGATTTCTGCATATGGAATCAAATGTTGAGAGAAGAGGTGGATTGGAGAACAGATTGAGGGGTTTTTGGCTGTTTTCTGAGGTAGATGAAGGAAAAGAGGGAGACAGCTGTCATTTAAGTCTAGTTCATTTCATTTCATGGAAGATAAATGAATGAATTCTATTTTCATTTCTGCGTTGAACAGAAATAGTTTGAAACCTAAAACCAAGTTATCATTTGCTTTACCTTTGGGGAAGGAGGGTAGCAGATACAGTGAATCCAGATAGCATAATAAATTCTACTAAGATCATTGTGGGCCCCACTCAGTCCACCATATGATCAATTTATTTCTTTCAACCTCACATACTATGTGGATTTAAATCCTTTCTCTACATCTTTCTCTGTCTTTCTTTCTCAGCTATAAGCACAGATGGCGGTGTGGATTTAGCAGATTCAAGTTTTATCCATTGTAGTATTTGATTAGATCATTCAGTTGGTAAAACATTTGGGTTCTTAGGCTTTCTACGCTTGAAAGGAAGGGGCTCTTCAATGTCCATCATTTGGTTGATCTCATGTACTAGTTTTGTTTGCCCTTCCCCTTTTTCCGTGTGCTGTTGTTTCTCCTTTCGAGTGTTTTTTTTATTTTTTATTTTTTATAAGCATCCTTTTTGAGATGTTAGATTTCAATTTGTCTTTGTTTTATAGGTGGTTTATTATGGCCATGTTTTTCCTGGTAGGGATTATTGGGCCATGTAACTAAGCAAAATGAGTTAATTAGATATGGACTCATAGTACAGAATCAACACCATTGATCTAATGGGCCTCACTTTCAATGTGGATGCTTTGACTTTAAGGGTTAAATCGAATGGGTATCCGACTTGATGTTGCCCAACCAAACCTTTCTTTAGTACAAATAGTCTAATCGAATGACCTCCTGTGAGTGAATCCATCACAGCAGGTACCCCATACGGCCACACCTGGCAGCAAACATGTACAGCTACAGAGCTTTGCATCTGGACTTTGAATTCGAAGTATAAGAATCTGCATAACTTTAATATGATCACAGCTCTAAAATTGTAAAGACAAATCATAAAAAACTTCAATAGATAGAAATTCTTTTTAAGAGATATAGCATCTTTCTTTTGTCTTCTCTTTACAGAGCTGACAACCACAACTACGCACAAGCACCAACACCTCCTCTAGTACAACTTTCCCTTTTTGTCCCAACATGTTCTTTAAAAGAAAGGTAATAGGGAAAGTGAAGGAAAAAAGGATATTATAGGAATTTAAGAGAGGAGCTCCTGAATATCTCCGTCTCTCGGAATCTCCAGAACCCAATTGATGTGGACCTTACAGAATACAAGCCCAACCACAAATTTCTTAAATGGCCTCTCGTGCACCTGAAAAAACCTATATTGAAACTAATGTGATGGAGGGGAGTAGTTATGATCAACTTCGAAGAGAAAGGGGCTGACTCTTTGAGTGGGAAATCAAGCTTTCATTTTTTTGAGATTTTTTTTACGATGTTGTGGCACTTGTTCATGTAAACATAAATCCTATGTTACTTTTAAAGTAGCTACATGCTAGAGGACTGCTGATAAAGTACATATGTACACAGTTCTCTCACATTGGGACTTCTTTTTGTCCAACTTCTCCAATTGGCACCAACTTATGTCATCATTGTAGACCCCACATAATACAACCCCTTTTCAGAGTGTTTTTTTTGGCCTCCTAACCCTCTCTTTTTGTGTACAGGAGAGTGCTACAATCATAGCTAAACTTGTACTCCCTCAAACATTTGAGAAAATGGCTTTGCAAGAAATAAGAGTTCTAATGGCTGAAAGATCACTAATGAAGACATACACCAAGGGAGATGTTATAGTAATACACCAAGGTGTCATTGGTTTTATATTAGTAGGCTCTGTAAAGACCCAAGATGTCCGAGAAGTTTTGGTTACCTCTCCAGCTGCACTGATGCCTTCTCAGGAATATCTTGGTTTTCATAGTTTAGAAACTCCTGGTAACTGAAAATTCTATCATCTGAACTCTATATATATTCAACAACTATAGCACATTACCAGCACAACACATAATTACATAGTTCTTCTCTTTTTTTTTTTTTTTTTCTTTTTTTTTTCTTTTTTCTTTTTTCATCCAAATGTTCATCATTATAATAGAAAAAACGATTTCTTTCACGTCTCAAAATTTGTATGATTCTATCAAAATTTGTGGTTTTCCGTTTCATAACTACACATGTATTTATTCAAATATATTTGCCCGACGGAGTCTTGACTTTTTTATTTGGCTTTATCTCCAAGTGGACTCATTCGTACAACATTTTAAATTTGAGCCAAGTGTTTTTGGAATTTGAGCAATGGTTCTAACATACTTCCATGCACCAACCAAAGCTTTCATTTGAGCGATGTTGCTGTAATGCCAGACATCCTAAAAGTGACTCGCCGCTCTCTCTGGACATAACTCACACCTTCTGTTTGTATTGATCACAGGTGCTGATAATTATCAGGTTGAAACAAGAGCAAGGGTAATCTTGATTAATATGGATCATCTACATTGATTCTGGCCCTTTTGAAGCCCCCACCTACGCTGAAAAGACAGTCTTCTACTTGAGCTCATGTGTTGTTGATCAAAGGTGCCAAATCAAGGCATTATTTTCGTCTTCTCAAGATGCCTCTTATTGTGTTGAAACAGTAAGAAGCTAACAAGTTTCAATATGGGCAGTTTGAATCCCAGAGAAACTTATCTACATGATACCGATGTTAGGACAGTTTACAGCAGCATATGTATTATTAGAATTGCTTTTATTTTCCCGAAAACAAACAATTAAGAACTGCATCTTAATTATTCTCTACCTGTAACTGTATCTAAGACTTTTTGCAGCATTATGTGTTTTTATTACTGCTTGCATTTCCCCACCCAAAATGCAGAGTTACCATACATGTTTTCCATATTCTCTAGGTGCATCACTGTCTTCTTCCATTCAATTTAATCAATTGATTGCATTTTGATTTAAAGGATAATTCATTTTCAGCGTATTGACCAATAGGGGCAGCAATTTTGATCTGACCCGCTAATCCACCCAGGTAATTCTGGGTTTAGGTTTACATTTCAACCAGATGAATAAATGGGTTGGTGGTTTCTGTTTGGGTCCATACATACTATTATTACTATTACCAGTACTGCTTTAAGTTCTGAAAATCATACTCCTACGCTGAGATATTCAAGAAATAAACCTTTATAATTCAATCTTAAAGTTGTGCCTTGTGGTTTCAAACCAATGTGGCTAATGGTTTAAACTTCTAATCATTTAAATATTTCTACAATACTGTCAATAGAAGAATCTACATTACTTTCTAATTGGTTTCAAAATTGGAATCTACAGTTAGGATTTTTTTCTTTTTTCTTTTAGGTTTTACCTCTCTTTATAGTGGTTCTTTATTTTCACTTATTGGTAACAGCTGCTAAATAATGATGATGAAGAAGATGATAATAACAATAATCCATGCCCCAATAAATGTGATTTTCAATGTCTATAAAACCCTGAATACAAATTGGAATAGATTGCCACTTCTACTGCCAAAGTCTATAATGGAATTAAAATTACAAATAGTCTCGTAGTTGGATCGTATATAGGCTAAGGCTTCGTAAAAAAGCTTGGAGGCTCTTCGATCCAAACCATTCATACGCTCTACAAGTGTATCTTCTATGATAGAAGTGCTTACGCTACTATCCCTATGATGCCTAGATATAGCATAGACACGGCAAGGACACGCCATAGACATGGCAGGGACACGGATTTTACATGTAAAAAGTGAAGTATCGGATATAATATGGCACGATACGTTGCCCACTTTGAAATAACCATGCATCATAGATTATCCCAGCCCAGCCTAACCAATGTAGTGGAGTGGCTCTTTCTTGCTTGGGGATAAAAAATCCTGGAGACAATAATGCTTACTTTAATTATTGGTTAAGATCTTTATTTTACAATGGCATTTGCATAAGGTGTCTTTCTAAAAGATAACAATGTTCTTTAATGAAATATAGCACATTATTTTGTCAAGAAAAAGGTTCTAATAAACACAAAGGTGTAGATTTACATAAAAAGTACAGCTATTTTAAGACACACAGTCTAGATTTCAAAACCTAATGACCCGACTTTGAGAATGTTTCACTTTCCTGTTTCTCTGTTTCATAACAAGTAGACAACCATCGCCATTATACTATGTTGTAACTAACAACCATGGAAGTAGGAATGTCACAACAGTATCTTTGGAACATTCACAAAAGTAGAAAATTCAATGATACTATGTGTGACGCCCCGGAGTCCCACATCGACTATAGAGAGGAAAATGATTGATATTATATATAGAGCTTACACCCTTACCTTACATGAGGCCTTTTGGAGCTTAATGGGCTCCGAAAATAAAACCTTGAGGCAAGATTGGGCCAGAGCCCACGGGGCCCAAGCTGCATGAGCCAAAGAGAATAATATCATACCTGGAGATCCAGGTCGTTACATTTGGTATCAGAGACGAAGGCGGCTCTCCTCTAATGGTGGGGAATTGTAAGATCCCACATTGCTTATGAGACTGCCAAGAGAATGGGCTAGCTAATATGGAGGACTTGATGGGTTGAGGCCCATCAGAAACAAAATCGTGAGGCCCGTGGGCCAAAGCTGACAATATCATGCATGGGTATGGGGCGGGGCGTTACACTATGTCCTATTTTCAAAATGTTTTTTCATGACTTCTGCTTTGACAAAACAGTTTCCATTAACATTTTATAAATTTTTTTCATGTTTCCAGTTTGAATATATATATATATTTTTTTTTCTTTTATCTTCAACAAGAATTCCAAAAGGTAACCTGCTGTAAATCTCAGGAAGAAAGAATAAAATCCTGTGGTGCTGTTTCGTTTTTAAAAACTTACGATTTGTACTTACATAATTATGAATGGAAATAGCACAATGATTCTCACATTCAATCTGCACTGGTTGGAACATGGTTCAACAGGGATCTTTGTAATCGAATTTGAAGGAGCTACAACGGGGGACATCACAGCACATTATGTTCATGAGTGTTGCACACAAACAATTAAAGTCAAAAGCACAATCACTTTAAAAGAGGATGGTAGATTCACATAGCTATCTCGATAATCACCAATACTCATTACAAGAGCATGAACCGTTGCTGAAGCGGTGGAAGCGACCTGAGTCCCGAAGAATTATGGGGTGCCCATATATGAAAGAGACCATCTTGCAGAAAGAATGACAATCACAGCACACCCTAAGGTTTTTCACTACATGAATTGGGCGGCCCCTTTCTGTGTTTATGAGTCCAAAGGTAATCGCAAGCTTTTCGCTATGGAGACTCAACAAGCCTTCTTTTTCTTCTTCCTCAACATCAAGAAGGACTTGGCTCAGATCAGGCTTGTAGCCCTCCAATTTTAACCTACACATCACTTCCTCCAGCTTGGAAAGAACGATCTCTTTGTACCTCAAATCCATCCCCTTGCCAACAAGAAATTCATGTGTCCGTCCGTCGACAATGATCGTGCTACACCCAGGAATCTTCCTGACTCCTCTTTCCTTCATCACCAACCTAGTCTTAGCCACATCAGCCCACCGCCCGGCCTTGGCATAGATATTTGATAAGAGAACATAGCAGCTTGAATCATCTGGGGCCAGCTCTATTGCACGTAAGGCAGCATGTTTGCCAAGCCCCAAATGGCCATGCTTCACAGATGCGCTAAGCAGGGACTTCCATGCCAAGACATCTGCTTCCATGGGCATCTCCTCTATGATTCCATGCGCTTCCTCCACATGGCCTGCCCTACCAAGGAGATCAATCAAACATCCATAATGTTGTATCTTGGGCACCATATGATACTTTTCACGGAACTCCGTGAAATAAAATCGACCCTCTTGAACCAATCCTCCATGACTACAGGCAGTCATGATTCCTAAAAACGTGATTTCATTGTGCTCAATTTCAGTTCTCTCCATCTCATGGAAGATCTCCAATGCCTCTCGACCGAGCCCATGAATTGCAAGGCCTGAGATCATGGAATTCCAATCACCGACTCTTCTTCTTTTGGAGATGCTTCTAAACACATGGTAAGCATTATCTATATAGCCGCATTTCGAATACATATCTATAAGCGCAGAGCCGAGAAACCCAAAGCTTAAACTAATCTTGTTCCTACAAACATATTCATGAATCCATTTACCTTCTTCAACGAATCCTAAATCTGCGACAGCAGAAAGGACGCTAACAATGGCTGCAACATCAGGCCGCATTCCCAACCCCAACATTTTCTTGAAGAGCTCAATTGCTTCATTGGGATGATTATTAAGTGCAAAACCAGAAATCATGGTTGTCCAAGAAACCACATCTCTTTGATCCATCCTCTCAAAAACCTCTACAGCAAGGTCACATTTTCCGCATTTGACATACCCATCAAGCATCGAGTTCCATGACACCAGGTCCTTTTCCGGCATTTCCTCAAAAAGCTTCCGAGCGGATTCAGTCTCCCTGGCCTTAAAATAACCGACTATCAACGAGTTCCAAGAAACAATGTCTCTGTGAGGCATTCTCTCGAACACCCACCTTGCAATTCTGGTTTCACCCAGCTCTAAATACATCCGAAGCAAGGAATTCGACACGAAGGGGTCAATCAAAAGACTGAGTTTCAAGACCTGGGCGTGGATTTGCCGACCTTCCTCATAGGCCAATGCCTTCCCGCAAGCTTTGAGGACGGAAGGGAGGGAGAATTGGAGACCATGTAGATCTTCCAAACAAAGAAGCATTTGAGAGTAGAGGGTTACAGACATCAGCGGGATTGGGCTGTCGGCGAATCCTTTTATAATAGCGAAGAAGGCAAAGGGATTGGGTTCTTGGATCCAATGAAACACCGATGAGGCGTGATCAAAGCCACCGGAGCCCGATTGTCGGCTGAGGGCAAAGCTATGGTGGATGAGGCCAGTTTTGATGATTTGGGCATGTATCTGTTGCAGTTCCGGAATGGTTTTGCATTTCTGAAGTGGAGGAATGGATGAGTTAATTGGGAGGGAAGGAGTAGCGGGAATGGCCATTGGAACGTTCGATTATTTCAAATGAGAAAAATTAACGGATCGGGTTTGATATGTTACAGTTGATGTCGGTTTTACATAGCGATGAAAACGGGTCGGGTTTGATATGTTACAATTGATGTCGGTTTTACATAGCGATGTAAACGGGTCGGGTTCGTATTGTAACCTGACACAACGAATTATTAATAGAGATTCACGATATTATTATTAATTTTTTTGGTAAAAGGATTCACGTTATTTTAATAGGGATGCAAATGGGTATTCGAGTATCTGAATATCTGGATTCTTTATTAATAAAAAGTCAGTTGAAAATCTATTTTAGGTTTCAATTTATAAACGAGTCTGGATCCAAAACCCAATTTAGATCTCGGTTGCTAAATGAGTCCAGCTCTGAATCTATATACATTTTGACCCATGGACCTAGTACCTGGCCTATGGATCTGTATTTTTTAGATATGGTTCTTGACTTTGCATGGGCTAATGTCAAAAACTTCATATAATAATATATATAAATATATATATATATATGGGAGGTGCTCCTATGAGAGACACTCTCACCAAGTTTATGAGAGATAGGTGGGGGCCCTCACTTCCATATCCATTCTCACCAACATAAATGCAAGAACCCACCCCAACTTAAATGTGAGGGCCCACACCCATCTCTCACCATTCACCAACTTGGTGAGGGTGTCTCTCACTAGAGCATCTCCTTATATATAAATATATATATATATAGGGGAAGTTTCAAGTGCATCTATCCCTCACTATAGGGTGAGGGATGCTTTCCTTTTTGCACATGAAGACAAGCATCTATCCCCCACCCTGTGTACTTGAAAAGTAACTTGTGTACTTGAAAATTCCCAATTATAGAAGTGTCCCTCACCCTATGGTGAGGGATAGATGCACTTAAAACTTCCCCATATATATATATATATATATATATGGCCAGCTCTCCTAAGCTGTAGTCCCACAAATCAAAGTCGATTATGCTGTTTTTTTTTTTTTTTTTGCATGATGATCGTCTCCAAAATTAAGATAAATCCAATCAGAACTAGATTTTTCAGTTCCATCATGCAAAAAACAGATATAAATTACTTTAATTTGTAGGACCAGCCTTCTTCCAGCTTAGGATAAGTTAAGCTGCAGCTTAGCAGAGCCTACTATATATATATATATATATATATATAGAGGCAAGAGCTGAAGCTTACCTTATCCTAAGCTAAAATGGTGCTGGTCCTACAAATCAAAGTCAATTATCATTGTTTTTGCATGATAATCGTCTCCAAAATAAAGATAAATTCAATTAGAACTAGATTTTCCAGTTCCATCATGCAAAAAAAAATAGATATAATCAACTTTGATTTGTGGGACCAACACTATTCCAGCTTAAGATAAGGTAAGCTTCAACTTAGGATAAGGTAAGCTCCAGCATGTGACCCACATGAGGATGGAGATGGGGGATTTCAAGGACTCAATAGGATATTCCTATTTACAAAAAATCAGCCCAAATTGTGATTTCTATAATCTCCATATGGGCCCAAAAGTTTAATGGTCAACCGTCCATTCGGATCGATACATAGTCAATCCAACGGTCCAGTAAATTCGGATCTAACCGAAAGTTGGTGGACACGTGCAATTTTGTGGGGGGAGGGGGGGCATGTGTTTGGTCCATTTGAATGGACCAAAGGTGGGCCCCACAAGCATAAGCTTACGAGATTTTCTCCTAAGCACGAGCTTAGGAGAGCCTTGCTCATATATAAATATATATATATATATATATATAAAAGTTGTGGAAGGTAGACTTGAAGCACTAATATTAGATTGGATGATATCCCTTTTTGGACTTTTTAGTTAAATGATATCCCTGTTTTAACGAAAAAGATTTAATAAAAAACTTAAAAAACGAAAAAGAAGTTGGAACCTGCTGCAGAACTGAACCCAATCATTTTATCATAACTAGGTCTGAAACCAAGTAAATAAGTTCGCAGTCGAAATTCAAACCGAAACGGGAACGGTCTTTATAAAAGAGCTCCGGTTCTGCGTCCAATATTGTTCTTGCCCATAACCGCCCCCATTTGCATCCTTAGATAGGAGATTGGTATTGTACCTTACATATCCCAAAATTTAAACTAAATACCCCAACCCTGAACTGAACTCTTAATAAAAGCCCTGGACCATTTTTGTATACAATTATAAAATGCACTTATAAATAATTAATTAACTCTAAATGAAAATCACTAAACATAAAATATGGTTTGACAAAGTCCTCGAGTATGAAATTCATGGACCAGACCTTGAACCCAAATTGCATTCATATTTGTGCAGTTGAGATGATACTGTATTAGAAATGGTTCTTGACTGAAAAATCGACCTATGCTCAAGTTTTCACAATTTGGGTCATTCGGGTATTCAGGTCCTGGATCTATATCCAGGATCTATATCCATCCCTATTTAAAACATTGCTGTAGGGCTGGCAAAATCTAACTTGACCTGACCCGCATATGACCCGCAAAACCCGACGCATATAATATATAGGTCAGTTGAGGGTCAAGCTTTCCTAACCCCCAATTAAATGGGTCGGGGAATTAGCTTCAACCTATTTAACCCACATAACCCATTTGTCTTTTTCTTGCTACTGTTTGGATGCATAAGAAAATAAAAGAAAGTGATATTTTATAGAATATAATCTTTCTTTTAATAAAGAAAAAATAATCTTGTACGTTTGGTAATTCAAATTTTTTATTTTTTTTTGAAGAAAAGATCATTTCCTTTCAAAAAGTTCAATGTTTTTTTCCTACAGCTCCCCCTTATAGAAAACTTTCTACAATATAAAAATCTTTCAATTAATTCACTAAATCCATCATGATGTATTTGTTTACACATATGGTAAAATAAAGAAAAGGTAAATATCATAGTTAAAGGTGGGGTAAAGTAAAGGTAGGATAAAATATATGGTGAAGTAAAGTAGGAGGTAATGGTAAAGTAGTCTATTTTTGTTTGAGTCTGTTTTATAAGGTTTTGTCATATTTCTATATAGTAAATAAAAAGTGACTTGTTTACATGTATGGTAAAGTAAAATAAAGACTGATGTCGCATCATGGTAAAAAGTGAGGTAAAGTATGGTGAGATTAAGTATGTGGCGAATTAAAGTGGGAGAGAAAGTTCTAAAATAATTATTTTTTGCATTGATTTTACTTTACAACACTTTACCATGGTTTTATGTAATGCAAAAAAAGTAACTTATTGTAAAAAAAGTGTGGCAGTTGAAATTTATTTTACAACACTAATTTTTTATCCAACGTGGTAAATTACATATAAATTAAAGTAGTTAATAAAAAATTATTATAATAATAAAATTTACTTTAACCGTAGCTGTTGGCATTCAAAAAAAAAAAAAATTCATTCATCAACATATCACATTTCCTAAGGCAAAATACTGTAACTGTTTTCATTTTTGTACGAAACAGTAGCAACTTCTGAACAACTCAATTTAAAATCTAAAATATTCTTAAAAATTTGCCAAACAGCAAAAATATTATAATATTTTAATATTACATTATTCTATTCTATACTATTTTATTCTTGCAATATTTAAATATGTAAATATTTTATTCTATAAACATCCAAACGTGCCCAAAACTTTATGCTAGACTTTAGCCCTGCTACATTTGATTTTTGTCGTGAGCAGGGTGGTTGTTAATATGTAATAAAAACATTTGATTTTCATACTTTGATAAATTAGGCTGGACTTCAGCCCTGCTACATTTGATTTTTGTGGTGAGCAGGGTGGTTGTTAATATGTAATAAAAACATTTGATTTTCATACTTTGATAAATTAGGCTGGACTTCAGCCCTACTACATTTAATATAGATGTATGATACCTTACATTTGCTTCCACTGTTTTTACTTTTGCTTCTGCTAAATTTACATGCTTCCGCAATATTAACCGTTGATATTATATTGTTCAAAAAGTTTTAAATTGGACCTCACTGCGGACCTACGATCTTGGAAGTTCTCAGATTTTTCGGGAAGTAGCGCTCCAACTTCGGGTACCATGACGGTTTTCTCAGTATTCAAAATTGGGGCATTACATTTTATGGTATCCAAGCGAGCAAGTCTCTAGGAAATAAAACAAACTAAAAACTCTAGGACATAGTGAGGATTTCAGTGTCGAGATATGTGTAAGGACGATGGATTGGGTAGAATCAGTGTAGTCCTAAGTGTTGGACTCAAACTGACACGATTCCCTTCTCTTGGTAGATGTCTGGAGGAGATTCACCACCACGTGTAGCACCGACAGTCAGCGGCCAGGCTGACTATGAGCAGCGCTTTCAAAGGTTTCTACAGGCCTTTCTTGTCGCACGGTGACTCAGGCTGCAGCACACCAGCAGCAGGCAGAGGACTTTACGCTATTTCAGTCGCAGGTGTTGGACGTCATTGAACGGGTGGCACAGCCAACTCCAATGGATGCATCCGTTTAGGAGGCTAACCCGAACGTCATTTTCGAGAGGTTCCTCAAGAGGGGACTGCCAGAGTTCACAGGCACAGAAGGTCCCTTGGTTGTAGATGACTGGATTGTCCGGATGGAGAAGATCTTCAGGGTCTTTGGGTGCACTGGCCGGCAGAGAGTGCAATTGGCAGCCTATATGTTCAGAGGTGTAGTGGAGGACCGTTCAACGTCCTTACGAGATGATCGGAGATGAGATCGCCTGGACAACCATAAAATCAGACTTCCTTCGGAAGTTCATTCCATCGCATGTTAGGGACCGGAAGCTCAAAGAGTTCCAAACTCTTGTCCAGGGCAGTATGATTGTCTATCAGTACGAGCTCCGTTTCACCTAGCTGTCCAGCTTCGCAGAGGCCCTAATTACACTTGAGTCCGAGAGGATCTGGCGGTTTGTCGACGAATTAAGGGAGGAGATCCAACTGAGTATGACTTGTATCGAGCTTGTTACCTATGAGGAGGCTTTGACGAGAGCCTACTAGGCATAGGAGCGTCTTAAGCGATTGGAGGCCAAGCAGTAGCATAAACCGTTCCGGACCGCCCCCATCAGGCAGCACCCTGTGGTCCAGCAACCATTTCGGAGGCAGAAGCCAGCAGGCCAGGTAGGGCAGCATCATCAGTAGCAACAATAGTACCGCGGGCCTAGATTATGCTTTGACTGTGATGAGCAGGGGCACATATCTAGGCACTGCCCACTTCGAGTGCAGCAGCCCCCGATGTTTCAGCTTCCAACACCTCCGAGAACTCCAGCTCCAGTGTGTCAGGTTGCTCTAGTACCTCAGCAGTAGTATCGTGCCCGGCAGCAGGCACGCGCGCCTCAGCAACCACGAGGACATCAGTACCATTGAGGATGTTATCAGAGGCACCAAGGCCAGCAGTGCCAGCAGCAGAAACCCCAAGCCATAGGGCAGGACTTCACGCTTACACATGAGGAGGCCGAAGCTGCCAGGAATGTAGTCAAAGGTACCCTTTCTATTTGTGTTCATCTTACTAGAATATTGCTTGACCCAGGTGCGACACATTCTAATGTGTCTTCAGCTTTTGCTTTAGTTCTTGGTGGGGTAGGAGAGGAGTTACCTTATACACTAGTTCTTGGTGACGAAGTGGGTTGCCGCTGTCGGTTCTGGTTGCAGAACCAGAACGAAGGAGAAGAAGATGGTCTACGATCTAGGGCTTACGAGAAGAGATCAAGCACACAAGAACAAAAGAGATTAACGTGGTTCAGCTTTTGGCCTACATCCACGGGAAAGACGGGAGAATTCACTATACAATCAGAAGAGGTGAGCATCTTAGAGACTTTTAGTCTCTATTTATAATATCAGCCCCAAAACCCTGTAACTCACAAACACTACTTCTAATCACAGTAGACCTACAATAATAGACATACTTCTGATAATAGTAGAACATGGACAATCCAGGGCCCCAGTTAAACAAGACTATTAACTTCTATTTAACCATACAAATTAACAAATCTCCCCCTTGACGAACAATGAAGCTGATCCTCATGCACAGAACACGTCTCATCGTCTCCACCTGCCCCTTAAGTCACTTAGGTACTGAGCACACTAATCAAGTCCTAGCAATGCCTGAACTTGAGTTTAACCCATTCCTTCATGAATGCACCAAATCGCTTATACTATTGTCCAGAAGCTTGCTTCGACCCATACAATAATAGTTTTAAATTGCATACATGATGAGGAACCTTAAAATGCACTCTACCTCCTTCCTCTTTGTCGTAGAACTACTTGCATCCGATGGCCTGATTTTCCTCATCAAGAGACTCCATCTTTTCAGTCATAGTTACTGCCTGTTGACTACTTTTCAGCCCTTCCATTAATTCAAGAGACCCAGTCGTCAATGCGTATACAACCATATCATCACGGCCACTGTCTGATGTCGACGCGTACGTCGTCATATCCTCGAAACCGTATCTCGCCAGTGGTTTCCTTTCTTTCTGCGGTCTACCTGTCTGGGGCATCTGTAGCTCTGTCCACTGCATCTGCTGCATAGTCTAACTATCCCCTATATCCTGGGAGGAGCTGGATGCACTCTCCTTCTTCACTAGTATGTCGGACTCCACCAGAACGGTGTCACTGCTGCTACATACTTTGTCTTCTCCACCTGCTTTCTTGCTTCAAGTAAAGCATCCTCATAAAATGTAACATCCCTGCTGATGATAAGTTTTGGTGAATCCCAATCGGTAGACCACAATCTGTATCCTTTTATCCTAGAAGCAAATTCCATCAAGATGCACTTCACAACCCTTGGCTCTAATTTATCGGTTCTTACGGGAGCATAAGCTGGACAAACAAAGATCCTCAATTTAGAATAGTCAGCTGGATTACCTAAGCACATTTCTGTCAGTGCTTTGCAACCAATTTTTGTGTACAGAGACCTATTTATCAAGTAGCCTACAAAAGTCCTTGGACAAACCTGCAGTAAACAACATACAACGAGCTCTTTCCAAGATCGTTCTATTCATCCTCTTTGCAACTCCATTCTGTTATGAGTTTCTATAGTGGTGTAATGACAAACTATGCTATGATCTCTGCAATAGTTTTCAAACTTTGTCGATCTGTACTCCTTGCCATTGTCTGTCCTCAACTTCTGCACCTTCCTGCCAGTCTGTTTCTCAACCATTTCCTTCCATCGCTTGAATGTAACAAAGGTCTGATCCTTTTTCTTCAGAGTATAAACCCAGACTTTCCTTGAATAATTATAAATAAAAGTCAGCATAAACTAGGACCCGCCCTTGGAATAAACCTTAGAAGGCCTCCATACATCTGAATGAACATAATCAAGGATACCTTTTGTGCGATGAATACCTGTCTTGAAACTGACTTTTCGATGCTTTCCGAAGATGCATTTCTCACAGAAATCCAACGTGCCTGTCTTCGTGCCACATAGCAAATTTCGATTGCTCAGTATTGTCAATCCCTTCTCACTCATGTGAGCCAAGCGCAAGTGTCATAAACACATTGAGACAGATTCATGGTCATTCGTGGAAGACACTGCAGCTCCACCTGTAACAGTATTTTCGTACAAAACATACAAGTTTTCAACTCTATTGCCTTTCATAAGAACCAGAGCACCATTTACAACCTTCATAACTCCACCTTCAGCTGAGAACATACAACCGTCAGAATCTAAGGCACCAAGAGAAATAAGATTCTTTTTCAGATCAGGACCATGCCGGACCTCTGCAAACGTTCTGACGATTCCATCATACATCTTGATTCTGACCGTTCCAATTCCAAATGTCTTACATGCAACATTGTTGCCCATCAAGACACTACCGCCGTCGATTTCTCTATAAGTGGTAAACCAGTCCCTATTGGGATACATATGGTAGAAACAACCTGAATCAAGAATCCATTCATCCTTACGACGAATACCATTTTCAATCACAGAAAGTGCATTGTCGGAAATATAATCTTTTCTTCCATCTGTAACACTGACTGAATCATCAGATGAGAAATCTTTTATTATTTCTTTCCCTTTCCTCTGCCTTTCAGGACAGTGTTTTCTGATGTGCCCTTTCTTATGGCAATAATAACATTTAATGTTTTTCCTATTGGATTTATGTTTGCCCTTAGTACTGGAGTCTTTTGTTCTTCCTCATACTATCAAACCCTCACTCAAACCATCATTTTCAGCCGCAGCCTTTTTCTTTAACTCCTTAGAGTTCAAGGTTGCCTTTAAACCCTCTTTGGACAGAGTATCTCTACCATACATCATGGTATCAACAAAATACCCATATGAGAGTAGTAACGAGCACAACAGTTTTGATGAAATCCTTTTCACCCCAGATAAGCCTAGCCCCTCACTAGTGTATGTATAAGATTCTTTGTGTCAGGCATCACTCGGGTGTAACGTTTGACATAGCTGGGGCACTATGATAGGACTTTTTACTGCGCCAGTGCAGATCGATAATTCTGGATCATTGTACACTATCGATACCAATGATGTAGGGTTTTGATGTTTGTTATCTGGGTATCATTTTCCGGCTGGGCTATCCTCCCATGCATTTCTCTCTACTACAACTTATACGAGTGGAGAGGGCAACGATACTATCCCGTTGTGATTAGCTTATATGGACCACCTATTTGTTAGGATGTTTTGCTTAGGTCTTACCTTATGATTCTTTATGCACTGAAGCGCATATGATCATACTGTCAGTAACTCTGATTACTACTGCATATCTAATGATGTTAATATACATATATGTGTGTGTGTGTTTGTGTGTGTGTGTGGTGCGTGTGTGTGTGTTTGTTTGTTTTTGTGTTGTGTATGCCAAATCTCATAGTGTGATGATGCAATTCTTAGTACATAGGTACTGAGCCCACTGAGCCCGAGGAGGAGACGGAGGAAGTTCAGACAGATAAGCCTGGTGACTTCCACGAGTGGTGTGTGGATGACATAGTGCAATCGTTCACCCCGCACCCGATAGCCTTTACGCCTACCTGGATAGTTCTCCTTTTGATTTATTTTGTTGGCTCTGGTTTTCGTAATGGACATTTATTTTTAAACACTTTTGTATAAGTGTTAAACTTTAACTTTAGTGAATCTTAGCTATGCTTGCTCTTAATTGTTTACTAATGATGCCATTTGTTAAATTATGAAGCTTCCACTATATTATGGGTGAACCGAGGAAATATTTATACCTCACCACGGACTCCGATTCTTATGAGACAATAATTGGGGGTCACGTGTACTTGTTTATATGAAAAATTATAATTGGCCACATAAACTCACAATAATTCTCATTTTCCGGAATGGAGGCGTGACAACTACCTTGCCAAAATTAACCATGATTTCGAATGATATTCATTGATTAATAATCTTTTCACATCAAGCAGATATATGAGCAGGAAGTCTGATCTGACCACCAAGATGCAACGGTTTTGGGCAGGTCTCCAGGGGCTAGTAGAGACGAAGCTCTAGAGGAAAGTGTTTTGTTAAATCCAGGGGACAATTTCATTTTTGATGTAAATAGTTTTGTAACATATCAGGGGTAGTTATCTTAGGTTAAGCTTTCCGACAGCTTGATGTAAATCCTCTTAGATTCTGTTTGTATACTCTTTTCCCTTCCTCTATGAAAATATATCTTTCTACTAAAAAAGAATTTGTATGCATCACAAGGACTTGGAATGCTAAACAACATCATCGATAAGGCCATTGGATTATTTTTAAAAAATAGAATGTTAGGCTTTGCTGCTGTTCTCTCTCAAAAACTATTGTGCAGAATTAAACATATGCATCCCCAGGGATCAATTCCCGGTCTTCAAATGGAAAGTGTTGCTCCTGGCCAATGGGCTAACGTAGTAAAATTGACAAAAACCCATCCCCGCCCGCTGCTTAATTGGATAGGGATGTGGTGTTTGTGGTGCATGAGTTCTAGTCCTTGAAAGCCAAAAAACAATTAATGTTTGTGCTATGCATTGGCGTTTTATCCCCAAGTTTTACACCATTTTTAGTAACTTATTTTGTTGGATTGACAAATGAAAATAAATAAATAAATAAAAGGACTTTTAGTAAAATATGTTGTTCGGACCCAATAGTTTTTGGCTGATGATCAATTTTTAAAATATTAATAGTGTTGTGTTCAAAAAGTGTGTTTTGAAGGATGGAATTGAATTTTTTTTGCAATATCGCTACTTATTTTACTTCATGTGTAGATTTTCCAATCCATCTTTTTTATATCTTAGCTTTTGTTCTAAAGAAGGATGAACAAACACAACAAAGGTCATTCTCTTTCGACAATGTTTGGGAGAAAAATGAAAATTTAATTGGAATGTAATATGTCAAAACAGATAGCCAAAAATGCAGAACATAAAACATGGAAGATAAAAATAAAAAAAAATAAAAAAAAAAAAGAACATGAGGAGAAATGGGTAAAAAAAAGGAGAAGGGGAAGGGGAAGGGGAGTTACAGTGGTTCTAAAATGGTTAAGTTCGATTTTTTAGGTAAAAGTTGAGTAAAAAAGGAGTGTATAGTATCATTAAATTAAAAAGTTTGCAGAGGTAGTGATATAAGTGACCCATGAGCATTTTGGTCCCCCTGGCTATAGCAGTAGTACTATTTGGTAATATCTTACAAGTCGATCACCAGCTGGCAATTCTTGGATTTAAATAGAATCTTTTGGTATATTTACTGAAAAATTATAAAGAAACCTTCTAATTATCAAGTAATGATAAATATTTATTTTTTTCCAAATAGTGATAACAAAAGCTCAAATATAGTTTCTAACAGTGTGCACATAGGTCGCGACATCGCAACCTATGTTTGACTTCTATATTTGTTCGGACACTCCTTTTCCCTTTTGCCATGAGAAACCATAATGAAGATTAGAGACACTACGCCTGTGCTCCTGTGGATCACCATATCCACTAGTGGACCACCTTCTCATGTGTACATACGAACATTGTGATATTACTATAATCTTTGGTGACTAGATGATGAGTAGGATGTTTTCTGTTAGCAGAATATCAGCAGTTACTGCACACTATGTAAAATCTTTGATTTCTGCATATAGTAAATATAAAAAGAGGATAACACCTCACAAGGAGGGTATGCAGAAAATTCTCAGCACTCTTTGAGCGTTCCTTTTCTTTAAGCACATCACGTACAACAGCTCCATTTGATTTAATTCACTTTGATATTTGGGGAAATCCACCGGTATTGAGTAGACCTAGTTTCAAATTTTATATTATATTTATTGATGATTATTCCCGCTATACTTGGATTTACTTTCTTAGATTTAAAGATGAAGCTGGTCATGTTTTTGAAATATTTTACAACTATGTTTTCACATAATTTGATAAAGGAATTCGTGTCCTTCAATTTTTCAAGCCAAGGGCATTGACCATCAACGAACCTATCCATATACGCCTGAACAAAATGTTATTACTGAATACAAGAATCAGTATATCATAGAAACAGTCCGCGCCATACTCTTAGACTCACATGTTTCTAATACGTTTTGGTGTGTGGCTGCCCACACGGCTGTCCATCTTATCAATCATTTACCATCAAGGACATTAACAAGAAAACACCTTATCATATTTTGTTTAAATCCTCTCCTAACTACAATATCTTGCGCGTCTTTGGTTGTCTTTGGTTTGTTCATATGCCCCAAACCGAAAGAACTAAGCTTTGTACTCATGCAGCCAAGTGTGTGGTCCTAGGATATAGTGATCAATAAAAGGCGTGTGCTATGATCCTACTGCTAAAAGAATTCGTATCCTTAGACATGTAATATTTCTTGAGCATGTGCAATTTTATTCCACTCATTCATTACCTGTCATTTCTAACATTTCAAACATTTCATTTATCCCTCACTTTCCCTCAAAAAACTTATCTTCTAAACCCCATATCATACATACATATTCTCGTCATCCCATTCTTGTACCTGCGCACCCTTTATTTCCACTCAGCCACTTCGTCTAGCACAGGATACTACACATAGTGTGCCATTAAGAAGATCTACGAAGGTTTCCAAACCCCCAAATTGATATACTCTCTCGGCAATGGAATATATTCGTATTCCTAACTCCTATAAGGAAGCTAGTACAAATCCTAATTGGCAAGATGCAATGACTGAGGAGATTGTGGCCCTTGAAACTAATCAGACTTGGGAAGTTGTTTCTCCTCCCTTTGGTGTATTGATCATTGGAAGCAAATGGGTCTCTCTGTTAAATTACGATCCGATGGTACTCTAGATAGATATAAAGCCCGTTTAGTGGCACATGGGCACAAACAAGAGTATGGAATAGATTACAATGAGATATTTGCTCCTATAGCAAAAATTACTACAGTTAGAACCTTGGTTGCGGTGGCTA
The DNA here is from genome assembly GCA_003546025.1 of Camphora micrantha. Lineage (NCBI taxonomy): Eukaryota > Viridiplantae > Streptophyta > Magnoliopsida > Laurales > Lauraceae > Camphora > Camphora micrantha. The sequence continues at coordinate 21,523,480 of QPKB01000005.1, read as the reverse complement.
CATCCCGCAATTGGCCTTTTTATCAGATGGATGTCAAGAATGCATTTCTTCATGGAAATCTTGAAGAAACAATATATATGAAACCACCACCTTGGTACCCTACTCCTCCAAGATCTGCCTGTTGATTAAGAAAATCTCTATATGTTTTGAAACAGGCCCCTAGTGCATGGTTCCAAAAATTTTGTACAGTTTTTCTTCAGAACAAATAGTCAAAGTAGTTATGATCCATCTCTCTTTCTCCGATGGACACCCATGGAAGACCTATATTGTTGCTGTCAAGGACAGTAAATTTCAAAAAACCCCTTTATATAAATGGAAATTTAAACCCATTTTTACCAATGCGCCCTCCCCACCACACACCACACCCCCCCCCCCCCCCCCCACACACACACACACAAAGAAAGCATGGCCCCCGCTAAAATCCATGAAAGTCTGTATATGTTATATAATCATGGCCCTTTCATCGTTTGTCCATCCATTAATTCCCAACTTTGGAACCTCATTGAAGGCCATTCTATATTAATTATTCATTAATAATATACCTACCAAAAATTATTGGCAAAATTATAGTAACTGAAAGAAAGAAACATAAAAAAAAAAAGTTAGGATTGGAGAGAGAAAGGAAGAAAACATGAAATAAAGAGTAGGAGATGAAGAGTGAAATTGATTGACGAAATTGTTGTAATCGGGTTAGCTAACGTTGAGGAAAAAAAGGCGGAGAGAAGAATGGAAAGTAAAGGAAGATAAAGAGAAAAGATTAAAGAAAGAAAAAGTGAAATAAGTATAGAGAAAGGGCGAGACGATGGATTTGCTTGTTGGCCATCGGACTTCATGGATTAGAGATAAACGAATCTGCTCCCCTAAACGAATCTGCTCCCCTATTCAGCTCTTCTTTTAGGTATGAGTCCAGAATGAGAAAATCCATTTTAATATTTTTTAAATATATTTACAAGTCATCAATATTATAATGAACTCTCCATCATTATGCCTATTCCATCAGTGTGGGCCATGTTTGAAATCTAAACCATTTAAAATTATTGTCCATTTGCATTTTATCATCAAATATAAGGTCACTCCAATTAGTGTTAGTTATCCAACTATTGATAAAACAATAGTAGTGGCTTCTCTATGTCAAATGTGTATTGGACATGATTATCTCACAGTAGGAATAAGTCCTATTACACAAATTTTTAAGGTGATGGATAATAGTAGAAGAAGTGTTTTTTAATGGCTTAGGTTTTAAATTTGCCTCCCACTTATTTATAGTATCGGTTGATTTATCTAGTTAGGTATTCTAATTTTTTTAATTTTAAGAATCTCCCATTAAAGTTTTCTCCTATCCAGATCTATTAGAGTGAGAATAGCTAGAAATTCTTGAGGCTTCTCAATGGAGCCTACTTACAGAAATCTAAATGGCTCAAGGCAAATGGTCCCTATTTTTATGGATCCTTATCAAGTATCACTCAAGCTACCGATAGCTTAAATCTCAATAGAATGAAGATTTGTGATGATCAATACTAGTAGGCACCCCACTAAGAAACCTACTGAATTTATCATGAGTCAAAGCCTTCGTACTCTTTGTATTAATTACATTTGAATTAAATGATAAGAAATTTTTAATGTCCATTATATAAGTCCTCTATGTGTGCCTAAGCTTTTAAGTTTAGATTACTCCAAAACATTGTCTCAAACCATCTATGATTAAAGAAAATTCTACTTCAATCATAGTTATCTCAGTTGCAAATAGATACCATCTCATTGAAAGAACATTGAGCACAACTTGAATATTTTTTTTTCTTGTGCATTTTATTTTTAAAATCTTTAATTTTATTTAGTGCTTTTACTTTGGTCCCCCCAATTAAAAATTCCTGGTTCCGCCCTTGGCTGCTATATGTTGATGATATCATCATCACAGGGAATAATGAAAAAGAGATTAATGCTCTAAACAACTATCTAATGAAGATGTTTCATATGAAAGACTTGGGCCCTCTATCCTACTTTCTTGGGCTTCAATTTTCTAGATCCTCTGGAGGCATATTTCTTCATCAAAATAAATATACTGAGGACATAATCACCATGGCCCATTTGACTGATAAACGGAGTACTGAAACTCCGTTGGAATTGAATGTTAAATATAGTTTCTCTAAAGGATCTCCACTTCGTAATGCCACTGTGTATCGACATTTGGATGGGAATCTTATCTTTCTTATTATGACCAGACCAAACATTGCTCACGTTGTACAAATAGTCAGTCAATTTGTATATGGCCGTCACTGTCCTCATCTTAATGCTATACATCATATCATTCTATATCTTCGAGGAACAATCTACAAAGGTATTTTTTTACTATTCTCATTTTCCCCTTCACCTTAATGCTTATGTTGACGCAGATTGGACGGCTGCCCAGATACTAGACATTCCACTACAGGGTGGTGTATGTTCCTTCGATCGTCTCTCATTTCGTGGTAGAGTTAAAAAAAAGAGATAGTTTTTAAGTCTTCTTGTGAAGCGGAGTATCGTACAATATTTTTCTGCCACCAGTAAGATTGTATGGCTTCAGAGATTATTGACTAATTTTGGTGTTTTCCTTCGCGCACCTACTCCATTATATGCTGACAATAATAGTGCAATACAGATTGCTACTAATCCAGTGTTTCATGAACGGACAAAGCATATAGAAGTCGACTATCACTTCATCAGGACTGTCTTTCTACAAAAGAAATTAAGGGGGGGGGGGGGGGGGGGGGGGGGGGGAGGGTGTTGGTGGGATCAGAGACACTACACTTGTGCTCCTATGGATTAACATATCCACCAGTGGACCACTTCTCATGTGTACATACAATAGGGATGTAAATGGGTCCTCAATTCTTCAATTACCCGGAGGTTTTGACCCGTAAAAAACCGGGTCTGGGTCCTTATTTAGGCCCCGATAAGTAAATGAGTCCGAGTCTGGGTCCTTATTTAGGCCCCGATAAGTAAATGAGTCCGGGTCTGGTTCCACCTTGGTTCCCACCCGTGGACCCGAGATCTGACATATTACCTCAATTTTCAAAAATTTCTCCTAAAAATCATATTTCTTTTTAATATCATTCTCTACCTGAACTTGGATCCAAACTCGTCTCATATATGGTTCTTGTTTTGGTTCTGGTTCCGGAGCCGAGACACCAGTTCCAAAACGGTTCCGGGTCCGGATCCAGTTCTATCAACTGTTTCGATTCCGGTTCCGGGTCCACCATGGACCCGGACCGGAACCGACCCATTTACATCCCTAACATACAAACATTGTAATATTACTATAATCTTTGGTGACTAGATGATGGGTAGGATGATTTCTTGTTAGCAGGGCCGGCTCGAGACAATTTGAGGCCTAAAGCGACAATCCTAAATGAGGCCTCAAATTATCTATTCTTTTTTTATTTTTCATTTTTTTTAAAGTTTTGAGCATCTGGATTCGTATTTTCTAATAGATACATTTATCATTTATAAATGATAACTAATCATATTTTTAAATAAAAAGAACACTAATTATATAAACATACAATACAAGTATGGAATTAAAAAAAAAAATCTTAAAATCATAAAACAATAGAACTTGATTTAGAGATTTATCATTGTTGGCCATAAGGATTATAGATGTAGATGGATTTCGAATTTGATCCGGTTTTTTCATTATGAAAAAAAATGGATTATATTTAAGTTAGTGGGTTATGATTAACATATATTATAAAAAAGACTCACATATATTGTCAGAATATATCCACATATATTATTAAAAAGAAGACAAAACCAGATCAATAAATCTTTAAAAAAGATTGCTTTAGAAATTAAAAAAAATAATAGAGAAAGGCAATCTATGAAAGAGACAGAGAGTGAGAGAGTAAAGAGTACGAGAGATGGAAAAGCGTTAGTGGATAAACATTCATTTGAAAAACCTCATTGGTGAGGTTGCAAGGAGCTTGGGTTGAGATTTATTGGGATTTAAAAAGACACTGTGTAGAGAAAAAGAAGGATGACACTTGCTTTAACACTTTGTTTAAATGTGAAAAGATGGCTTTAATGAGATGTGATACTAATTACTATTATGGGGCCTTTGGAGAAAAAAACTATGAAAGTTGCTTGAATGCTTTTTGAGAATTTGAAAAAGATGATTTTTATGGGGCCTTATTTTTTAGGGGGCCTAAAGCAAGGGCTTTTGTTGCCCAATGGTCGAGCCAGCCCTGCCTGTTAGCAAAATATCAACAGTTATTGTACGCAAATAGTATGTAAAATCCTTGATTACAACATATAGTAATTATAAAAGAGGATAGCACCTCACAAGGAGGGAATCTAGAAAATTCTCATCACTCTCTGCTCGTTTCTTTCCTCTATATATCCCCTCCATTTCCTCTGTTTCTCAAAGGTTAATACATAATCCCTATTTTTATTATTTTAAGCATCTACAATAGCTCTCTCCCTCCCTTTATTCATCCTTTCTTTTAGTTTCTTTCCCTCAGCTGTGCCAAGAACCACCTCATATTTCACGTCCCAACTAATAAAAGCCTATGCTTCCTTGCCTAATCAAAGATAATACAATGGAAAATAAGATCACATGAGCGTTCAATTTAATCTCTAGCGCATAGTAACTTAGTAATTTACCATGAAGGTTTTCTTGTAAGCATGAGATTTGAAATTTCGAAGAATGTTTGCTTTTGGCATGCTTCTCTAATATATATATATATATATATATATATACTTTTTTTGAGATTCCAAATCCATATGCTAACAATAGCCAGGACATGTCATTTACTTTCTTGAGTTAGTGGGTGTCCTTATGAGCTGTAGGCATGAATCATTGTGTGTACTTTAGACTTGTCGCTGGAATGGCTACACCTCTTTTGGTCAGATGCTCATTTAGAAATCAACAAGAGTAGGAATTTTTTTTATTTTTTATTTTTTGCTCTAGCGCAAAGATAAATTTAGGTAAAGAATCAGGCTTTGAACCAATGTACAACTAATCTTTAGACAAAAAGACACCATTGGAACGCTAGAGAAGGAAAAAAAAAAAAAAAGAAACAAAAAAAGAAAAAAAAACCAGAGAACAACTGCATACTAAGAGAGACCTGGCTTTCAAACATAGGCAACAAGAGGAGACTCACTGTCCATAGACTGAGTTAGAGCACAGAGAGAATGGCCTCAATTAAGACTTGCCAAATGCAAAAAAGAGTAGGATTTTAGTCAAGTGTGTGTGTGTGTCTCTCTCTCTCTCTCTCTCTCTATATATATATGTATATATACGAGTAGGGCTCTCCTAAGCTGCAGCTTATGTTATCCTATGATGTCTCACAAATCAAAGTTAACTTTCTCTATTTTTGGCATGATGGAACTGGAGAATCCAGTTCTGATTTGATTTTATCTTGATTTTGGAGACAATGATTTGAGGTAGTTTACGATGGAGATGATTTTGCAGACGATTTCAGCTTACTGTAGCTTAGGAGAGGCCCATAGGGAGGAAAGCTTAGGGATAAGCAGGGGCCATCATGGCTAGTATTTTTAATAAGACATGAACGTTGTTGCCATGTGGCCTATTTGCTGATTTATGCCCTGTATTTTGTATGCCAACTTGAAAGGAGTGCTTGTATTTTGGATACATAAGTAGTAAAGTCAAGATATTTGTTTACTTATTTTGTTTTTGGTTTGACTCAAATGAGCTCTTAATTTGCAGGTTTGTTAACTCACTTCACTAGTGAAGTAGGGTGAATGGTTATTTCAAGAGATAGTAAAATAAAATGGGTCAAATCATAAAGTACCATATTTCAAAGAGATAGCTGCTAATGCCACACCCAAGACTTCTCTGAGCACACCCCTTCCCTCTACACACCCCAAATAAGTCAAAAGATTCCCAAAATCTCTCCCTACACACCTCATTCTTCCCAAAATACCAAAACCGCTCTAAACTCCACTTATCGGTTCACTCCCCCTTCCCCCCCTCTCCCTATCCCTACCCCCTTCACCCGCCACCCTCTCTCTCTCTCCTTGCCTGCCTCCACCGCCACCCCCTCCCTCTCCTTCTCCTTCTCCTTCGCCCTATCTCTCTCTCTCACAGCCCGCCGCCCACTCTCCCTCTCCCTTGCTCTCCTCCGCCCTCTCTCTCCCTCTCCTTGCTCGCCTCCATTGCCCTTTCTCCCTCTCCCGATCTCTCTCCCTCTCCTTGCCCACCGCCGCCGCCCCCTCTCCCTCCCCCATGTCCCTGTCCCCCTCTGGTGGTGCTGCCGAAGGGGGCAGTGGTGGTTGGGCTAGGGTGGGGGTGGGTGAGTGTAGAGAGAAATTGGGTGGGCTACGAAATTATAAGTGATGTCCATATTGGTAATTTCACACATGGGTATATTGGTCTTAAACTTAAGGGGTGTGCTCAGAGAAGGTTGGGGTGTGGCATTAGCAACTATCTTTCAAAAAATATGGCATTAGCAACAATCTTTCAAAAAATACCTCTACATTTTACCAAAAAAACTCAAAAAGTTACTTTTACATGTCATTAAATGACAAAAAACCATCTTATCTTTAAAAAAAAAGTCAAAAAATTACTTTCTCATCTCACTAAATGATAAAAGAATATAACTTTTTTATTTGACCCCTCCTCTTTTTTTTATCTGTTAATTAGAAATTTCACCTCACTTCATATTAATAGTAAATTTACCAAACCAGCCCAAAATGATTGGTGTGTGCATGTTAGGTGGCTACAACTTTTTTTTTCTTTTTTGGCCACTCTGCCTTTTTAAAGGTATCTTAAAATGTTAAGCACTATAAGTTACAACTTGATAACTAGACATGGCTAATATATACATCTCTAAGGTAGTATGTTGGGGCACACCTATCACCAATTCAAACCGTACACACAGGCCCTTGAATTACACTAGACCGGTTGAGTTTTCACCAATCCAAATAAATTGGGCTGTTGGATCTGTCTTAATTTTTTTAATATAAAGTTGTTAAACTTGTGGGCCATAGATGAAGGGGTTAGAGGTATGATATCGACCCCAAACTTGATATCTGGGCCCATTCAAGATAGCTCTTTCCATTCCCCTTGGTCCCATGATAAGTGGAATCCCAAATGAGGCCCATCATAATTTATATATATATATATATATATATATATATTACTAGACAACGGACAGGGCTGAGCTAGCTCTGACGGGGTGAAGCCATATATATAAATCGTCCAATAAGCATCATTTGTGAGCAGGGGTGGACCTACATGTAGGCAACCTGGGGTGGTGGCCCCATGTCGATTTTGAAATTGTTAGAGATTCGAATGTGCATGATGGACCTTTCCCACATATATCTAATAAATAGTCGCCCCATGTTTTTAAACCTTGCCATCGCCCCATGGCACAAAGCCTTGGTGAAAACACTCATCTTCTCTTTCGACAACTTCTTCCCACCAACAGCACCGAATCCTCTTCACGCCGTTCTTTTTCGACATCTTTCTTGTGGTGATAGTGCGAGATCCTCTTTGCAGTGATCAAGCTTCTCGTCATCGGTCCTCTCGTGGTTAGTCTCTCTCTCACCAAATAACCCTAAATAAAACAATCTCCCTCCCTCTTCAAATGTAGTATAATCCTAATCACTCTATACGTAAACTGAACCCATAATCTCCAAATCCTATTTTCAAGTCCTAATCCAAACCCTAAGCCGTAAATCACCAAATTTAAGCATATCTACATGTTCAAAGATGAACAAATCACCATCAGGCACACTTTAATCTTCAATTTATACATAAATCGGGTCTTAAAGTTCATATGTTTGGATAATTTGGGTTACATTTGAGTGACAATTTTTCTTGTTTGCCATTAGCCCACGACCAACTATATGGAACTTTTTTTTACAGCTAAGGTAAGTGCAGGTAACCAAATTCCTTAGATCCAAATAAAACCCTTTTGGAAATCCAAATTAGGTAATTGGGTGCCCACCCAAATCACCGTTTAAGGGCATCCAAACACTTAGGATTAAAGGAAATATTATCTTAGGTTGTTTTGATGATGATGAATTGATGACCACCTGAATTTGGGAGAGGTGGTGGGAATACCAGTCAATTGGGCAGGAGATCTGGGCATTGTGTCTATTTAAATACAATAAATTTTCTCTTTTGGTATTGTTTATGTGAAAAAAGTTAGTAATGTCGTGCAATAGAATGATCTGCTTGATTGGCTTGACCAACATATCAGGCATACCGTTCAACGAAATATGGAGGTGGCCGATTTCCCCCGAGACTGACTAAACACCTACGATTCAGGGGATCTCGGCACGTCTCCCTTCTCTTGGGAGATAACAGACTTCCCCCTCCCTGAGAGGTTCAGCATTCCAAGGTTCACCCCTTATGATGCAACCTCGGACCCAGTAGCCCATCTCCGACATTTCACCCAGCGGATGTCGATCTGGGGTGATGTCGGACACCTAAACTGCAGAGTATTCTCCTCCAGTTTAGGGGATCTCCCCCTCAGGTGGTTCTGTACGCTCCCGGAGAAGTCGATCTCAAGCTGGTCGTCCCGAGCAATGATCTGATGGCCATTAGGATGAAGGAAAATGAGAACGTCACTCGATTCGCCAAAAAATTCTGGACCATCTATAGCCAGATCGAGGACGCCAATGATGAAATGGCCGTGATGTGCTTTAAAGAAGCCCTGCTACCAGGCAGCGAGCTCCGAAAGGAACTTGTTCGATATCCCGTGGCCACAATGAGAGCATTGATGGCTCGGGTGAACCATTTTATTGAACAAGAGGAGGATGAGACCCGAGCTCGGGAGAATTTTAGGCTCAAGCGCGAAGGCACCCGGGCCGGAGATAGGCCTCCTCTGACGGACAAAAAGCCATTTCGGAGAGAGGAGAGAAGCCGCGATAAAGCTGCTGCGAGCTCGGTTATGGCGTCGGCACCCACCTCGGGGGGAAAGAGGAAGAACAAGCCATCCGCCGATTCATACAAGGCAGTAAACACAGTCTTCAAGGAACCAATATATAGACTTCTCGGCAAAATGAGGATGCAACCATTCTTTAAATGGCCGCCACTGATGAAGGGTCCTTCCACCTATGACCAGAATAAGTTTTGCGCCTACCACAAACAGAATGGGCATAGAACAGAGGATTGCATGTCCTTCAAGTTCTATCTAAAGAAACTCATCAAGGAGGGACATCTTAAGGATTACATAAAGGAAGAAAACAGCAATAACGTCCGAGCTCGTCAACGCCAGACTGACGAAGACAGCGAAGAGCCAGAAGGAATAATAAACGTCATCCACTTGGCTCCTGCACCAAGAGGGAGCAACCAAGCTCGAGTCGAAGCCAGGAAAGCCTCCCACAATAAGTAGGTGATGATGACCGAGCTTGAGCCATCTGCAAAAAAGGCTCGGACGAAAAGAACAAAGATCTGGTTCTCGGACCAGGACCTCGAAGGGGTCCAACTGCCTCATAATGACCCACTAGTCCTCACTCTGAAGCTGAAGAACTTCGTGGTCAAAAGGGTACTTGTAAATCCTGGAAGCTCCTCGGAAATCCTGTACTTCGATTGCTTCAAAAAGCTGGGACTCAAGGAGGAAGACTTGCAGGAATGCCACACCCCTCTCATAGGGTTCAGTTCAAAGCCAGTCTACCCCAAGGGAAGGATTTCCCTGAAAGTTCAGATCGGAGGTGCCTGCATGCAAGCTGATTTGTTGGTAGTCAATGTATCGTCGCCTTATAATGCGATAATGGGAAGGACTTGGCTGCATAGCATGGAAGCCATACCTTCCACTCATCACCAGAAGCTGAAGTTCCCGCTCGAGAATGGGGATGGCATAGTGGAGGTGATCACGGTCAAAGGCAACCAAGAAATGGCAAAGCACTACTTAATGGCTGTTGCATCTGGCGAAGCAAGACTGTCTTGGATACACATGGCTAAACTGGAAGCAGAACTGGAATCAGTTGGCCGAGACCCGGAGAAGAAAAGCGTCGAAGATCTGACCGAAGTCAGGCTCGACCCCGAACGATACTTCCTGCTAGGGAGCCAGCTCCTTGAAGTTGAGAAAAACGAACTACTCGACTTCTTGCTTTAGAACAGGGAGGTTTTCGCCTGGACTCCTTATGAAATGCCTGGCATCGACCCTGAGACAATGTGCCACAAGCTGAACGTAGACCCCAAGTACAAGCCCGTAGCTCAGAAAGCGCGCAGAATGGGAGTCCCACAAACAGAAGCCGTGATCGAAGAGGTCGACAAGCTACTAGAGGCCCAAGTCATCAGAAAAGTACATTATCCGGAATGGCTGGCCAACACAGTGATGGTCAAGAAGAAAAATGGAAAATAGAGGGTCTGTGTGGACTTTACTGACCTTAACAAGGCATGCCCAAAAGACAGTTTTCCACTCCTGAAGATTGACCAACTGATTGATGCCACCGCAGGAGATGACAAGATGAGCTTCCTCGATGCTTAACGAGGATACCACCAAATTCCGATGTATGGGCTTGATGAAGAAAAGGCTGCATTCATATCACCCAAAGGCATTTACTGCTACAAAGTGATGCCATTCGGGTTGAAAAATGCAGGGGCTACTTACCATAGGCTGGTAACAAAAATGTTCCAAGCCCAGCTCGGCAGAACAATAGAGGTTTATATCGACGATATGGTTGTCAAGTCTAAAAAGTCACAGAACCACTTGACCGACTTCATTCAAACATTCGCCATTCTCAAGGAATTCCGGCTCAAACTAAACGCATCCAAATGCGCCTTCGGCGTCGGCTCCGGTAAATTCCTGGGCAGCTTAGCCACCAAAAGAGGAATCGAGGCCAATCCGGAGCAGATCTCGGCGATACAAGCGATTCAAAGTCCGACCACGGCGAAGCAAGTCCAAAGGCTCTCGGGCATGGCTACCGCGCTCAACCGCTTCATCAGCCGAGCCTCGGATAAATGCCGCCCTTTCTTCCAACTCATAAAGAAAATCTCGAAATTCCAGTGGACTCCGGAGCGCGACCAGGCTCTCTAGGAACTTAAGAATTACTTATCTTCGCCACCCTTGCTGTCTACACCAAGGCAAGGAGAAACGTTTTACTTGTATCTGGCTGTTTCGGAACACGCAGTGAGCTCGGTACTTATCAGAGAAGAAGACAGGCAGCAAAAGCCCATTTATTACACGAGCAAAATCCTGCTTGATGCCGAGACCAAGTATCTACCACTTGAGAAACTAGCGTTGGCGTTTGTCAGTGCCTCTCGTAAAATCTCCCACTAGTTATAGACGTACACTATAGTGGTTGTTACAGAACATCCACTGAAATCCCTTTTTAGAAAAGCAGACTTCTCTGGGAGAATCTCAAGGTGGGCCATCAAACTGGGGCAGTATGATATCCAATACCATCCCAGAACAGCAATCAAAGCCCAAGTTTTAGCAGACTTCCTTGTGGAATTTGTTTCTCTTAGTTCGCCACCAAGCCAGCTCGACACCGAGCTGGGGGACGATAGGGGAGCAGATATTACAAATAATAAAAGAATCACCGAAACCGAGTACGAAGAATCTTGGAACTAGTTCCTCAACTTAGCTTGGAAGATCTTCGTTGACGGATCCTCAACATCAAAAAGGTCTGGTGCTGACATAGTCCTCCAATCTCCAGAGGGCCTTATCATCGAACAAGCCTTAACATTGGGCTTCAAGGCATCTAATAATGAAGCCAAGTACGAAGCACTAATCGCGGGACTCTGCAGCGCTAAGATCCTAGGGACACAACAACTAGTGGTCTTAGCGACTCTCAATTAGTGACAAGTTAGCTCAGCGGAGACTACCAAGCTCGCGATGCAAGGATGGTAGCCTACTTGTCCCACGCGAAGCAGCTCCTCTCCCAGTTCCAAAGAGCCGAGATCAAACAGATTGGCAGAGAATCTAACTCCCATGCCGACGCCCTCGCTAACCTAGCCTCAGCTGTTGAGGCCGGAAAGAAAAGAACAATCGAGATAGGGATGCTGGAAATACCGAGTATAGAGCTCCCCTCGCCACTGCAAGTCTTGTGTATTGATCTCGGTTTGAGCTGGATGGACCCTATCATTGCATACCTGGAGAATGATCGACTTCCCGAAGACAAGATTGAAGCCCACAAAATCAGACTAAAAACAGCTCGGTTCTGGTTGCCCCTAGAAGGCAAACTCTACAGAAAGTCGTACGCCGGCCCGTACCTCCAGTGCGTACATCCAAGCAAAGTTGAAGACTTCCTCTATAAAATCCACGAGAGCATTTACGGAAGCCATATCGGAGGTCGGTCACTGGCGTACGGAGCCATCAGCCAAGGCTATTGGTGGCCTTACATGCAAAAAGATGCCCAGCTGTACACCAGAAAATGCGAGAAGTGCCAGAAATTCTCACACTCTCTCCATCAACCGGCCCAGGACCTTAGCTCACTCTCCAGTCCATGGCCCTTCGCCCAGTGGGGACTGGACATTGTGGGAGCTTTCCACCGAGCCCTAGGGAATAAAAGGTATTTAAGAGTAGCCACCGATTACTTCACTAAATGGATAGAAACCAAGGCGTTATCTTCCATCACCGAACGTGTGGAAAAATATAATCACTAGATTTGGAGTTCCCAGAACTCTAGTTTAGGATAACGAAACCCAATTCGACTCCAATTTCTTCAGGAACTTTTGCCAGGAGCTCTGTATCAGAAATAGTTATTCAACTCCAGCTTACCCACAGAGCAATGGACAGGCTGAAATCTCGAACAAAGTCATACTGGATGGACTCAAGAAGAGGTTAGACAGGGCTAAAGGGAGATGGGTGGAAAAGCTGCCAAGTGTCCTCTAGGAGTACAGGACTACACCAAGACGCTCCACTTCGGCAACGCTTTTCTCCTTAGCTTATGGAATGGAGGCCGTGATTCCTCTCGAGATCGGTCTCCTAACCCTGAGGTCGGATCTCTTCGACCAAGGACAGAATAAAGTGAATCTGGCCAAGGAACTTGACCTGGCTGAAGAATGGAGGGAGGCCGCTACCATCTGCCTAGCTTCCTACCAGCAGCAATTAGCCAAAGGATACAATCAAAGAGTCAAGGAAAGGAAGTTCTCTGTTGGAGGACTGGTCTTGAAGAAGACACTCCCTGCAGATAGGAGTTCCAATGAAGAAAAGCTGGCACCGAATTGGCATGGACCATTCAAAGTGGTTTCCGCCGCTGGACAGTCTGCTTATAAGCTTGAGGACATGGACGGTGGGAAGTTGCCACGCTCGTGGAATGCCACACACCTCAAAAAATATTATTTCTGAATTGTACTCAATCTATGGGATCAATGAAAATTAAATCTTATGGAAGACTTTGCTTTGTTTCTCGCCAAGTTACGAAGAAGTCATTAAGCAGTCGGGGCGCACCTTGGCAATTCCAGCTCGATTACAGAACCAGTTGCTATTCAGGCTCGGTTATGGAACCAGCCATCACTCAAGCTCGGTTAAGGAACTAGCTCCAGCTCGGTTATGGAACTAGCTGTTATTCAGGCTCGGTTGCAGAACTAGCCATCACTCAAGCTCGGTTAAGGAACCAGCTCCAGCTCGGTTACTGAACCAGCTGCTACTCAGGCTCAGTTACGGAACCAGCCATCACTCGAGCTCGGTTAAGGAGCCAGCTCCAGCTCGGTTACAGAACCAGCTACTACTCAGGCTCGGTTACGGAACCAGTCATCACTCGAGTTCGGTTAAGGAACCAGCTCCAGCTCAGTTACGGAACCAATTGCTATTCAGGCTCGGTTACGGAACCAGTCATCACTCGAGCTCGGATAAGGAATTAGCTCCAGCTCGGTTACTGAATCGACTATTATTCAAGCGCCAAGTCAACTATTAAAGCTCGGTTACAAAAACCAGCTATGCCTAAAAGCCTTGTCACAACTTGTCGGATACCTTGAGAGTGTTAAACCACTTGCATGAGGAAATGAATCAACAATTTCAACGACAATTTTGAAAACTTGGATATTTTAATACGGTTCCTTTCCCTGAGTTACAGAATTTAGGAGTGTGTTTGTCCCAGTCAGAACCCGTGTAAGATTTAATTATCAGGCATACAAGCTTAGAAAAGATTGGAAAAGAGCAATTGTATTAATGAATAAAAATTTTCCATTACAATCATTACAAGTTCAAACAAAGAAGAAAAAATTACATCAAGAGGCTCCAGTTGCTTCATCCCTGGCTGCCTCAGAATCACCAAGCGGAAGAATTTCGGGGGAACAAGAGGCATTCAAGATTTGCCCACCAGGGGTCTCAGGCGGAGGAGGAAGAGCTTCGAAAGGAGCCTCAATAGGAGCAAGTGAAAGTCCGGGATCCTAACCCTAGAGGGGGGGGGGGTGAATAGGGTGATCTACTAATTAGTGACTAATTATGGCCAATTTTAATTTCTTAACAATCAACTAGTCACATGTGATGATTAACATACAATATGTGGAAGCTTAAACAAAATAATCACCACAAAACAAACACCACTACACAAGGATTTATAGTGGTTCGGTCTCAATGCCTACATCCACTACCGGCTTTAATTTCTTAACAATCAACTAGTCACATGTGATGATTAACATACAATATGTGGAAGCTTAAACAAAATAATCACCACAAAACAAACACCACTACACAAGGATTTATAGTGGTTCGGTCTCAATGCCTACATCCACTACCGGCTTGTGATCCAACACCACACCGGATTTTCACTATTTATGCTTTTCAAAAGGCTAAGCAATAACCTTTACAATATGCTTTCCAAGGCTAAGCAATAACCTAACAATGTTGTTTTTCTAGACTAAACAACAACCTATCAATGTGCTTTTCTAGGCTAAGCAATAACCTCTACACTATGCTTTTCTAAGGCTAAGCAATAACCTTTACAAGAGATCATTTCTCAAATAAGTGTCTACACAAACACTTTAAGAGATTACAATTAAAGCTCAATTTAATTGCCTCTAAAATAGGCGAATAAGAAATTTAAAATCTAACTCACACAAACACTATATGAATGCAAAGGTGTATAAAATACTAACTTGTTGATGATATGAAAATCAAAGACTCACAAGTTGTATGAAACTAATTAACACTAAACATGTGATGCATGTGCTATGTTGTTTTCAAAACCAAACTAATTTAACTAAGGTTCAAATGAATGAAAACAATAAATAAAGATTCAACCAAGTAAATGAATCATGCTATAAAAGAAATCAAAGATTTTGGCTAAGCATGATTAAAGAAGATTTAAAAACAAACTTGGTTTGAAATCAAGGTGAAGAATCCAATCCAACTTAGATCAAAGATTAAATGAAGAATGGATTCAACACATCATAGTTAATATGCTAAAATTAATTTACCAATAATTTAAACAAGGCATGAAACATATGATAATGAAAAGTAAAACTTACTTAGAGATTTAACTTCATTAATCCAAGCTTTGGCTTTCCATTAAACCCATTGGTCTCTCTTAGTTCATCCCCTTTCTTTTGTCTTCAAACACCTCAAGGAAGACTAAAATGTTCAACCTTTTTCCTCTTCTTTTTCAAGGGAATGAACCTCATTTTATAGTCAAAAAGTGACTTCAGACGTATACTCGGTCGACCCCCACTATAGCCCGGTCGACCTGGCCTTAACGGTCAAAAATCTGACCGTTTGAAAATGTAGCCCAGCGGCTCTTTTTCCGGTCGACCTGCAGTGTGCGCGGTCGACCGGGTCCATGGGCTCGGTCGACCAAGCACACTGCGGGTCGACCTGGGCCCAGGGACCAAAAACTCCAAAAATGCATATTTCAAAGTATTTCTTTGAGGGGACTTTTGGGCCATTAAATCAAGCTTGGAAACATGATTTTAATTCAATCTAAGTGCTTTTAAAATCATGAAACATAAAAGCCTAAAATGATTTGAAAGATTTAAAACATAGGCTAGCTTGATTCATAAAACTTCTTTTTCAAATTAAATGCATCCAAGATTAAAAACAAAACATGCATAAATCAATAGTTCTACAAGTCTAAAAAAACAATGCAAATGTAAATCAAGACTTCAAGTTTTTCTAAATCAATGCATGTGTGAAAATTCAAATGATGATTAAAATGATAATGCATCCATCAAATTGCAATATACAAAATCCCTAATAGCAAGGGCAGGAATGGGCTCAGGCACAAACACGGTAGGCTTGAACTCGGGCGGGCTCTTGTACAGGAGGTGATCCTCAGAAAACCCCATCTCCTTGAGTACGGCCCGACAACCGAGATGAAACAATTTCGGGCTCAGCTTTTTAATCTGACCCACGTAGTTTCTCTCCGTGTCTGCTACCCCTTCCAGGAAGGTAGAATCGGCCTCGGCCTTGGCCGAAGAGATGAGATCCGCTCTCTCTTTTTTCATCGATTCAAGCCCGGCCTCAAGCTCTACCGACCTCCTCTCCTTAGCTTGCAACTCCCCCCTCAACTCGAAGGTCTCCGCTCGCAGTTTGGAAAGATCAACCACTGCCAGGTCCACCTGCGCTTCAAGCTTGGCCTTCTTCGCATCCACCTCGTTCAACTCCTCGCGGCTCGCCTGAAGAGCGGCTTCGAGTTCCTTCTTCTCCCTTTCAAGCTAGGAAACCCTAGACCCCTCTTCAAGCGTTCTGTTCAGAACAACTTGAAGCCTCTGGACATTCTGTAAACAGAAGCATGTATATTTATAAGAAACCTGTAAAAATCAAAATAAGATGCTCGACCGAAGCTTACAGAATTAAGACTTACCGAAATAGAGTGCTGCAGCGAGGTCATCAGCAACTTCGTGTTTTCGGCTGCAGTGTGCCTCTCCATGTCCTTAGGGAGGGCACAGGCTTTGCAAAGCGCCGCTATCACGGCGGAACTGCCTACTAGCCTATCTTCAATATTCAACGGCTTGCCAGGCTCCAGCTGGAGGTCTGGCCTGAATGGAGGCGGCCCGATTGACCAAAACCCTGGGGGCAGTTCGGGGCCCCGTTCCTCCGAGCGCTCTGCCCTAGGTTTTTCCTCGGATGCAGGCCTCTCCCTGGCCTCTTCGGCTGAATGCCGCCGAGTTTCCTTATTCAGGCCCTCCAACTGGGCCCTCTTCCCTGACCGACCTCCTTCCCTTCTATCGGCAGAACTCAGGGGAATAACGAAGATAAAGGAAGAAGCCCCGGCAGCGCTCGAAGACTGAGGAGCCTGAATGGGACCCCTACAAAGGCAGGAGGAGCTTATTCTCCAAAAATTGTCTCCTCCAGATTCCTCAATTTGCAGGGAGGTCGGCGCCTGTCCATTTCTTCCGATCTAGAGGGAGAGGAATAAGCCTCAATTTCAAGAAGAGGGTCTGTGGCCTCGGTATCAACAGCCGACGTAGAAGCCTCGGCGCTCGAAGCAATTCAGTCATTGGCCTCGGCCAAAGCGAGCACCATGTCTCCGGGACGAATGGTTTTCCTCTTATACGACTGATATTTCGGCTCGTACCCCAGCAGAGAGTGCGCAGCTCGGTTGTGGTGACCTCGGTAGCTGCAGATCTTGTTCAACCAGATCCCATTCCTCTTCAAGCGATTTAGCTGCGCGTCTTGCCTTCTTCTGAAAAGACCTGCTCGAGAGACAGAAAATGAAAAGAGGTTATCTTGATGAAATCAGAGAAAGGGTGCGCAGGAACCCAAAGAGAGTTAGTATTTACTCGGTGGGGTCCCAAGAAACCGTGGGACTTGGACTCTCCTCGCCATCTCAGATTTGGCCGCTCCGAATTCCCAATTACCCGATACCAACAGACGATCGTCCCCGGCGTTTTTATTTGAATCCTCCAAAGCCGTGATGAGAGGCGAACACTTATCCTTAACTCAGAGATAATATGTATCGCTCCCCCTGGTCTTGCTAAGGTCAAACACATCCTCAATGTCATGGACGCCGAAATTGATCTCGAGGATCTTATTCAGTTCAGCGACGCTCATGATTATCTTGAAACCATTGGGCATCAACTGACAAGGGCAGAGGTTCCAGGTCTTCAGACACGACCTGAGAAGAGGATGAAGGGGGAACCTGACCCCACCTTCAATAGTGGCGATCAGGGGGAAAGGCATTCAACCTTTCCTAAAGGCGTAGTCCTCGAGGATGTTTGAAAGGTCGGCCGGCCTCACCTGGACATCTATAGATGTTTGAGCTCTATCAAGGCCTGAGGAGTGTCTATCCAGCATCTATAGATGCCCATCCCTGGATTCAAAGAATCCGGAAAGACAAAATGGAAAGGATGGATGAGAAACCCTACGAGGGGGTAGAAATCCTACGATGGGCAGAAACACTGAAACAAGGACTAAAACGCAGGAAATGGAAAGAACGAAGAAGAAAACTCACAGAAATTTATGGTGGAACGATGCCGGAAACTATCGACAGCGATTGGAATCCTATCGTCAAATCTCTCCGCAAAGAAACCCCCTCTGTCTTAAAAAAAATGCCAAAGTAAAAAGAATAAGAAATGCAACACTTCTATTTATAAGAGAAGGGCACCATCCCAAATTTCAAAGTTGGGCGCATGTGATATGTTGCTTCAGTTACTCCCCACGCCTCCTCGAAGTGACAGGGAAGCCAATCAAGCAATGACACGTGTACCGTCGTTCCACCTTCAGCATTAATCTAGGGCGTCCCATTTACTCCTTGATTAATTATTTCGAGCAGACTAAACGACAGCGGCGCATTATTTAAAATCAGCCAAATGAAGCAACACCATGTTGAAAACCGGACATTAATGATCACCAATGGCCCACGCCAGGATGAAGAGTTCTCCCATAATATCATTTAGCTCCAGACCTCGAAGAGTTGACGAACCCCGAGGTCAAGAGCCAGGGGGCAGTTGTGTGGGGGCATTTCCGTAGTGCCGAGATGAACCACGGTCTCGGTAAAACCAGGTTTACCTTGATCTCGGAATCTGGGATTTCAACAATAGTGCCGGCCTTAATCGAGCCAATGTCAGCCTTAGTGAGAGCACCGACTAGTGGAGCTCGGTAGCTATACCGACCTCGCACAGCTCGGCAGAAGTGCCAAGGTGCGCTTACAGACTTTTAGCTCGGTCGACCAGCCGAGATGGGCACTAGAATGTCTAATCAACATTTAATGAGAGTGTGGTGGCGTCGCAAAACACGCTAACAGACAAGATGGGCATCGGATGGGCGCCGGATATGGATAAGGGGATAGCCTTATCAGCGGTCACACCCGCAATCATACAAGAGGCCGTGGTACGTCCGACGGGACAATGCCTCCACCTACCTCCACAGAGGGAACAGGGTACGACCTGATGGGATGTTCCCTTTTTACCTACCTCCACTAAGGAAGCTTCCAATGGCATTCCCTCAACTATATAAGTGCAAGAGGTGAAACCCACAAGGGAGGTACGAAGGCACAAACACCCCCTCTCTCTTTGTAACCATACTAACTTAGGCGTCGGAGAGCCTTCGGCTGACAGCAGCCAGAGGCCTTTAACCTTTGCCTCTTTTTTCCTTTCAGGACTTAGGTGTTCAATCTCTCCCAAAAAGCTTAATAGCAGATTTGTAAGCGTTACAACCGCTTAATCAAGTCCGCATTATTTTAGGCACTTACATAAACTAATGTGATGGAGAGGAGTAGTTATGATCAATTTCGAAGAGAAAGGGGCTGACTCTTTGAGTGGGAAATCAGGTTTCATTTTTTTGAGATGTTTTGTACAATGTTGTGGCACTTGTTCATGTAAACATAAATCCTATGTTACTTTTAAAGTAGCTACATGCTAGAGGACTGCTGATAAAGTACATATGTACACAGTTCTCTGACATTGGGACTTCTTTTTGTCCAAGTTCTCCAATTGGCACCAACTTATGTCATCATTGTAGACCCCACATAATACAACCCCTTTTCAAAGGTGTGTTTTTTTTTTGGCCTCCTAACCCTCTCTTTTTGTGTACAGGAGAGTGCTACATTTTTGGCCTCCTAACCCTCTCTTTTTGTGTACAGGAGAGTGCTACATTTTTGGCCTCCTAACCCTCTCTTTTTGTGTACAGGAGAGTGCTACATTAATCATAGCTAAACTTGTACTCAAACATTTGAGAAAATGGCATTGCAAGAAATAAAAGTTCTAATGGCTGAAAGATCACTAATGAAGACATACACCAAGGGAGATATTATAGTAATACACCAAGGTGTCATTGGTTTTATATTAGAAGGCTCTGTAAAGACCCAAGATGTCCGAGAAGTTTTGGTTACCTCTCCAGCTGCACTGTTGCATTCTCAGGAATTTCTTGGTTTTCATAGTTTAGAAACTCCTGGTAACTGAAACTTCTATCATCTGAACTCTATATATACTCAACAACTTTAGCACATTACCAGCACAACACATAATTACATAGTTTTTCTCTTTTTTTCTTTTTTTTCATCCAAATGTTCGTCACCATAATAGAAAAAACGATTTCTTTCACGTCTCAGAATTTGTATGATTCTATCAAAATTTGTGGTTTTCCGTTTCATTACTACATATGTATTTATTCAAATATATTTGCCCGACCGAGTCTGGACTTTTTTATGTGGCTTTATCTCCAAGTGTACTCATTCGTACAACATTTTAAATTTGAGCCAAGTGTTTTTGGAATTTGAGCAATGGTTCTAACATACTTCCATGCACCAACCAAAGCTTGCATTTGAGCGATGTTTCTGTAATGCCAGACATCCTAAAAGTGACTCGCAGCTCTCTCTGGACATTACTCATACCTTCTGTTTGTATTGATCGCAGGTGCTGATAATTATCAGGTTGAAACAAGAGCAAGGGTAATCTTGATTAATATGGATCATCTACATTGATTCTGGCCCTTTTGAAGCCCCCACCTACGCCGAAAAGACAGTCATCTACTTGAGCTCATGTGTTGTTGATCAAACGTGCCAAATCAATGCATTATTTTCGTCTTCTCAAGATGCCTCTTATTGTGTTGAAACAATAAGAAGCTGACAAGTTTCAATATGGGCAGTTTGAATCCCAGAGAAACTTATCCACATGTTACCAATGTTAAGACAGTTTACAGCAGCATATGTATTATTAGAATTGCTTGTATTTTCCCGGAAACAAAAGATTAAGAACTGCATCTTTATTATTCTCTACATGTAACTGTATCTAATACGTTTTGCAGCATTATGTGTTATTATTGCTACCTGCATTCCCCCCCAACCCAACCCCCAAAATGCAGAGTTACTATACATGTTTTCTATATTCTCTAGGTGCATCACTGTCTTCTTTCATTCAATTTAATCAATTGATTGCATTTTGATTTAAAGGATAATTCTTTTTCAGCGTATTGACCATAGGGGCAGCAATTTTGATCTGAACTGCTAATCCACCCAGGTAATTCTGGGTTTAGGTTTACATTTCAACCAGATGAATAAATGGGTTGGTGGTTTCTGTTTGGGTCCATACATATTATTATTACTATTACCAGTACTGCATTAAGTTCTGAAAATCATCCTCCTACGCTGAGATATTCAAGAAATGAACCTTTATACTTCAATCTTAAAGTTGTGCCTCGTGGTTTCAAACCAATATGACTCATGGTTCAAACTTCAAATCATTTAAATATTTCTACAATACTGTCAATAGAAGAATCTACATTACTTTCTAATTGGTGTGAAAATTGGAATCTACAGTAAGGATTTTTTCTTTTTGCCCTTTGTTTTTACCTCTCATTATATTGGTTCTTTATTTTCACTTATTGGTAACAGCTGCTAAATAATGATGATGAAGAAGATGATAATAACAATAATCCATGCCCCAATAAATGTGATTTTCAATGTCTATAAAACCCTGAATACAAATTAGAATAGATTGCCACTTCTCCTGCCAAAGTTTTTTTTTTTTTTATCAAATTGCAATTTTGATACATCTGGTCACAAATGTACCGATTTATTTTCTTAAATGCTAGTGAATACTAACAATAGGCTTAAGAACCTCCAAAAGAATTACAACAAGGGTTAGCCCAGAAGAACAGCTCCTTACCGGAGTGGTAAGGAGCGTCAGCTCTTATATGAATGCGCGGGGTTCGAACCCCGAGTGCGTCACCTCTTTCCGCTTGTGTGGGCTATTTTCCCACTTGTGTGAGCTTTCTATCTGGTTGTGCGGTGTGTATGCGGGCAGGCTCTTTCTTGGGTTCCAGCCCCCTTGGCTGGGGTGAAAAAAAAAAAGGGTAAGCCGAGGAATCCAAAAGCCATAACCACCACCAATGGGCCTGATAAATAAGAAATCTACAGCTGGGCGGGAGAGCCATGAATCCAAAAACCAGAATTAGAGCCCCAAGGCTGAAAAAAGCAAGTGAAGGTGATGCCCTCTGGAGTTCCTTTTAAATTAGAATGCTTCAAATCTTCAATGATGTTGTGCGTGATCTTGGCTGAAGATTGAGGAGAATTTTAAAACCACATTTGTTCCTGGCCTTCCAAAACCAGCCCCTATACCAGTTTCTGCATAATTATCACTGTAGCTTGCAAAAGAAGAACATAACTCCATTGAAGATGGGACACTAAGGACCGGTCATTTTGAGGCTTCAAAACATCCAAACCCAAATTTATGTAGCTAATCTACATTATAATTAAATGTGGAAATCAAATTCACAGGCTTGCAGACAAATTGCATGCAAGGAGGTAAAGAAACTCCTAGGGATTGAGCCCATATAGAAGTTGGGTTTTTTTTCCTGTGGATCTATCTCCATGCGAAAGTAGGACATCTGGGACCCCACACTAGTGTGGACCAGGCCTTTTTGGAGCTTCTAGAGCGCAGGAGATTACAGGAAGCAGATTAGGAGGAAGCTAAACCACATAGGAAGACCTAGTGAATAAGGTCTGGGTTGGGAGCAAGTAGGCTGTTGGGTGCTTGTTGGCTGCGGAAGGAAGAATCTCGCATCAGCAGGAAGGAGCTCAGGGATGAACAAGGAATTACAATTGATCAAGGCTGCAACTAAGACTTCAACTGGGAAGGAGTAGTGAGGAAACAAAGCTGCTATTTGACCATAAGCTAACCATTTGTTGAACCAGAGATCATCACTACTGCAGTCACATAGAATTCATCTATTGCATTGCTGAAGATATGGAGGGGTCAGATCCTTTTCACATACAAGACTCAGCTAAAGGAGATGAATCATGCCATAGAGGGCCAATTTAAATTTTTAAGCTGGAGAAATCGGTTTCAGCCATTCTGGATGGCAGCAGATGATCTATTCATGACTATCTTCCTCACAATGTCAAAGTCCTTCTCCCTAGTGTAAGGAAATTGAGTATTGGCACACTCATTGGGATATGGAAAAAATAGGGATTCATGATTTATTCTTGTATTTTATAGATGGGCCGCCAGGAGGCAAAATTTTACATTGGGTGCTCGAGCGGCTGGCCATACAAGCTCGAGCGCGCCCTTGGCAAAAGTTCATGCGCTCAAGCCTTTTTCTTTCGCGCTCGTTCCTGACACACAGGATGCGCAGAAGTGAAAAATAACTGGATATTTATTTAATGCGCACGAGCGGCCATGGACTCGCCCTCGGGCACATGACGCAGGTTTTCATAATTTTATTTGGAAGAACTTTATAATTGTCATCCAATCCTCCCAAAACTCTTACTCCTTGATACACGTGTCTTCTCCAGAGCACCATTGTTGCAGAGCTGAAGCTTAAAGCCTTGGAGACTTCTCAATCTATTCTCTTGAAGTATATTCACCATGAAAAGGTGTTAAAGGTGGGTGGTTCAAGCACGGTGAAGGCGTACAGCAAGGCGTCGGCAAGATCATCCCAGTCCTTAGGTTGAGTTGCAACTAGGGAAGGTTTTGTGAGTACTTGTAACTTTTGTGTCACATAGTGTTTGGTTGTCTGTGGTCTAGACAGTAGGACCCGTGGTTTTTACAGAGTAGGGCTTTCCACGTAAAAAATCATGTGCCTCCTCTTTTGTGTGATTGCAAGATTCAAGCATAGGTTATTAATTTGGCTCAATTGAAATTTAAAGGAGAAAATAATTTAGGTCCTTAACCCGTATTAGGGTTTAAACGCGCATCTTTCATGTGGTATTAGAGTAGGTTGCACTAATTTGTTGTGTGATTCGATTCATCAGATTTCGCTTATGGAATTCAATAGAGAAGGCACGTCAACTACTAAGCCCACATTGATTGATGGAACCAATTATGTTTGCTAGAAGGTAAGGATGATTTGCTTCCCAAGGGCCATAGATGATAAGGTCTAGGATGTTGTTGAAGAAGGTTATGTCAGAACCACAGTTGTTACAGATGGGCAAACAATCCTTAAACCTAAAGCCCGGTGGACTCGAGGAAAAACGGCCCTCTAATTGCAACAACAAGGCAATTAATTAATGAGATAATCAGTAGTGCTTCTGCCTCAGAATTTCCCAGGATTTTTACATGCACTTCAGCTCAGGTTGCATGGGACACACTAAAGACCATTCATGATGGCACGGATACAGTAAAGCAGGCAATGCTCCAAAATTTGATTACTGCAATTGAAACCTTGAGAATGAAAGATACTGAGACTTTTGATGAGCTCTATGCAAAATTGAGAGACATTGTCGAGTCTAGTTTTAATTTAGGATAACCGATTTCTGAGGTTAAAATTATCAAGAAGATATTATGGTCTCTACTAGAAAGGTTTCATCCAAAAGTAGTGGTAATTGAAGAGTGTCAAAATCTGAACACCCTCACGATTGAAAAATTAGTTGGGAACTTACAAACATTTGATGCCAATCATTGTTCAACCAAAGAGGCTAAGGACATTGCTCTCATGTCCTCCAAATCTGTGGAGGATGATTATGAAGTTTTATCGGATTGTGAATCGGATGATGCCGAGTTTGAAGATTTTTTTTGGTTTAAAAGTTCTTAAAGTTGTGGAAAAACAAGAATAGCACTTTGAAAACGGACTTTTTAAACAAAAGGCACCCAACAAATCTAAATTTGTGCCTAAGTCTAATAAAAATCCGATGAAAGGATCTTCGAAGTCTATCCAATGCTTTGAATGTCAAGGATATGGTCACGTTGTTACTAAGTGTGCCAATCGGAAAGAGAAAAGAAAAGGCAAGGCTTTGAACGACTCCTGGGAAGACGATATTGAGGAAGAATGTAGTGAACCTGAGTTTGAAAAATTTGTTGCTTTCATGGCTAAGACTGACATCTCTTCTATTCAAGGTTCCTCTGACAAGGACTCCAAGTCAGATGAAGATTTAGATCTACATGAATTTTTTTTATAATGAACAGGATTTGGAAGCAAAATACAGAATTTGCAAGATTTCATACACATGTAAAAAATCAATGAAAAAAGAACACTGAAGTTGAAAGCAATGGAATCTAAGAATTCTTCTCTGACAGCACAACTGGAAGCTCAGCGTTCAATTATGTCTGAAAATTTAATTGATGCAAGGAAGGAGAATGCGCCGCCGGCTGATCAAGTTAAGAAAGCTGCAAAGGACTTGGATGTATTGAAAGAGGAATTGAGTACCTGCAAACCTAGAAAGGATGATCTTATTGGCATTCTAAAGATGGTCCACACTAAGTTAGAATCTGCCAAAGCTACAATAAAGCGAATGAATATAGGGTCCATGAAGCTTCATGAAATTCTTGAAAGCCAAAAGAATGACTCTTCAAGAACTGTCATTGGTTACATACACAGAGCTTCAACATATAAGGACGAAGGTAAATCTATTTTTATTCAAGGACCCACTATGTACTCGATGACTCCCACTTATCCAAATACTACAACTTTGAACATTGTTAAGAAAATGAATGTGCCAAAGTCACTTTTATAGGATTAAAGGGTACATCCGACCACATTGTAATAAATTGAGAAATCATTTGAGAAATTAGCGGAGGAAGAAGCATCATTCTCCTCAATAGGCCAAGACAAAGTTTGTCTGGGTTCATAAGTTTGACCTTCGTTATAATGTGATCCACACAAGCACTCAGTGCACAAGAGACATATGTGAGGTACTTGGATAGCGGATGCTCGAGGCACATTGATGTGAATTAAATCAATCCAATAAAATAACTGCAAGTGCACAATTGTCTGCATAAGACAGTGGCAAATACAGGTCTATCCCACTGGGAGCACCACTAAGTTAAAAATAAAAATATGAACCATTTTTAAATCAAAGATTAATAAAAAATAATTGACAAACTAGAAAAAGTCAAAAACACAAACTAGTCAAAGGACAAAAAATTAAATATATAAAATAGACCAGGGCATCCAAAATCCACTAAGCAAGATAATTAATCCATCCATGCAATTATTCTACTCTTTGTTTCAAAATAACTCAGATCATAAACAAATTAATATTTCTGATCCAAAGGATTTGTCTTTCACAAAAAAAAATAATAATAATAAAAAGAATAAGATCATCACCCAAGACATCCTTCACTTCATAAAAGAATGAAAAACATAAGCATGACTTATCAAATTAAGTATAAACTATCAAAGGTCTCAGCCCTATGCATAATCTATTAAAATAAGTATAAATCATCAAACTATTTTCATTAAAAATCAACATATCTATTATTATATTAGAGCATTCATTTAAAAGAGACAAGAAAGAAATAGAAAAATCACATAGATTAAATCAAAAATCTATTTAGCTTTATTTGTGTGCTCTAGTCCAGAAATCTAGCCACCTATTGAAAAGGACTTCAAAAATAATTTCATTAATAGCATCTCCTTTTACAATGGTCTCTCAAAAATCTCTCTTCAAAAACATCTTATTTTTTGGAACTAGGCTCCATAATACATTTAAAAAAGATAAAATCAGAAAATAATTTAGGGAAGAGAGGTGGAGAAGAGAAGAGAGAGTGGTCATCCTAGGGAGAGGAAAAAAGTTACTCACGTACACTTCCTGCGTTCCTTTTATTACTCCGGTTATCTTACAGATTCATTGAATTTGGACATCTTCTCTCTAGATTTGATTTATCTTCTTTGATGAGGCAAATCTCGATCCTTTTTTAATTTGAATGAGTTGGAAGCTTTTGGAAACCTCTGGATGGCTCATCCAATCTTCAGATGGGGTCCCACATAGGATGTGCAGCAATGGATTATCAACGGTGTGGGTTTATTTGCAATCTCGCCTAAAAATATACATAAAGCTTTCTAGGCCCATAACTTGGTCTATTCAGCACTGATTTGGGCCCCACAAATATCTTCTTTTAATAAACTTTCCAATAAGTAAATTTCATTGATCTGATGGTCGGATTGAAAGTTATGACCATTTTATGATAGGCTATAATGAGAAAAACGGAATTGACTTTTGAATTTTAATTTGCAATGGACTCTATCTCTTCACAACTTCTATTTTTGGGAGGAGATCAGTTGTGGTTGATTCAAGCTCATTAGCTTTTATCTCCCATCAGAATTATCTATTTGAATTTCCTTGGGTTATTTCAAATCTACAACTATTGTGGATCCTACTAGGCGGGACAGCTCCTTTGCTTGAATAGTGGGCCCTATGAGAGGTATTTTACTACAGTTAGGACCATTCAACTGACATGATGAGTGGACCCCTCCCCTCTCGTTGATCTTCACATGTGTTTGTTGGGCCCTCATAGTGAATTCTTCAATTTAGCAACGCTGCTCCCATGTTAAAGTCCTGATGCAACTAGGACTCTTCACAAAAATTCTTCCTAAGGTTCAGTGGGTCCTACAGATTTTATTTTCTATAAAATCTAACTCAACCAGTGAAATACCGAAGATCCTTAATTGAAGTGGGACCCTTCCAGAAAAAGTCCTAATCCAACTAGGATTTTCCAAAAAAATGAAATAATGCAAAAATATTAAAATAATACAAAAAATGTGCATGAAATGCTTGAATTCTCAAGTTCAGAATGAGAATGCATAAAATGGTGAAATTATGTGAAAATTAATGCATTTAATTTAACTAAGTCCATAATTATTCCTAAAATGATGCTTTAATGATGCAAATATAAGGACTTAACAAACATGATAGGTAACAAGTCATTTTTTTCACCACCCTTGAGAGCAACAATGGTGGTAGTATACGTTTTGGGGATGACAATAAGGCTAAGGTTGTTCTTAAGGGATCTGTTGCAATTTTAGGTATGTCTAAATTGTCAAATATTTACTTGGTAGAAGGACTTAAAACTAATTTGTTAAGCATTAGCCAATTGTGTGACTCACAACATGAAGTAGATCTTTCCTCTACTTTATGCATCATAGTTGACAAGAAAGGTAAAACTATACTTCGTGGAAAAAGAAATTTTGATAATTGTTACGTTGTAGCAACTGACGATGATCTGACATGTCACTCTGCCAGAATAAGTGACATTGACTTATGGCATCAACGTTTGGGCCATGTGAATCATAAGGATTTAGAAAATCCGTGTAAAACATGAGATAGTTTGTGATCTACTCAAACTTTAGAAAGCCCTGAACAGTGTTTACGACACTTATCAGATCGGTAAACAGATCATAACGTCACATAAGAAGGTTGATTCACTCAGTACAAAAGGCCGTTGCAATTACTTCATAAGGATCTTATGGATCCTACAAAAGTGAAAAGCATTGGCAGAAAGAAATAAATTTTCCACACAGTTGATGACTTTTCACTGCTTACGTAGGTGGATTTTTTTAGGGAAAAATCAGAAACATTTGAGGTATTGACTTGTGGTCTCTACTTATTTCAAAGAAAGGTCAAGAATTTGGTGGTGTCTCTTGAATCCGTTTAGATCACGGCACCAAGTTTGAAAATTCTGAATTCAACTCCTTTGGCACTAAATATGGAATAAAACATGAGTTTTCTGCACCAAAAACACCACAGAAAAATGGGGTAGTTGAGAGGAATAATCGTGTTGTCCAGGAGATGGCACGTGTCATGCTTCATAATGAAAACATCCCTCAACGGTTTTGGGCCAAGGCAATAAATATTTCAATGCATGTTATTAATTATGTGTACCTCATGCCTGGAACCAAAACTACTCCATATGAAATATGGACCGGAATAAAACCCAAGGTAAATATTTTAGAACATTCGGAAGAGTAATGCTACTTGGATAAACTTTTTGGCCAGAATTTTGGACAAACCCTATGGTATGGCTTGAATATCATAGGTGATATTCAAGCCATACCATAGGATTTGTCCAAAATTCTGGCCAAAAAGTTTGTCCAAGTAGACTTTTTGCATTCGGAACTAGTGTTACATCCTAAGGGATCATGAATACTTAGCAAAATTTGACTCCATAAGTGATGAATGAATCTTCCTTGGTTACTCATTGACTATGACAGTTTATTGTGACATTAAAAGCACAATTGACTTATCCAAGAATCCCATACATCACTCAAGGACTAAGCATATTGACATCCGACACCATTGTATCTGTGACTTGGTTGAGGAGAAAGCCCTTGGAGTATGTGCGGAAATATATAATGACTAGGTTTGCTCCCTAGGTCTTAACTTGCTTATATTGTATGAACTCAGAAATTTTTGTGTCGGACAAAGTGAGCAAGTGAAAAAACTAATAACTGGGTATGCTGCCTCGATCTTAACTTTTCTTATATCATTTTAACTTGAAAATTCTTACACTTGAAAAGTGAGAGAGAAGATTTTGTATTGGGTCAATGATGGTTTTATTAAAATAAAAAAAATGTGACATTAAGGGGGAGTTTCTACATCATAATTGATCGGGTCGTTTGTTTATGAGAGATGTGAATGTCGCTTTGTACCCGAGGAATGTTGATTTCTGGTCGTTCATTGACTTTGTGTTTTTCCATTTGGGATTATCCCTCACACACAAATTACACAATGTCAAATTCCTGAAAATTGTGTTGCCTCATTTATTGGTCTCTTAACATGCCCTATTTTGGATGCTCTATTTTGCAAATTATCGTGTTTGATCATCAAGAATCTTCATAATTTTGGCTTGATTGAGTTTTTGCATTCGTTTCTTTTTTTTTTATTCATGTTTTGAGGTTAAATTCTTCATTTGTTATTCCCCTAAAAAGACCCATGTTTCAAGCCCATAACATAGCTTGCCAAAATTTGCAAGCGCTTGACCTTTTTTTTTTTTTTTTCTTTTTAAAAAAAAAAAAAAAACAGAGCCTCATGTGCTTGAGCTACTGTGAAATTGTGATTGAGCGCAAGACGGAGATATACGTCTCCATTATTTTCTCCCTAAACCCTAGCAGTTGCCTCCTCCATCGTCTTCTACCTCCGGGTGACGACCTTTGATGCTCAAATGAAGGTAAAACCTCCTCCAAACCTCGTCACTTACCTTGAATGTTGTCATAACAGCTTGGTCTTTGGCGGGTTACATTTGAGATTCTTGGATGTGATTCTTTTTAGGGGGTTTCTTGATCTCTACTTCATTCTCATGGATGTATTGACTTAAGGAGCTTGCATTTTCTCTTTATTACATTATATTATTGTGAGATTTCATTACTTGGAGGAAAAGAGGGAGAGATGAGATGGGCATCCAACCTTGGGCGTGGGATGATCTTGGATGTCCCCTCTCCCTCTTATTTTTAAGTTTGTGTAACCTCATCTTCATCCATAATTAGAAGTCTCACTTCTATTATAAGAATGTGTCTTATTCCTCCTTCCTTTAGCTTCAATTGGATTAGTAACCATCTCTTCTTAGGGCTGACGTGGGGACCACTAGGGATGCCTCAGAAACTGGCTCCAAATGAGATATCTGGACCCTACATCTCATGTGAACTCCGGACCCACAGTTAATTGCAAATAACTCCACTATATAAATGCAATTGTACTCCAGTCTTAGAAATATTTACAAGAAGACCATAAACTTCCTAATTACTACAAATAGGCCCCTCCATCAATTATATAAATTGATCTATTGGATTAAATATGTTCAACCAAATTGGATTCATATCTTATTATCATTGTGACCCAATTAATCACAGTGATCATCAGTACTATCCAATTAACTCTTAATTGAGATGGGTATATACTTACCAATGATAAGTCCATTATTTGGCACAAGGGGATATTTCTCTTAGATGATAGATTTCATTTTGAGAATTATACGTTCCACAGTCCCACTGGCACGTACCCAAGACACCGAGGTGTTGACTTATAACAGGCCTCACTCATTGGTGACTCAAAGTAAATGTTTAGTAGAGAGTTGAGTCCATTAATCTCTTAGGATAAATAACCTATTGCTTGGGAATTATGATCGTAATCCTTAATCAAAGACAGATTTGCATAAGGTGCAACTAATGGTCCTTCAGTACATCCAATGTACCAATACAATGATCCAGAGTCTTACACTCTAATGATTGACAACCACACTATCTAATAGTGATCACAGTACTACAACCTTGTCAGATGAGATGCACAATCTCATCACTGGTTGTGAATCAATTCAAGTGACCTAACTCCTGTATATGAATCTCATCCGCATACGTGGGTCACATCTAATATATTTGTGGGCTCCATGAGCTATTATGTCATTTTATATTGGTTATGTGCAATCAATAAAATAAAACACCCTTCATCACATGAATAAAGTACCATCCATCACATGAATAAAGCATGAATTTATAAATCAATTAAGAAATAAATCAATTTAATTATATTATCCACTGGATTGAGGACACACAATCTAACATTCCTCTATACAATCTAACATTCTTCTGGGAGATGAAAATCCTTTCTACGAGGATAGGAGTAGAACCTAAGATTTCCTAGGGCATTTCAAAATTTCTAAGGGGCTATGCCCCCCTTAGCCTTCACCCTACTTAGGATACTTTTGCACAGACATGCTTTCGCATTTCATGATTAAGATTTCCTTTTTAGTGCAACTGTTTTTTTTTTTTTTTTCTTTTTCATGATGGAAAGCACAAAAATGATCTCCATTTTCTGCAAGTCAACAGAAAAACATTTCCGATTGTGGGGATAGAGGAATTTTTCATGTCATGGAAAATTGAAAGTTTGTGGAGTATATTTCTAAAAAGCTAAATAGTTTTAAAGGTATCTTCTCTTGAAAAGCAGCTAGAAGCAAAAGCATCTAATTTCAAGAAATATATCTCCGAACAAATCATGTACTCGTCCTTTTATATATAATTTCAGTCGTACCGTACTGAAATTGATCCCTTGCAACAATTGGTCCAGCCTAATCTCTTCTAGTGTTAAAAGATTGCTCAATCGGCCTAAAACGATGAAAAATCTTGATTGAACTAGTAGTGACCCGACCCAATGGTTTCGATCTTTTTAAAGAGAAAGTTTCCATAGATTACATCACAGATAAATCTCTAGTTCCACTTTTAAAACATTGATATTAAAGGAAAACTCCATTTAGCCAAAACCATGTCCAAGGGCCCATTTGGATATGTGCAAAACAAAATATTTATAGATTGGCTGGGAAATTCAAAACCTTTCATAAAGATAACTATGGTTAATTTGTTACAGCAAAGTAAAAGACATCTTTATCATGTGCATACATGTCAGTGTGTCGCCTTTTGATGAGAGGCCTTCTTTTAAGGGCTAAGATTCATAGGGAATCGAGTAGAAGAACCTTGCATTTTCTTCAAGATGCCAGGAATTCTTGGTTACAGGCTTTCTCATGATCTATGATACCCGGCCTGGGCATGGCAAGGACATCTCATAGGTATGGCAGCGACACAGATTTTATACAGGTACTGGATACCACACAACACAGTCGTGTTGCCTATTCTTTGGGTATCTAAGCATATTGTCGCAGGATGGCAACAACATCAGCTACCTGATCAAATTGTTTTCTCTCGATACTTTCAGATCATCTTCCCATCCTCATTCAAGGTGTGATAGCAATCTATCAATTGTGAGTTCTGCATCACTTCATCTGAGTTCAGTTACCTGGACAAATCATAGTCATCAAGACAGTCAATCATGCAAGAACTACGATTAAGGAAAAAGGTTAATAAGCTTGGACCCTGTAAACTGCTAACACACGCTACATAAATATATTAAGGAACAGCCTGAGAAACAAGATTTCCAATTCTACAAGAGAGTGTACACTCCACTCCTACCCTCATAGGAAATTGAAATGCTCTTAATTGGGGAAAATCAATTCATTTTTTTCTTTTCCACACGGGATAAGTATCGCATCAGATGATAGAAGAGCGGCCTGCACAAAAAGTCATAACAATTATCCTGTCCGTCACAAAATCCTCTTTTACAGAAACGCACACTAAGGTGTCACTTTTTCCCCCATTTTTCCTTCTCTCATCAGTAGCTCAATTTTGAGTATAAGAGGCACATGTATCAGATGGATGTAGATGAGTCGACATGCACATTGACATAACTACTACCATAAGAGAAAGGGAGGCACACAATTACAAAAGCAAAGCAGATCAGCCAGCGGGCCCCACATGGATGGGCCGTGCAATCACAATGGTCAGGCAACTTTAAATATTTTATCTTAAGACTATCAGAAAAAGATGACTAGAGAAGGAAAATCACCAAAATTCACAATGACCACAAGAAACACACAAATTGACTTGGCAACTTCAAGAAAATATAATAAAGAGCAAATGCCAAGACATTACTTACATAGAGTTCACGATGTGGTTAAGGATCGAACAAGGCGTGCTGCAAATGTTCCATCAAGAGAATGCCTCACAGGATTAGAGAAAAAGAACCCTTCCTCTGTTACAAAAGCAGATGGAACATATCTGGCAACAGTATCTATTCGAAATTCCTGCAGAGCATTAAAACAAATTACAAATGATTAAATAAATCTTCCAGCCCCCCAAAAAAATAAATCTTTGAATATTTCTTTCAGCTGCAAAAACACATATTGCCACTCAGAAACTTTCCAGGCGTGCACGAACCTCCATAGTAAATACACACCTCAAGAGTACTTAGTGCACAAATTTACAGGACACAAGTGTGTACAAAGTTCAAATCACAGCCCACTCGACATGACCATATTCTAAGATACGCAGCTTCGGTGATTCTTAGTGCTCGATCCAAGGAGGAAGAGAAATGGACAGTTATAGAAGGTTGACCTGAACTCCAAAATGCTTAAATCTAAAGGTTTGCACTGTCTCAACCAGCTTGATTTCAGGATGACAATTTCACTGGTGGGCTTGCTTACACATGATTTTACATATACAGATAACAGCACCAGTGGTAAATGGACAAATTTTGTAACATGTAAGCCATCGGCCAGTATGTAAGTGATATATTGACAATCTTAAAAAGAAAAATCCCAAACTATCAATAAATTAATAATTAGTAATGTCATAGTCAACCAAAATCTCTCCATTAACAATAAAACTATAAAGGCCCATTTGTTTGCATAGAATACATAGGAATTCATGGTCATATCAGCTGCAACAGGGATTATTAAAGAGCTAAAGGATGAAGGATATAATTCAGTGACATAGATGGGACCTTGACTTTCTTATGATTTGTATTACTAGGGTATTCATTTCCCATCTTCCTTCGATTCAATTTCCATTAAAGGGAATGTTATTTGATGGTAATTTTTGGATATTCACCTTTGATTCTTCATCCATTTTCAACCACTATACAAATATATAGTCTCAGAATTCCTAGGAATTCAATTACATGGAACAAATGGGCCCTAAATGATATTGGGGCTCTAGTTTCTCCCATGTTCAAGCCTTTTATCCAGATTTCGTCAACAGAATGAGATAATGCCTTATATGTAAAACCACAACCCCTTTAACGCAGCTACGAGGATCTCATACATGTGCCTGGTTCACATGTATTTACAGTTATGATGCATGGATACTTCATAATGGGTAACATATCGTGCCATATCGTATCCGATACTTCACTTTTTATGTGTAAGATCCATGTCCTTGCCGTATCAAGGCGATGAGCTGCCTTATGTAAGCACCTGGTCAAATGTTCCTAGAATAGTGTCTAAAAATATGGGGGCATGGGTAGACCTTTCAATAGCCTTGTATGTGAAAAAATGGGATATATCCATTTAACTCAAAACCCAGTTATGTTAGAAAAATGGTTGTTTAGAATCTCTATGAAGAACACAAAAAAATAAAGAAAGAAAATGATACTGTATAAGAAAATGATACTGTATGATACTCAACTAAATCAATGCTGATTGGTTTCACCCAACAGCTTTGTGGGGGAGACAATTTTTGAGTGATACAGATCATTTACATGATTGTACGGTTGTACCCATTATGAACAAACCATGGATAAAAACTCTCTGGTGATTTAGAAGTCAGATGGGTGACTATAAATGAATTATTTATAGCAAGCAAATTAACACTTAAAAGTGACATAATTTAGCAATTCAAGGGTAAAATTTTCTGAGTGAAGATTTGGGACTTGACCCATTTTACTCAGTCCCACCAAATGACCAACACGATAACATAAATATGGATCCATCTGTACAATTTCAAGAAAAAATGCATGTTCTGTTTCAGGCGAAAACATATGTTTCTTCAATAAACTCTGAAAAAAGAGTAGAAAGGGCAAATTTTGTCGCTGCCGTAAAACAGAATTGAATTCAATGGGAAACTATGTCATCCTCCACATGGCCAATAACCACTACGACTCAAACTGACGTAATAAATTGTCATCAACTATGAAAAAAAGAATTCAAAATTATACCGGATGCCTACTAAGAAATGCAGTCACTCTCTCTTCATTCTCTTCTGGATCAATAGAGCATGTACTATAAACTAGTATACCTCCAGGCTTCACCAACCTGTAAAGGCAAATTGCGAGGCGAAGAATTATAGACCATATTGAATCAGTTATGCATTTTTAAACTCAGAAAAAATGATTACTGTTATAAAAAAAAAAAAAAATCGGTCATGATTTTGGAATTGTAAAGTGCATGTTTTTGTATGCAGCATCCAGCATACTAGGGTATGAGCACTTCAGTAGGCCTGGGTCCGGGTCATCCACAAAACCGTTTGCTGTAAAAGACGAAAGTGCAAGAATATGGTTGTATCAACAGGCTTGTGACAGAGCCATACTCAAACCAAATTGCATTTTGATTAGTACTGCTGAAGGAAAAGATTGCCATATGGACACAATGGACCCTTGGATAAAATCATTGGGCCCAAACTTGTGTTTCCCGATTACAGTGTGAATATGCACAAACACCTGACACACAAGGCCGAGATGTGTCTTACACTGTAGTTTTCTGTGAGATGTCTGGCCATCTGTGTCACATTACATAGAGCAACATTTGGAAAAGGAGCAAAAGATTAGAATTGTACATGGAAGCTGCATCAAGGAGTTCATCTTGTAAAGTTGCCAACTTCTCCAAATCCTCTAATCTCCTATTCCAGCGTAAGTCCGCTCTCTTAAACAACAAAACACGCATGAGATTTAGTGATAGTACAGTAAGAAAAGGCAAATTATTGCCTGTGAAAAACTTTAAACACTAGAAGAAAGATAGGGTATGCTATGAGCATATAGAAGAGTGCAAGGAAAGGAGACCCAACAATGTTAAGACATTGGTCTGAAGCACCACTTCATGGAACGTATCATCTGACACTATCCCTCTACAAGAATACACTAGACATCCAAGGGAAATCTATTTTGTATGTGTCCGTGTGTTTTAGCATAGGCAAAGTTGCCTCTCGACCATCTTTACTCGCAAAATCATCACCGTTGTTATAAGATTTTCCATTATACGGAATTGTTCATATTGGCATTCAGTCAAATGAGAAGAACCACAAATCAAGATTCCTTTCTTATTTTATAGATGAAATCCCAGGGGTATCTTTCATTCTACCATCTGGATGACAAATTCATGGTTCTTTTTTGGGCTCTGTTACCACCAGCTCCTTTTGGTTTCACTACCATCCACACAGAGGATAGATTTTTGTTATATCAACATTATTTTGAGAATTTGTTAGATTATTAGAAAATTTAAATGGGTTGAATTTGACTTGTAGGAATTCATCTCTTTTCATTTCTCCTTTCGCTTCTTTCCAGTCTTTGAAACTGAAAGCAGTAAACCCAGATTGTCATTATAGCAGGGACACACCACAGAAATGACAAGGTGACAGATTTTACATATAAAATGAAATGTCAGATGTTTCACATAATTATCAGTCCACGCTTATGTCCTAATTTTGTAGTTAATAAGTTATTCACAAGACTTGAGGATTAATCTTTAATGGAGTTTCAAATCCTAGGGAGTAATTCTTAAACGTTTATGCCAAGGGACTAGAAAACGATTAGGCAAAAGCAAGGACTATAGAAAAGATTCCCATTTACCTCATATTAACTTATGCTCCAGTCAATTTAATATTTACTTTGTTATCTTTTCTGGCATTTAATTTTCTATTCCACTTTTAATTTATGTCATCTTTAGCCTGTGCACTGAACTGGCTCCTAAATAGTGTACTATCAATGAATACCCATATCAATGAGTTATCATCATCAAATGGGATATATTCTTGGAGATTCTATTTTCCATTATGAGAAAATGTTTCTTGATAATGAAGGTGGTAGGAGAGTGTGTCGCATGGGAAGAGAAAGTTAAGTGCCAAAAGAATATTGAATGGAAGTGCAATCATTGGCTGATTATTTTCAGTGGGTAATGTCCAATGTTGATGGCCTTAAATGAAGACTCACTGAGGGCTCTTTTGGGTGGATCTTACTGCCAATAGGTCTCAATAGCCTCAGTCAATGACTCAAGGTGCACTGGAGGAGATATCAATGAGAAATTTGGGCAACCTCATAATGAGTGGATTGACAGGCATTTGATTCTGAGGAGATTCATGGGGACCATGTTAGGACCTGAACCCAAATTTACCTCGATATTATTATTTAGTAATAATAAGAATGACTATATTTTGAGTATTTAATAAAAAAAATAATTGATATTATAATTTATACTTGTTAGATAGCATTATACATCCATTGTAGTGTAATTAACATGATCTAAAAGATTCTTTTATGTGGAATAGTTGGAAAAAAGGTACCATGCAAATTTATAATCATAATAATAATCTGATGTAAATTCGAAATAAAATAATAATAATTAATTAAAATATGACGGCAAAGTACAGTCCGCTAAGGGGGACCCTTAATGGTTTCCATTAATCATAATTTATCAATATTAGTGTAGCCATTAATAAATTGCATTAAAAATTAATAATAAAATGTGGGGCCAAGTGGGACCCAGAAGGTATTGTACGTCCACTAATAGGCTGGGTTAGTCACAATGACAAGCCAATCACAAGCCTAATTAGTTTAGAATCACTAAATACAAAAGAGAGTTTAGTGCATGAAGGTCTCTGGAATGTGACATTGGAAGAAATAGGGGCTAGCCATAATGAGAAAGTAGTTAGGCATGAACTCCTATCAGCCAATAGACCCCACACTATGTGTATAATTATTGTTTAATTACAAATAAACTAATTTAAGTATACTAGTTGCATTAGGAAACCAAATTATAAAGGTTGCTAAGCACAACTAGGACTCTTAGTTATTGCCGGAAGCCAACCCCAAAGTCTTTAGTAGAGTCAAGCGCCCAATAAAGGTAGAGTTTTAGCGCAATTAGAATTAAAAGTAGTCAATGAGAGTTGCAACACAAACAAAATTGGAAAGAGGAATTTCTCCATTAGGATTACAGCTCCTAGTTGTAATTAGGAACAAAGCCCTAAGGCTATACAAGGGGTTGCACGCCCAACCCTGTCCCATCCCATACACCATTCAAAAAAAAAAAAAAAAAAACACACACCAAGGAAAAGAAGAAAGGGAGAGAAAAGTGGAGTGGACAACCTAGGGTTCATTAGGAATTGATGCTAGACAACATTCAACAAAGGAAAAGGCCAATTATAACCTATCAAAGATAAGTAAACCACCTGAATTAAGCAAAGCATGCATGATTCCACTCTTGTATCCATGTAATTCAATTCTAGAAGCCCTAATCTAGTTCTAATCATAGGGATTTTGTAGAAAACTCCTCAAAAAACTAAGTACGTGATGGAAAAAGACTCAAATCAAAAGACTACTTTCAAAATCATACTGGCATTCGAACTCTTGCATTGCTTATTTTTCTTGCATTTGTGTGGCACTTGTGGAGGGAAAGAAACTTTCGAATAATTTCAAAAGTGTTATAAGGGACAAGAAGTCCAGAACAGATCTTTCAAAATATCTTGAGACAAATCCACAATCAGATTGTTTTTCTTGATGTAGGGTTTCCTGACCCACATGCTAGCCCATGGAATCTACCCCAAACTTATTTGAAAACTCACAAACCCTTTCATCAAATTTATGAGGGTTGGAGATTTTCAAATTTTCATATTCAACCAGCACTCATTGGTATTCTTTGGGACCAAGAGGGCCATGCAGAATCTACTCACATTGTTCCCGATGATAAAATTTACCAAGGGGTGAAATCGTTGATTCAACTAATTCCAGCTGATC
The DNA here is from genome assembly GCA_003546025.1 of Camphora micrantha. Classification (NCBI taxonomy): domain Eukaryota; kingdom Viridiplantae; phylum Streptophyta; class Magnoliopsida; order Laurales; family Lauraceae; genus Camphora; species Camphora micrantha. The sequence continues at coordinate 21,484,174 of QPKB01000005.1, read as the reverse complement.
TCGATGTGATCCATTTAGAGATGGAAAGTCTCCTTACCAAAAATATAAGAAATCAATCTATCTGATTGGAAACATCGATTTGACGTAAGGAAAGCGGAGGCAGTTTTACCACGTTTTTCTAGGGTATTCTATGACCCTATTTCTCCACGTGCTATGGCTCAATCAAAAGGGTCACTTTGATCACAGCTCACTTCACCTCAACAGTACTGAATATAATTGGTGATCAATAGAGTCCTGGCCCTGGATGGCTCCTCATATTTGGATTTCCTGTGCCCGGGATGTGGGCTTTTCTTTTATGGTTTCTTGTGCCCGAGATGTGGGCTATTTTTTGTAGTCTTGTTTGAATGGGGTATACCCATTGGATACTTTCGATTTGAAAGCTATCCTTGTGTAATTTTTTATCTTTAGAGAAAATGAAAGACCTGTCAAATGGGCCAGTGGGTCACAGCCCATGACAAATAAAGCCCAACTTGTGGGTCAAAACAAGTCTCGTGTGTACAGATATGTAATTGATTCCTTGCCTTATTAGGAGATATGATTAGATGATAATTAGATTAGGATTGCTGTAATTTAGTTGATTATCTCAATCACTATAACTCATATGGAAACATTATATCTATATATTGAAACATCGTGACCCTCAAAGGGATCATCGAATTCACAAAGGATTTTCTCTCTTCTTCCCTTAGTGGCTTTGACAAGACCAACTTATCTTTTACACAAAAAAAAAAAAAAAAAAAAAAAAAAAAAAAAAAAAAATAAAAAAAAAAAAAGAAAATTAACATATTCCAAAAATAAAAGAACAAACCCGAAGAATTCTTTCTTGAATAATCAATTTGTAGAAACTAAAACTATTTCTAAACTTCAGTAAAATGAAAGTTGTTTGGCTCTTGCAAAAGAAAGAAGAGGATGGCACAACTATCCAGACAAGAAATATGACTTGAGACAAGGAATTGAATACCTTTGAGAGGACACCTAATCCAGAACACGGTGCATCCAACAAGACTTTATCAGACTTCACAGCATTCTTTGCCTATAAAATGTCAATGCTTCAATGAATAAAAAGCAAACAAGAAAATATTTTTCCAAAATCTGAACCACTACTTTTTTTTTTTGATAACGCAGGGTGTCCTAGCCCTTTGGGCCAAAATAATCCCTCCGGGCCTAGGAGAGAAACCCGGGTAAAATTCCCCTGTGGCCCTAGTGTGGTAGTGTAGTTTCGAATCCACAACCTCCGGGTGCAAACCGTGGTCGTAGGCAAACTGAGCTACCCCTCGGGGTTAATCTGAACCACTGCTTTTAATGCAAACCTCAAAAAAGTTACAAAAGAGCAATTGTTGAAAGGCAGAAAAAAAAGTATATGTAAGAGCCTAAGTTGCACTGGTGTCAATACGTGCAAAAACAAAATACACATCTCGGTTTTTTTTCTTTAGCTATCTAACTTAACTATAGATATATATATACATATATATACAAATGCTTAAAAGAACATAACATGTCCGGATTCTAGGAAATTTTGCACCCCGACGCATTTAATAATAGTCTTGAAAAGTATGTTTCCATACTATGTTAGTTCCTAGATGTGTAAGATATCTAACTAGTATCATAATTGTACAGCCAGCTCACACTGCTCCGTTTTTGTGTGTGTGTGTGTGTGTGTGTGTGTGAGAGAGAGAGAGAGAGAGAGAGAGAGAGAGGATGAATTCTAACTACTAGCTGTGTCAAGATCTAACATTCATGACTGACACATGAATCTCAGATACATGTATTCTCATTCAGGGTTTTTAATAAATATACATTCACTTCATAGAAAAGGAATAGAGCTTCATTTAATAGAAAGGAAATAGAGCACAAAATAACAAGTTTTTCAGCAGCTACTGATTTTCTACTTAATATTTCTACAAAGCTTGCACAGACCATTTGAAAACTTGAAAAGAGATCTCCAAAATTGGGATTGCTTTTAAAAAGAACATTTCAAGCGATGTAGATATTATGCAGCCCTTGGTATACAGCACACTAGTCATCTAGCACATTATGCACATGAAAACAGTTTGTATGATGCAATAAAGTTTTAAAAAACTTTTTTTAGTTCTGTTATTTTAGAAATAAAGGTTGGAATTTTAATGCAAGTCAATTTGCATCTGTTGACAGAGATCAAAACAATCAAGTATTTAAATTTATAGACGCCTATGATCAAGCCTACAGTACTGCGACACACTTCTAGGTGGACCAAAGGATCAGTTGGGCCCAAAATCAATCCCAAATATCGAATGAAATTCAATGTCAGGAGCTAGTTTGAGAAACAGAAAGACAGCAGGGCGTTTCTGCAAATACAGAAAATTTCAGCAAGCAGGTCTTTCAGGCCTCACTCAAATGGATTAAGATGGGCTCAAACCCAAGAACTACACTAAATTTTGCTTCATCAAACAGTGGGCTGTATGGCCCCACAGGAGTTTGTAACAAGTGTTCTGGACGACCGGCATATTCTAGTTTCAGCTGTTCTGAAATTTTTATAGTAGTTTCCAAGTTTAAAAAGAACAATTCATCTGAGGATCTAATTACTAAGAGAACAGGATTAATGGTTGTGATTGTTTTGCCCATTTTTGGGGGGATTTTGAACACTATATATCGAAGTAAGGTCTCCAGTTACTTTATCAGCAGGTCCTTCTAATCCTTCCCCTGTTGCTGTCATTTGGAAGGTTAAGGACCCTCATAGCGAAACTGCTTTTGGTTGGTTAGGTATCCTGGGCTGCATTCTTATGCAAGATAACATTCAGAAGAGGAAGATGATTATTGTAAATGGGTGTCCTATGTGCTTCAAGGATGCAGAGTCAGTAGACCATTTCTTTGTTTCCTCTCAGGTTGCTTCAGTTCTTTGGAATACAGTTCTTAGTGGGTTTGGTTGCAGCTGGGTGGTGCAGAATACTCTTCATAGTTTGTTTCAGACTAGGAAGTTGGGGGTGGATTTTGCTAGGGGGAGGGTGATGTGGAAAGTGGCCTTTTTTGCTGTTCTCTGGGTGATTTAGATCAATGGTGCTTGCTCAAGGGAGGCTGCCCTGGAGAATTCCATTAAGCTCATGTGACTTCTTGGGTTTACCCAAATTGTTCTCCATTGATACTATGTTGAGGTGTTAGCAGGAGTGGCTGTTCTTCTGAGTTTAGGGATCATCCAAGTCCTGCCTGGTTCTCCCCTCCTTCGGGCTTTTACAAGCTTAATTTTGATGGCAGTGTTACAGGTAACCTGGGTCCTACTGGCATAGTGGGAATTATTAAAGATTCATCGGCAGCTTGCATGATTAGTTTCTCTGGTCTAGTCATCTACTCAGTAAATAAGGGTGAGTTAGCAGCCTGGTCTCAAGGAATAAGACAGATTGGGTCTCTCCAACATTTTAGTGGGGGTGACTCTTGGTGTGTCAAGGGTGACTCTTGGTGTGTCATTCGCTGGGCAATGGGCTCTTTGAAGATGCCTTGGCATTTGGCTGATGCGTTTGAGGAGGTGAAGGAGATTCCTTCAACTTTCAAGGCTCGGTGTCACTACTTTTTCCCATGTTCTGCATAGTGCTATTGCGATGGCGGATATGTTGACCAAGGACGGTGTCGGGCGGTCATCACTATTTGTTGATCCTTCTCCCTTTCTCTTGTAGTTTTTTGTTGACAGGTTATGGGTGTCATATTTGCCCTTTTTGAATGGTTTTCCCTTGCTTTTCAGTATAAGTCTTTTGTACTGTTTTCTTCGTAATAAAACCTATCTAACCATGAAAAAAAAGGCCGCCAGTTATTGTAGCTTGAACAGTAACATTTGCAGAATTTTCAATAAATTTTATTTTTATCATTCTTCACCATTGGATAGATGTATTCTCCATCAGATTGAAAACTTTTACAGACTACTGAGCAACTATTGGCAAGAATTCTCCCTTTCTCTGTGGCTTTCTACATTTTTTTCTTGTTGATTTGCTTAGGGTTGTATTCTTTGGATTTCCTGTCAATTACAAATCGCCTCCGGCTGCATCAGATTTGCAAATCCAGAGGACACAATTTCAGAAATAAATGGTAGAAATTTTTAAACCAAATTATTATGTAATGTTGAATTTTGGAAAGATTATAAATAAGGGCAGTTCTTCTACAGGAGAATTAACTTAAGGAATAAAAAGTCAAATCTTCATTAAATGCTCCTTGGAACCAGACTCTCATTTCTATAAATGATTTCACCAGACATGAAACCAGCAAACCAAAGGTAACATGAGAATCTCAAGAGATTGAATAGATAATGGCATAATGCATGCATGCATGCAAAAAACATTCAAAACAAACAGAAGATACATATAACAAAACAAAACAAAAAAAAAAAAATACTGAAACTAGACAAATAAAATAAACAATTATCAAAGCCTTAAACAATTTATCAAGTATCAAACTTAAGAGTTCTCTTTCTCCACTGATTCCTGTTTAGTGATAAGTTTTGTCACTCCACAATCTAAAAAGGGATAAATAGAACCCACAAAGACGATCCTTGATAGATAGGACTCACAAAGTGTCTCTTCTTAATGGGGCCTAGGCACATCGGGAATATTAGAAAGAGAAATTGGGCTCCTCTAAAATGGAGATTTTTTTAGAAGGAGAACCAGGCATTATGGAGGAAAGTAAATAAGGCTAAATATGGGGAATCTAGTAGGGATTTGGAAGACTTATGGGGGAGGTGTCTCAGATCAGAAGGGTGCAGAGTTAATACCAAGGTGAGAACACATGACACAAAACCATGACCTAATAAAAAGAGGAACAAGTTTCTTGGTCATAGTTGTAGAGGTGAGATATTCAAAGAATATTTGGTTTGGAGAAAGTACCCTAAAAGATTCTTTTGTGAAGCTCTATCAAGTTTCAAACTGACAAGCATTCATGAAGTCATAGGTAGAGTATAAAGGAGGAAAATGGGTGTGAGCTTGAAGTTTCAGAAGAAGCCTGATGGATTGTTGGTAGATCAAAGCTAGAAGCTCTTCAATAATTACATGAGGCCGTTATAGGAGGAAGAAACTAGTTGTACATTGTTTTTTTCTTTTTCTTTTTCTTTTTCTCTTTTTTTCTTTTTTTTAATGGTATACAAATTCTACTAAAGGGAGATAAACAGTACTGGTATACTGGATCGCAACAGAACCAAAGCCATTGGCTAAAAAAAAAAAAAAAAAAACCAAAAGAACACAAAGTTATCCTAGAGAACAGACCAAAGATATCCATCCTTATCTACCACCAAGCTCTAATGATAAGACTCCTTCGTTGGCCAATCAATCTGCCTCCGAGTTAGCACTCCTCTTAACATGAAGTAAGGATACATCCAATGTTTTAGCGAAGTCGACCACATAATCCACGACATCTGTGATAGTCCATCCAGGGAGAAACTAGTGGTATCTTCTTGAGCAGGTCTTTGTTCTGTCTTTGTTCTCATGAACCAATCCTATATCGTCAGCCCCTTTTCCTTAAAAGCTATTTAAAATACATAGCCCCTTACAGTGAAAGCAGTTTGTTTGACGAGCACAGATAACAAAATCTGCTCTCAATACAGCTAACAAACATGTAAGCATTCATCACCTTGAAGATCGAAACAATTTCTTGCTAATATATGCTCTTCTGTGTTGGGCTGGAAGGACTCCCTGAATCAGTATTTCTACATTACTCTTCAGGGTACTTCTCCCCAAGAAAAGGTAACTAAAATTTAATTAAAAATAACATCAAGTACAAAAGACAATTGGAAAAGACGCACAATCAATTTCAATTGTAACGAACCTTCTTTGGCAATTTGTTCCTCTGTGAGGTACATATGGTTCACATTCCATAACCTGTTTAATAATTCTTTCATTTTTCCAGAATCATTTACCTTCCATCGATGGTGGGGCCTGTGTCCTTTCTCCATGAAGGATGAATTCTATGAATGTCATGGAACTGAGAAAAGAGGGAATTAAAAGATTTTTTTTCAAAATTAACATTACCTTTCTCTTTTCTAATCTTAAATGGGTTTAAAGTCCCCAAAAGATATGCAGAAGTGTATTTTCACCATGTTCTGGGAAAGTTAATTTTTTATTGGTAAGATGACTCAAAAGGACAACCTCATGTTTGCAACAATGGGCATCTTCCAATTGCACCTCGTGTTTGTAAGGGTTATTGAAATAACCTGAGAGGTAGAGGAGAAGAAGAAAAGAGTTTTGGAAGAATTGGTCGTGTCCCAAGAGAGGATTGACTGACCTATTTTATAATCTCATTGTGCCTAATCAAAGGCTGGAATTACAATCAAAATAATGAAAGAATAAAAGGTACAGCTATCCTAATCTTTATATAAGGAAAAAAGAGAAAATCTGCTGTACAGTGTTTTGACCAAATCCCACACTTGGGATAATATAAAAGTTTATACATGGGTTTAGTTGAGTTGGGCCTGGGCCTTATCTTGATGAGTTATTTTCTACAGTGTTCATGGGCATTTGACACTTGCGATGATTTTTTTTTTCTTTTCTGTTTTTCTTTTGAGTAAACAAATGTGCAAGTAGATTAGGAGAACACCATCACTGCCATTGGATATTTTTACTATGTGATATTTATCCTTATATTTGTTGCTAATGGTCCCACCCATCCACTTAATGGGGTGATATACTGGACTTCTTCCTCGTACTTAAATATTTGAGCTAATTCTTTGAAAGAGAGAGAGAGAAAGAGAGATGTCATTTGTTAAGTCATTCCAGTAAAAGCTCTAGATGTCTGCTTCTGTTTACAGTCCAGTAACTTACGGAGAAATTGCGAAGATCAGCATGAACAGCAGTGACAACATCATCGACATTCTGCAACTTAGCTGTCTCTTCAAGAATTCTTAAGCGACCTTTGTTTATGTCAATTGCAGATACCATACCTGCATCATCACTATGAAGCATCACTAATTTTTCATGCTCAATTATAAATTTCAATAATGTAATGCAAAAACAAAAAAAGTACAGGCCTATGGAAGGAGTAGGTTTAGAACCAAATGCTTCTAAAATCCAGCTCAATGGAATCAACACAAGGAATTGCAAAAAGAAGCAGCTACCAAGTTAGAGAAAAATCATCATTGTTTTGCCTGAGAAGTTTCCAAAGGAAAGAAGCGTTTAATAACTTACAGTATCATGGAGATTAAAGATGGTTTTTTTCTGGAAAAAAAAGTGCAGAAAGTAAAATGATGACTGATGAATATCTTCATTATCGCAAAAATAATGCAATGTTTTCATAAAATAAAGATTGTGACATTTTGGAATCATGGTTAGAAATTGCCACTATAATGGAATTAAAATTACAAATAGTCTCGTAGTTGGATCGTATATAGGCTAAGGCTTCGTAATAAAGCTTGGAGCTCTTCGATCCAAAGTCCAAACCATTCATACGCTCTACAAGTGTATCTTCTATGATCGAAGTGCTTACACTATTATCCCAGCCTAGCCTGACCAATGTAAAGCAGTGCAGTGGCTCTTTCTTGCTTGGGGATAGAAAAATCCTGGAGACAATAATGCTATTCACTTTAATTATTGGTTAAGATCTTTATTTTACAACAGCATTTTCATAAGGTGTCTTTCCCAAAGATAACAATGTTATTTAATGAAATTTAGCACATTATTTTGTCAAGAAAAAGGGTTCTACTAAACACAAAGGTGTAGATTTATGTAAAAAGTACAACTATTTTAAAACACCGAATCTAGATTTCAAAACCTAATGATCCAACTTTGAGAATGTTTCACTTTCCTGTTTCTCTGTTTCATAACAAGTAAACAACCATCGCCATTATACAATGTTGTAGCTAACAACCATGGAAGTAGGACTGTCACAACAGTATCTTTGGAACAGTCACAAAAGTAGAAAATTCAATAATACTATGTCATATTTTCAAAATGTTTTTTTCATGACTTTTGCTTGACAAAACGGTTTCCATTAACATTTTATAATTTTTTTTCATGTTTCCAGTTTGAATTTATTTTTTTATTTCTTTTATCTTCAACAAGAATTTCAAAAGGTGGGGCTGTAAATCTCAGGAAGAAAGAATAAAATCCTGAGGTGCTGTTTCGTTTTCAGCATCTGGACACAGGATTGCATATCATGTGCTTAGGAATTGTCAGATGGTGAGAGAGAGAGAGAGAGAGAGAGAGAGAGAGAGAGAGAGAGAGAGAGAGAGGGTCCTGTATAATAGTACGTAAAAGTTGAAAACCAAGCAGACCGTAAGAGTTCCATGTGCTTAAAATTTTATCATAACAAGTACATGAAAATACGCAAATAATAAGTGATTGCATGACAGATTACTTCCAAGTAATTAAAAATATATGTCAAGAACTTCATACTCTAAGATTATCTTCTACTCTTTTTTTGTTAGAAGTAATCTTATTATTTTTATCATTACCATTACTGCTACTATTATTACTGTTATCTATTATTATAAACAAAAAAATTTGTTTCATAATCAACATTTGCAAGAGGGAAAATATTAACCTGTGCACATAACGCAGGTGAGCTTTGAATAATGAGCATCCGTGATGTGTAACGCATATACTTTACACGTCACTGATGTTGTGGATTAAAAGTTTGCCTGCGCAAGGAGCACAGGAGAACATTTTCCTTTGAACAAATACCTGAGTCCTGAACCAAACCAACACATGTTGACATAGACAAGTCCAAAAATCAATGAGCTTCTGAATATCTCCTGAGCTCGTTGAATTTCCACATAGAAAAAGCAAAGGTTTTTCTTTCCTTAAGCCATTATGGAAGTATCATCATCGTTGTTTTTCGATTTTATTCCGAGTAATTAAAATAAAGGCAGACTCCACATACTTAGTGTCGACTTAGCAAATATTTTTATTCAAATCAACACAAGAAACTCGAGAAATAATGGATTTCAAATGTTCAAGACATGAACAGTATCCTGTTGTGCCCATTCCATGTTTGGCACCAGGCTTCCAGTATCAAACCCACCAGTATGATGGCACTAAGGTCTGTTGGATGACCATGGACCGCAAGCCTACTCATACAAAATGGGTTCATACTACACCACATTTAGGTAGGCATTAGAAATTTAGAACCCTATCATTTGCTTGAAATTATGAGACAATTTTACTGATACAAATGTGTGAGAACATGTCAAAAAGATGAAACTTTCCATTCAAAAACCACCTTGGCCTCTCAGATATGATGCCATGAAAAGAGTCTTTCCTCCAGGTGCAGCACAACAGTCAATGATGGTTTCCCCTGGTTGTGGATTAACGACAGACACCACCAAACCTGCAGCAAAATCCCAATCTATTAAGCAAATAATGCTATCAAAGGTCCTGCCTCCTACCATGATGACAAACAAACTGGCTATTTGTACATATCCACAATATATATATATATATATATAAAAAAAAAAAAAAAAAAAAAAAAAAAAAAAACCATTAAAAGACATGATTGATTGCATAGATATGATTTCATATAAACAAAATAGGGGAATGATGACAAAGGAAAATAAAGGTGTTACAAGTGCAGTGCCTTTATTACATGGTTAAAGGCACTGTACTGATTTGTCATATATAGAACTCAGACACACTAAAAGAGTGCCGCACTCAGGCGCCACGCGGGGTATCATTCCCGTTGGGTCAAAAACCTCAGGAATACCCACGTCATCAAAAAAGAAAAAAGAGTTCCACACTAGTAGCTGATTTGTACTCAGTTCAAGTCTCAAACTTTCAAATGATGTATCCACTCAATATAGAATAGAAGCATCTCAGAATTTTGAAAAAAAAATTAAAACAAAAAACATATGGAGTAAAAGAAATCAGATGTGGGGAAAAGTTCTGAAATTCTTCAATTATTACTTTTTAAGCTATAATATCCCAGCATTCTTCAGATCACATGACAACCTTGGCCTTAGGACAAGCGTAGTATAAGACTTGAGTAGAGACTAGAGATCATTGGATCATGATCCAGACCATTCTTCTCATGCGGCTGGACCATGTGAAAAAATTGAAAAAACTTGAAGAGAACAAGAGACTTATTGTTGTTTTGTTGGGTTAATGCTCCCAACCACTGTATATAAGGAAGTCTCATATCCACTATTAGTAATAACTTATCTACACAAGTACAATTTACAATTTAGTTTGACTAACTTATCTACATAAGTACAACTTAGTTTGACTGACTAGAATCTAAGAAAATGTATGGCACATGAGATTATGGCATATTGGGAACCACACGAAATTAAGTGCCTTCTGTTAAAGTGTAAACTTGTATGATAAATAGGCCCAGCTCACTTGTATGATAATAGGCCCGGCCCACTTGTACATATGAGATCTAGTCATAACTTGTACAGCAAGACTAAATCGTATGCTAGGATGTCTTACCATATTTAGAGATTTAATTAGGTTTTGCTTTGATGATTTGTAGCCTAAACTTAGGCAATGTAAAGTCTATATAAAGAAGAGCAATCCAAGAAGAGGTAGGTCGTTGGAAAGCATTTCACAGAAGTCTCTCTCTCTCTGACATGTTTCCACTCAGTGCATCCAAAAGTTTTGTTCCTACTACAAAACCAAAGGTCATGTTCTTCCAGAATGCCGGACACGACCTCAGAATAGGCCACAACAACAGAGAGCCTATTCTGCACATCTTCCTGAAGCTTCTTCACCAGTCATGCCTGCACCACCTGCTACCACTTCTTCTACCCTTACTCCTGAAATGGTCCAACAAATGATCATAAATGCTTTCTCTGCACTTGGCCTGTCAGGTAAACCAAAATCTTCAATATCCACCTGGTATATTGATTCAAGGGCCTCCAATCATATGACACACTCTCCTGCCAATATGACTCATATTAGGACGTATGATGGAGACTTCTGCATCAATACTGTTGATGGTGGCAGTGCTCCCATTACCACTGTTGGCCACGTTCCTCACTCCTTGCCCTTGCATAATGTTTTTCTTTCTCCTCGCTTAACCACAAATTTGTTATCAGTTGGTCAACTTGTTGATAATAATTGCTCTATCCTTTTTTCTCGCTCTGGTTGTGTCGTGCAGGATCAAGTATTGGGGAAGGTGCTGGCAAAGGGCCCTAAGCAGGGACGACTATTTCCTCTCCAAAGTCTGCTTTGCTTTCTCATTCTAGTCATAATAAGTGCCAGTTGTGGCATAATCGTTTAGGATATCCTAATTCCAAAACTTTGATGTTTTTATTAAATTCTGGTTTAATTAATGCTAATAAAGTTTCTTTTAAGGATGTCTCTTTTAATTGTGATAGCTGCAAGATGGGGAAAGGGAAAACCCTTCCGTTTCCTCTTCATGATTCTTTAGCTCTGAAATGTTTTGATATTGTTCATAGTGATGTCTGGGGTATTGCACCTGTTATCTCTCATTCTCATTATAAATACTTTGTTACATTCATTGACGATTATAGTCGTTTTACTTGGATTTATTTTTTGCATTCTAAGTCTGATGTTTTCTCGGTTTTTAAGGTTTTCTTGTCTTATGTTGAAAATCAATTTTCAACTACCATTAAAATTCTTAGATTTGATTCATGGGGGGAGTATGTTTCTAAGGACTTTCAACTATTTTTGCAATCCAAAGGAATTATCTCCCAGCGATCTTGTCCCTACACCCCCCAACAAAATGGTGTGTCTGAACGAAAAAACCGACATCTTTTAGATACTGCTCGTTCCCTCTTGTTAGCTTCTTCTGTTCCCACTAGGTTTTGGCCCGAAGCCCTCTCAACCGTTGTGCATGTAATAAATCGTTTACCTTCCTCTAGATTAGACAACCAGACACCTTTTTTTAGACTTTTTCAAAAACATCCTCTTTATGATCATCTTCGTCCCTTTGGGTGTGTGTGTTTTGTCCTTCTTCCTCCCACTGAGCGCACTAAGTTAACAGCACAGTCCTCCATATGTGACTTTCATGGGTACGCTCTTAATCAAAAAGGCTATCTATGTTATGATCCTACAGCCAAAAGAATTCGGGTGTCTCGCAATGTCGTGTTTTTTGAAAATCAGTATTTCTTTCCAAGGCATGGTGATTCGAATGGCTCTGTCCCTTTATCGTTTTTACCACCATTTTCAGATGCAATGCCTCAACTGGTTACTCGTTTTAGGCCAAATTTTGTGTATGAACGACGGAAGGTTACAGCTAATTCTGCCTCTAGGTCTCTTCCTACCATTCCTGCACCTGATCCTGTACCTGATCCACCTCTGAAGCCTCCTGCTCTTCGCCGATCCACTCGCCACATCAGGCCACCTGATCGTTATGGCTTTACACATGCTTCATTATTAACCACTTTGTCTTCCGTTTCTATCCCTAACTCGTACTCTCAGGCAGTTCGGCATGATTGTTAGAAACAGGCTATGCAAGAAGAACTTACCGCTCTTCAAACAAATCATACATGGGACGTTGTTCCTTATCCTTCATCTGTTAAACCCATTGGATGCAAATGGGTACACTCGGTGAAATTGAAATCTGATGGATCCTTGGATCGCTACAAAGCCCGCTTGGTTGCACTTGGAAACAGGCAGGAGTATGGTATCAACTATGAGGAAACTTTTGCTCCGGTGGCCAAAATAACAACTGTACGTACAGTTCTTGCAATAGCCGCTTCTCAGTCGTGGCCCCTGTATCAGATGGATGTAAATAATGCATTTCTTCATGGGGATCTTAAAGAGGAAGTCTATATGCATCTCCCTCAGGGAATTCCTTCTTCTTCCAAGACCGATGTCGCTCGTTTACGACGCTCCTTATATGGCCTTAAACAGGCGCCCAGAGCCTGGTTTGACAAGTTCCGTACCACTCTCCTTCGGCTTTCTTTTATACAGAGCCCGTATGATCCTTCGATGTTCACGATTCATTCATCCAGAGGATCCACAATTCTCCTTGTGTATGTTGATGATATCATTATTACTAGCCTACACAGTGATATGATTCGACAGATACAAGCCGCTCTGCAAGATACGTTTCATATGAAGGATTTGGGACCTTTGAATTATTTCTTGGGTTTAGAAGTTCATCAATCAAAGAAAGGTTTGTTTCTGCATCAACACAAATATGCTACTGACCTAGTGGCTCTCGCCGATCTAGGTGATTCTAGCCCAGTTGACACCCCTTTGGAAGTGAATGTCAAGCTTCGTCAACAAGACGGAGATCTCCTTCCTGATCCTACATTATATCGTCAGTTAGTTGGTTGCCTTGTCTACCTAACCATCACCCGACCAGATATCTCTTATACTGTTAATCTGGTCAGTCAGTTTATGACAGTCCCGCGGCATCATCATTTGGCGGCAGTCAAACGGATTATTCGATATATCCTTAGAACCTCTACCCGTGGATTATTTTTTCTAGTTGGCACACCGCTTACACTCACTGCTTATTTTGACGCGGATTGGGCCGGCTGTCCGGACACACGCCGCTCTACCACAGGATGGTGCGTTTACTTGGGAGACGCCTTGATATCCTGGAAATATAAAAAACAAGATAAAGTCTCAAAATATTCCACGGAATCAGAATACCGCGCCATGTCTTCCGCTTGTTCTGAGATCCTATGGCTACGTGGGTTGCTCTCAGAGCTTGGATTCTCACAGACTCAATCAACTCCTCTTCATGCTGATAACACAAGTGCCATTCGAATCACTGAAAATCCTGTGTTTCATGAACGGACCAAGCATATAGAGGTGGACTGTCACTTCATTCGGGACGAGTATGATCGCAAAGTCATTACTCTTCCCCATATTTCCACTGAGTTCCAGCTTGCTGATATCTTCACCAAGGGCCTTCCACGGCCGCGGCATGAATTCTTGGTTCGCAAATTATTGTTGGTTGATTCTCCACATCAATTTGAGGGGGGGTGTTAAAGTGTAAACTTGTATGATAAATAGGCCCAGCTCACTTGTATGATAATAGGCCCGGCCCACTTGTACATATGAGATCTAGTCATAACTTGTACAACAAGACTAAATCGTATGCTAGGATGTCTTACCATATTTAGAGATTTAATTAGGTTTTGCTTTGATGATTTGTAGCCTAAACTTAGGCAATGTAAAGTCTATATAAAGAAGAGCAATCCAAGAAGAGGTAGGTCGTTGAAAAGCATTTCACAGAAGTCTCTCTCTCTCTGTCACCTTCAAGTACACCGCCAACATAACACTCCTTAACACCCGCCACACCACGCACACACACACCCCCCCCCACACCAACCCCACGCTCTCTTGCAATGATTGGAAGGCAATTTCTGAAACCGAAGAGTGGGGTAAGGCCATGCAGACACGAAAGATTAGCCAGCTGGTATAGGTAGGAGATGGCTCGAAGAAGAATGGTTTGCTCATGTTAGACAATGTTGTGAGCAATCTGGAGAGACCTTGCAATGTCACAATATAGAGGGGTCAAAGTAAGTAGATGCCCATATCAGCAAGCAGCCACTGTACACTAGCATCGGATTAAGCGTGATTTTCAGCACCATCAGAAGAACAAGAAACAACAGTTGCTTCTTGCTCTCCTAGGAAATTAGAGAGAAACAAAAAAAAAAAAAAAAAAAAAGATGCAGGAACCTGCAGTATTATGGCATGTGTCAACTGTCAACACATCCTACCCAATCAAAATTAGATTAGGTAATAAACTGGAGAAAGCTGTCACCAGAAAGAAGAGCCAGATGCATTATGCCTTGAAGATATGCAAAATCCAAAGAATAGCAGCCCAATGTATAGAAGTAGGGGCAAAGACAAACCAACTAACCACTTGGACTAGACAAACTATGTCAAGCCAAGTGATAGTCGAGTATACAACCTATCAATAGCGAGTGGGGTCAGAAAGTGTGTCATCAGAAGCAAAGAACTTCTGATTGAGCTCAAGTGGAGTGCTAATAATTTTGGAATCGATAAACTCTGATCTCTAAAGAATGTCTCCAAGATACTTCATTTGAGAAAGGTAGTTCGAGGACAGTATGCAACTACTATGCCCAAGAAGTAGCCCAGAGGACCAAGATCCTTTGTATTAAACTGTGAGGTAAGAAAGACCTTGAGAGATCAGCCTTCTCGATCATCACCTATGATAAGCATATCACCAATATAAAGAGGAATCAGGAAGGAGCATTCGACCACATTTGGTAGAGAAGGAAGGAAGTCATGAAAACTTTGAGAATAGCCAGTACTGAGAATGACAATGCTGAAGCATTCAAACCGAGCATGGGAGCTTGTCTGAGTCCAAATAGAGCATGGCACAGCCGGCGAAAGTAGTGTGCAGGATGAGGAAGTGCAAGAGGCAAAGGCATGTAAATCTTTCTAAAAGAAGCCCATTTTTTACACCCATTTGATATGGTGGCCAATAACAAGCAGCAACTACAGAAATGAGAATGCAAATAGTGGTAATTTTGGCAACTGGAAAAAAATGTTTCTTCATAGTCAATGTCGTGTTCTTGTTTGTATCCTATTGCAAGTCCCGTATTGTTCAATACTTCCATCAGATTGAGTCTTAATTAATCATCATCATCAAAGCCTCTTCCCAACTATGTTGGGGTTGGCTAAGATTTGAGTCTTAATTCTGTACACCGAATTGCATCTGATACTGGTTGCCAGGATGAAGAGGGACTAGATCCCATGAATGAGTCCTATGCAAGGCTGCAAGTTCCTCAATCATAGTGGTATGCTAGTAGAAGATGTTGATGTTTCTTTGTACAACTGAGACTCGGTATAAGAATGAAAAGCTGCAAGAAACTGGTTTTGAGTTGAAAAGAAACGGTGAGAACTAATAAAACTGTTTCAACCAACAAGTTTGAGAGGGCAGAGAGGATTCCTACAAGCTATCGCAAAAAGCTGAGGGAGTAGGGGCGGCCAATAAGTGAGGGGGCATTGTGGCTGGTTCACAAGCCCAATGAAGATAGACACTTAGTGGAGCAGAAGATGAGGAACAGGGACTGGAGCATCTGATGCTCTCAAACCATATATATACTTTATTATATTTTAATATTTTAAAAAACTGTACTTTCCCAAATTCCATATAAATCCCTAAAGTTCCTCTACTTACAAATAAGTCCCATTTTGTTCCATCATAAACCAATCAATCCCTATATCACCCATCACAACCAAAAAATCTATAGGTATAACATCCATACCTAGAGCTTTGTTTTTCTTCATTCTAGGTAAGGTAGACTTTAAAATTTCGCTAATCACTCCTTGATTTGGATCAATATCCTCATTTAATTCCCTTGTATGCTTCCTAATTAATTGATTTTTAAAATATGTCTCTCGTCTATTAATGGTCCCGCTTTCTTTAACAAGACTCCATTCATTCTTGATGCATCTAATATGATCAAAATATTGAGCTTTCGTTTCTGGCTTTGTCCGATACAGAAAGCCCTTTGCCCCTTCTTTTCGCATACAAATTGTTATAGGCTTTGTAGTTGGCTTTGCTTGTAGTGGTCTTTACATTGCTCATTGCAAGTTTTTACATTTCTAAGTCTTCTCCACCTCTTGTTTTTTTGCCCCTTTGAATAGATTTTTTCTTTCCAGCAGTGACCTTTTGGATATCTGGATTCTACCACCAAATTTCCTTATGTGCACAACTCTTGTTCTCCTTAGCATCCCCTAGAAAGTCCTTACACTTCATTAGAATTCATAGCCTAATCCCACTAGCTCTGCTTCAAGACTCTTTTGCAAGTTGTCAATGTTTCTCTTCTAGGTTCAATCACAAAGATTAGTTGAACAAGAAAGTTACAAATGTTTCCAACATTATGTTCTATCGATTACAATAATATGACAGAAAGAACTGAAAAGGTAAATGATTGGATGATAAAGATCTTTCAATCAAGGTCGGTGCTTAGTAAATCCACGTAGAAATGTTGGGTAAAATTAAAATGTTGGGATCTCTGAAGCATGGTCCCACAAGTATGAAGCTACATGCCCAAGCACAACATATATGATCACCCAACATTCATATAACTTTACCCTATGTAATATGGCATATTGTCAAGGAGTCATTGCTTCATATTTCTAGCTCTGGGGAAACTTTTAAGCAAAGCTTCTACACGGTATGTTTTTTATTTTTATTTTGGTATAGCTGTCCAAAGCATAGAATGTGATGTCTTTATGTTTCATTCAACATCATGTTTGTACAGACACAAAGAGGAGCACTGACCTGCACTCTCATCCTGAACTGAACATAGACCATTTTGAAGTAATCCTGCTTGTATGACAGTCTGAGCAATGTGGAATATAGAATGATTAGAAGTTGCAAAATGTGCATTTATCTTTGTCAAAAAAAATTTCGAGTTTTTTGTCAGAGCAATCAAAAACTAAACAAAGATATACAATCAGACAGCCAAACTTTTTCCCCCTTTTATTGGTAACATGACTCGAACCTGCAACCGTGAACCTCACGGTTGCAACAATTAGCACCTTCCAACCATGCTACAGACTCTTTTTACAATGAGCACCATCAAAGTTGTGGTTGCAACATTCAAACAGAGTTGCAATTTATTAGTTAGTTTCTAGGATATACACACACATACAAGCGGCGCATGGCCCCTTGAGCTGTAAACAGAATTCAATAATACCTTAGGGTGTCCAATGGAAAGCACACAGTTTATATTGATTTCTGCCAAATAGTATCTGTTTGCATTTCAGGGGGAACAGGAAACACAACTGATTATACTATCCAAAAGATAATATAGAAAATCTATGCCCCAATGCAGTCTTGTTTTCCAAAAGCACATTGGATGACTGGTATAGAAACATACAAGGGCCATAGAACACAAGGATCCCAGAAAAGCTAACATTCTCACATCTATAATATGAGTGCGCATGTGCATCCACGCATAAGATTGTAGCCATTTGCAACATTATGCATAGAATACCAAATAGTCAATCTAGATGGATGGAATTATATGATTTCCAGATAGTTTGAAAGAATTAAAAGAAAACCTGGGATGTATATTGATAGAGATATCCCATCTAACACTTAAAAAAAAATGGAAAATAACAGCCAGGATTACAGAAAATAACAAACCATATAATAGGAGATAGTTAAATTGTAGCAATAGCATGGATGTACCATACAGTATTTTGAAGGTAACATTATTCACCACTATAAAAACAACTAAGCATATACAAGAATAGTATGTAAGTTCTGCAAGAGTAAAATTAAACAAATAGTATGTAAGTCCTGCAACGATACATGAAGAAAGGAGAAAGTAAGGTTTTCTCCAAGTGGCTGAGGCGTCAACCAGTTTTAGAAAATGAAGGGCCATCTTACATAAACCAACTATTAATGGTGAACATTAGAGAGAGGAAAAAGAAAAAGGGATGTTTAGAGTTAAACAAGAGCAGTAGCACAGTTGGAAGGTGCTCATTGTTGTAATCACAAGGTTGCACATTCCAGACATGTAACGATAAAAAATTAAAAATATAAAATAATAAAAATTAACAAGGGCTCCCATGCATTGTTCTAAAAAATTGAAATCATATAGCAAATCGTTCGAGGGTTGAAATCGAATGAACTCGTGAAGGATTTTTCTAACTTCTGTATAGAATAAAAAAATAATAAAAGTCTAAAAAATAACAAAGTAGCTATTCAAAAAATGAGAAAAATATTAGTTACTCATAATCCATCTTCTATCCATAGCAGTAGCATCAATTTAGTGACAAGACAATGACACAATTTTACAAAGACATTATTGACATAAACCAATATCTATCATATATGATGTGTCAATGGTTGAGTATGTTCTATATATCAACATGGCTAAGGAAAAAAAATGAGTTTCAGTTTTATCCTCTTTAAGTTTTTATTAAAAAAAAAAATCTCAATTGCCAATGTTACATGAATAGGAAATGCCATGAAACCCATTCCTAGAGTTGAACATTCCAATCACATGTTCCCTGTTTCTCTTTTAACTCAAAATCCCAGAAATTATAATCTTAAAAGGTTTCCTTAATTACTAGATAACCTCTTAAAATAGAAACACTAAAAACTGAAAAAGTGGGTCAAAAGAACGACCAAATATAGTCATTTGGTTTCCTGCCTAGATGAATCCTCCAAACCGTGAGATGCAATACAAAATATCAAATCATAGAATTCACACTTGACTACTTGAGTCCTAAGATTTACCTATAAATGGGATTATTTCCCCTGGATTCAAAATAAATTCTAGGATTTGTATTCCAAATCCTAGGATTTTAACAACTAGGCTGTAATAACCCAGACCCTGTTATAGGTGCTACTATATAATTTAATAATTATATTTTAATTTCTTTAATTTATTACTTTTTTTATATTTTTACAAATATAAAGAATATTTTATTTGAAAGCTGGATTTCGTATGTGTGCGTAGCGTTGGTAGGGTATGTAGTATTGGGTAAAAGAATTAGTAGGGCCCCTTTGTATTGAGTTTAAGTAGTAGTCTTATGATAAGTTGGTGGGACCCTTGGAAAGGAATTAATAAGTTGCATTACTATAGGTGACATGGGACCCAATTCTATAGCTATATGGTGCGCACTGTCAAAGAGCCATTTGTATAAAGCCCATTGTTAAATGGGTCAGTGGGTCACAGCCCAATGGTTTAGTCAGTGGGTCACATCCCATAACAAATAAAGCCCAACTTGTGGGTCAAAACAAGTGATGTGTGTATAGCTATGTAACTTTATTCTTTGCCTAATTAGGAGATATGATTAGATTATAATTAGATTAGAATGGCTGTAATCTAGATGATTGTTACAATCAAGGATGAAAATATCGGCCGCTACGATATATCGGGCGTGGCGGACCCGATGAAAATAGCGGTGATACATAAGTATCGCACCGCTACATTCATGTAATGGCCGCTACGATACCTAGGCTGTATATAAAGCACCCCCATCCCCTCCCAGCCGGCCCTAGCATGTTTGAAACACCTCTCCACTATTGTGGTTGCCTCCAAACTCCAAAGTTTCAAGTTTCAACTCATTTTCAACTACAAGACAGTACAAGTAACTAAGTAAGTGAGTAACATACAAGATACAACATCAAATTCCAAGGAATCAAACACAAACAAGTGAAACAACTACAAGATCCAAGCCCAAGCTTCCATTCCATCTAGGTATGTTTTTCTTTTGGATTTTTTTCTAATCTTTTAACTTTTGAGATCATCTAAGTACTATAAAAAGCTTCCTTGTCTTGTACTATGATGAGATCCATGTTTCCCTTTCATCATGCACACATATTTTTATTTTTATTTAATTTTTCTCTATTTTTTATTTTCGGATTTATTTATTTTTTCAAGAAAAAAAATTAAAATACTCATGGACAACCCATGAAACCACTTGGAAATTGCTTGTAAATAATAGATCTACTTGGAAAAAAAAAATTGAATGCTCACGGAAAACCCATGAAACCACTTGGAAATTGCTTGTAAATGATAGATCTACGTTTCACATAGATCAATCCATCACATTTTGAATGTTTGTTGATTTTTCTCTATTTTTTATTTTTGGATTTATTTATTTTTTGAAAAAAAAATTTTGAATGCTCACGGACAACCCATGAAACCACTTGGAAATTGCTTGTAAATGATAGATCTACGTTTCCCATAGATCAATCCATCACATTTTGAATGTTTGTTGATTTTTTCTCTATTTTTTATTTTTGGATTTATTTATTTTTTGAAAAAAAAAATTTGAATGCTCATGGACAACCCATGAAACCACTTGGAAATTGCTTGTAAATGATAGATCTACGTTTCCCATAGATCAATCCATCACATTTTGAATGTTTGTTGATTCTCTATTTCTTATTTTTCGGATTTATTTATTTTTTGAAAAAATTGAAACTTTAAGTAATGAAATACCAATTAAATGTCAAGAGAATGATTTCTAAGCATTATATATATGTTTCCTCCAACATTTTTCTTTGTTTTTTTTATTTTTAACATACTACTTGTTCATATTTATAGCCAGAGCCAAGTATTCAGTCTATCTGTCTTTGCCAATTGATAAGTTAAAATGCCTCGTGATATTGATCCCGCATGGAGCTTTGGTGAGGCGGTTTAAAATAATAGGTTGAAAATCAAATGCAAGTTTTGTGGGAAAGTGACCAATGGGGGCATTACAAGATTCAAGCACCACTTGGGCCACATTTCTGGCAATGTTGCTGACTATACCGAAGTACCAAAGGAAGTCAGGGAACAAATGAAAGCTTTAGTTAGCCAAAACAAAGCTAGAAAAGTAGAGATAAAAGAAAAGAAGCGGCAAGATGTTGATGCTGCCCGTTATGATGTATTTAGAGATGAATTCTTTGATGAGGAGGAAGATGCACAGATGGAGGCTGCACGCCGAGAGTCTTTCATGACTCAACAAGAAGAACATGAACGTCATACATTTGCTGGAAGTAGATATTATGATGCGGGAGGCTCATCTACTACTGTGCCAAGCAAGGATAAGGGCATTGCGGGGTCCATGCGTAGGGCATTTAGCACCCGGGAAAGGGATGTTGATGTAGAAATTATCTCTACGGGAAGAACAATTCCTCCCCCTGTTCATCCTCTAACACATAGAAAAGAGGGAGCTAAACAACCAAAAATATCTAGTGTTATGAAAGGGGTAATGAAGGCTGCAAGAGATAGATTGGCCAAAGCTACAGCAAAATGGCTAATTTACAAGAACATACCACCTATAGCAGTAGATTCCCCATATTTCTAGACTATTCTTGATGCTGCCGCCGAGGCTGGGCGGGGTATACAGGCGCCCTCCATATATGATGTGGGAACTAAATATCTTGAAGAAGAATATACAGAAATAAAGGCTTGGGTGGAAACGTTTAGGCCCATGTGGCAACAGAATGGTATTACCATCATGTGTGACAGGTGGACCAGTGGCACCCAAACACAATTAATAAACTTTTTGGTGTATTCAGTCGCTGGGACCATCTTTGTGAAGTCCATTGATGCAAGTGAACATAGACGGACAGCCGCATATATATACTCTCTTATGGATAAAGTTGTAGAGAGTGTGGGATAGGAGCATATTGTACAGATTGTTATAGATAATAGCGCCAATTTCAAGGCAGCAGGTTTGCAATTAATGGAGAAGAGGATCAATTTATTATGGACCCCATGTGCAGCACACTGCATAGATCTCATCTTGGAAGAGATTGGAAGGAAGAAAAAAGTGGCTTCATTGATCAAGGCATATAGAGGAATTACAAGATTTTATATATGATCATTCCTGGGTGTTAAGTTTAATGAAAAGATAAACAAATAACCATGCCTTGCTGTGTCCAAGATTAACAAGGTTTGCAATACATTTTCTGGCTATGGAAAGCCTTGTAAGATTTAGAACGGAGCTCATTTAGATGTTTGCATCAGAAGAATGGCTTCGTTTGAAATGGGGCAATGCAACTAGTGGTCCGGGGTTTGAAGTCCCAAACCTGATGAGGGACAATAAATTTTGGAAGAAAGTGAGGAAGATATTAAAGGTTTTTGGGCCTTTAGTTAAAGTGTTGTGGCTTGTAGACGGTGATGACAAGCCGACAATGGGCTTTATTTATGAAGCAATGGAGCGGGCAAAACGATCCATTATGGAAAATGTTAGATATCACAATAAATATATAAAGATTATTGATGCCCGTTGGAACGATCAGTTGCACCATCCATTGCATGCTGCAGGTAATTAATATATATCTTTGAATTTGATACTCTTTTGTTTTCGTAACTAATGTATTTATTATCTTGTTTGCTCACAATACATTCTACATATTTATAATGTAGGTTAATTTTTGAATCTCGAATTCTATTACCGCAATGTCGAACTACACACCGAAGCAATAGATACGGACTTGCGGGTAGGATTACAGGAGATATTGAGGAGATTGTTAAATGAAGATGATCAAATTGATGCAATACAAGAGGTGAGTAGGTGGTTACTTATGAGAATTTAATTATGCTGCCAAGTGCCAATTGCCATACATGTTGTATGGGTTTACTGACTTATATCTAATTTTCACATTGTAGATATCTATGTATACACAAAGGAGAGGAACCTTTGCTGACCCTCTTGTGATACGATCGATTGGAAGGATGCCACCTAGTATGACTATGAACAAAAGACCCCACCCAATAGTATTGAATCTTAATTTATTTATCTTAATTGATTAGGAGGACTTGAGGGTTACGAATATCTAATTTTCTTTATTTATTTTTTGCATTTCAGCTGATTGGTGGATGAATTTTGGAGAGAGTGCTCCACATCTAAGGAGCGCGGCTGTTCGCATCCTTAGTCAAACTACAACATCTTCCAACTGTGAAAGAAATTGGAGCACTTTCTCTTTGATCCACACAAAGGCCAGGAATCGGCTTACCATACAGAAACTCAACAAGCTTGTATATTGTCATTACAATCTGAAGTTGAGAAACAGAATTAGGGAGAGAAGGGCAAGGGATGATCCTACTTATTGTCCTATTAATTTGGATCACATATTCAGAGAGGACGATCCCTTACTCCCATGGCTAGCCGAGATAGAGGATCCAGTGCTAGATTTAGATCCAAGGTTTCAGGAAACGGTTCAAGAGTTGATAGATGAGGATATGGGTGAGGCACGGGCACCTGTAGAAGGTCAGCCACCTCAGGGAGAAGGTACCAGTAGGAATAGGAGTGGGAAAGAACCTGCTTCTGAGAAAGCCAGTTCCACCACCGTCTCTTTGAATAGCCATGGGGGAGGAGATAGAGGAGGAGACAGTGGGACAGGTGGTACTAGTGAATACTATCAACATGATAAAGACGATGTCGTTCCTATAGAGGAAGTACAGGAGTTACCTCTATTTAGAAGATTTAATCCAAGCCTTTGTTATCAATGGCGTCAGAGAGATTCACCACCTGGGGCTGGAGGTAATAATGAGCAAGGAAATATGGGTGGAGATGTTGGAGGACAACAAGCGGCATCATGGACTGATTCATGGAACCCTAGTTACAGTGGACAAGGACCCTCACAGTATTTTGACTATTTTCCATATGGTCAAGTACAACAAGGAGAATAACAGTCTTCAACTTCGGGGTCCTACTCATATGGTGACTATAGTGAAACGCAATATGGTAGATATCCACCTCCACCTCCTCCAAGTTTTGATCATGCGGGTGCGGCTGCCTTCTTTGGATTTGTGGATCCCAATGCCCATCAATATCAAATTCAATATGGTGCCAATAGAAATGATAATGATGGGGATAAGGATAAACATATCCCCTTGAATCTTGGTAGACATTCCCTTTGGTGGTGATTAAGGTATTCCTATTTCCTTCACTAAGTCTCTATCCTTAGCCATTTCTAAATTGGTGTTGAATGTTGATCACTTCATAGTTCATTTACTTGATTGAATTTGAACCTTAAATGTTGAAGTATTGATATCTGATTGTTCAATGTTCACTAATGAGTATTGAGTAATAACCTAACTCTAACTCTTAAGTCTTCTTAATTCTTATGCCTTTATTTCATGTTCTAGTTTTTTTTTATGAGCTTTCCATTACCTTTTAAGTTAGCACGACTAAGAAACATGAATACATGTGAAAAAATAAATCATTACTATTATTTTCTATTTATACAGCGATACAGGACCTCATGTATTGAGGGCACCACTATGCCCCATTTTCTTACTTACTTTTGCAAAAGAACCACATTTTCTTTCATTTTACAATTTTCTGGATTTTCTGAAATTTTTTCAAATTTTTTTGGCGATTTTTTCAACTCGCACCGCTACGCCGCTACGTATCCTCGCTACGCTACATATCGAACGCGGGCCGCTACCGCTATTTTCATCCTTGGCTACAATCACTGTCACTTGTATAGCAACAATATATCTATATAATGAAGCATCGTGACCCTCAAGAGGGATCATCAAATTCACAACATTATTTCCCTCTTCTTACTTTGACATGGTATTAGAGCCCAGTCGATCATTTGTGATCGTCTCCTAAGTCATCTTCCAAGCATTGGAAGTCATTCTGTGATCATCCTCTTTAGCCAGATCATCTCTGATCATCCTTGATCATCTCATATCAGGCGTGGCCCACTTGTGATCATCACCAGCTCATCAGCGGAACCTTTCAATCATGGTCGTCTGGAGCTTCCTGGGTTTATGAAGATTTTTTCCTGATTTATTGATCATGAGGTAGGTTTTCTACCAATTTTTGCGAAAATTCAATCTTTTCCACTAGTTTTCATCTCGACAGTCCAAAATCTTGGATCAGGATCTGATCTGACTGAGACCACTTCCAGTAGTTGCATAAAACGTCTCTTCATCCCCACCCTCTGATCTGTGTCCAGATCACCAGGTGGGGCCCACGTGTGGATCTAGCTACTGCCGACAGGGACGTTTTCCCTCTATTTCTAGTTCTGTGCATTGTTGTTGTTGCTGTTCATTCCCTTGTGCTATTGCTGTTGTGTTTTCTTGCTGATATTTGCTTCTTCATCAAATTGCTCGTAGTTCTGCTATAATTCATCATCCAATTGCTGCTAGTTAGGAAATGGGTTGCTGTTGCCTTACAAAAAAGGTCGCCTGAGTTGTTATTTTTCTCTGTCTTCATCTGATTCATCTCAAACTACTACTGCTACTTGTTGTTGCTAGTTTTGATAATCAATAAATCTGCTGGTTCCTCTGAATCTTTGTTACAAATGGAGAAATCCGAAATCAACTTAATCAAGTTTAATGGTAAAAATTATCCATCTTGGGCTTTTCAATTTGAACTTTACCTAGAGGGTAAAGAATTATCGGGCCATATCTCCGGAACTGATCCAAAACCAACAGAGGATGAGAAGAAAATTGTGTCCTGGAACACAAAAGATGCTAAGATCAAAACTTGGATTCTCGGGTCCATGGAACCACAATTTTTCATGAATTTGAAACCATACAAAACTGCCAAAGATATATTGGACTACCTGAAAAAGGTGTATCATCAGGGGAATTCTGCCCGACAGTATCAGTTGGAATTTGAAATTGCCAATTATATGCAAGGAACTTCCTCTATTCAGGAATATTATTCTGGTTTTCAGAATTTAAGGACATAATTAGATGAAATCAAATATGCAAATATCTCTGCACAGGCCCTTCCCAAATTGCAAATAATCCTAGCAACTAGTCATCAAGATCAATTTCTCATGAAATTAAGGCCTCAGTATGAATCAGTCAGATCTAATCTCATAAGTAGGGTACCTTCTCCATCACTAGATGAGTGTCTCAATGAATTACTGTGAGAGGAACAGAGACATTTAACTCAATCTGGTGTGCTCCAACAAGCCACTCCTGGTGCAATTGATGTTGCCTATAGTGTACTCATTCAATCTCAACCACCGGACTCACCTGTAAATGTTGCTTATGCTACCAAGGGAAAGCAACCAAACAGAGATATCAATAAAGTGCAGTGCTATAAGTGTCAGCATTTCGGCCATTATGCAAATCAGTGCAAGCAGAGCATCTGCAATTATTACAAAGCATCTGGACATTCAATCAATGAATGCCGCTAACGTCCTCAAAACAGAAATCCAAAAGTTTACCAGGCTACTACTGATGGCACTATTGATTCATCTTCCATATCTTCTTCTACCCCTGCTTCTGCTACTCCAGTCACCCCTGACATGATCCAACAGAAGATCCTCTAGGCCTTTTCCACTCTTGGTATATCTGGTAAAAATCACTCTCTCTCACACTAGTATTTTGATTCTGGTGCCTCCAATCATATGACATCATCATCAAAAAGCTTCACCAAAATTAAACCATATGATGGAAGGATTCAGGTCCATGCTGCTAATGGTACAACAATACCAATTACCTTTGTTGGTGATATTTCTCATTCTCTACCCTTACACGATGTTTTTTGTTCACCAAATCTTTCTACCAATTTAATCTCTGTCGTCAATTGGTTGATGGTAACTGCAATGTTTCTTTTTCCTCCTCTGGTTGCGTGGTGCAGGATCAGGAAACGGAGAAGGTGATAGCGAAGGGGCCTAAGTGTGGGCGTTTGTTTCCTCTTCACATAGCAACACCGAATCCAGATATGTCTTTGTTTGCTTCAACAGTTGTCTCTAACAATAATGTGCAATTGTGGCACAATAGATTAGGCCATCCCAATTCCAAAGTTTTGTTATCTTTGTTAAATGCTGGTCACATTAATAAAATGAAGTTTTTATCATCAGATGTTGCTCTTGATTACACCACTTGTAAGCTGGGAAAGAGTAAAACTTTGCCTTTTCCATTACATGTTTCTTCCGCTACCAAATGTTTTGATTTAGTACATAGTGATGTTTGGGGTGTTGCACCAATTGTTTCTCATTCACAGTATAAGTATTTTGTGACTTTCATTGATGATTATAGCCGTTTTACATGGGTTTGTTTTCTACATGCCAAATCTGAAGTCTTTGATATGTTTAAAAAATTCTTGAATTATGTTCAAAATCAATTTTCAACATGTATTAAGGTTTTCCGTACCTACTGGGGGGGGGGGGGGGGGGGGTTATCCCTAACCCCAAAAAAAACAGAATGGTATTGCAAAACGGAAAAATCGTCATCTTCTAGCCATGTCAGGTGTCTATTATTAGAATCCTCAGTTCCACCTAGATTTTGGCCAGAAGCATTAACCACTGCTACTCATATCATCAACCGCCTTCCTTCTCCAAAACTTCAAAACACCTCTCCACATTTCCATCTTTTCAAAACTGAACCGCAATACACACATTTACACACTTTTGGCTGTGTTTGTTTTGTTCATCTTCCCACCCAGGAACGTTCAAAGTTATCCGCACAATCTGCAAAATGCGCCTTTCTTGGTTATGATTCCCAACAAAAAGGTTTTATTTGTTATGACACCACATCCAAGCGTATTCGGACTTCTAGAAATGTTGTCTTCTTTGAACACCAATACTTCTTTCAGTCTTATCCTGATTCATATCCAGAAATCACTTTTTCTAAAGCACCATCCTTTGATGATGAATGCCTTCCTTCACCTCTACGATTTCATTCGGACAAGGTGTACGTTCGTCGACAAGGAACAAATGCCACTACTTTGTCTCTTCTGCAAGAACCAGCCCCGAATCCTCCTCCAGCATCAAATCCACCTCAACTTCCTATTCGTCGTTCTTCTCGTATCTCTCGACCACTAGATCGATACGGTTTTTCTCATTCTTCATATTTAACTACTTATCATCTGTTTCCATTCCTACTTCCTATTCATAAGCAGCAAAGCAGGAATGCTGGAGACAGGCTATGGAAGAAGAACTTAATGCTCTGCAGCAAAACCAAACATGGGATGTTGTTCCATGCCCAACCTCGGTTAAACTTATTGGGTGTAAATGGGTTTACTCTATCAAATTGAAGGCAGATGGTACTTTGGATAGATACAAGGCGAGGCTTGCAGCCCTTGGCAACAAACAGGAATATGGCATCGACTACGAAGAAACTTTTCTGCCTGTCACAAAGATGACCACAGTTCGCACCATCGTTGCCATAGCTGCATCCCAATCCTGGCCCCTTTTCCAATTTGATGTAAAAAAAGCCTTTCTTCATGGTGATCTTAAAAAGGAAGTTTACGTGCAACTGCCTCAAGGTTTCCCAAAACCATCAGAAGGACAAGTTGCTCATTTGAAACAGTCTTTGTATGGGCTAAAACAAGCACCAAAAGCATGGTTTGATAAATTCAAGGATGCCTTACTCAAGCTGCAGTTTCAATAGAGTCCTTATGATCCATCATTGTTTTTGCATAAGAAAACGGGAATCACCATTCTTCTAGTTTATGTGGATGATATCATAATCACCGGCACAGATACAGCCATGATTCAAGATCTCCAAGTTTCTCTACATCAATCTTTTCAAATGAAGGATCTGAGCCCTCTGACATATTATTTTGGGATTGGAAGTTCATCAATCTGAGAAGGGGTTGATTCTGCATCAACATAAGTATACTATGGTTTTAACTGAATCAGCAAGCCTCTCAAACTCCACACCTGTGGATACTCTTGAACTAAATCTTAAACTCCATAGTGACAGTGGTGAACCCCTTCCTCATCCGACATATTATCGATAGCTTGTCGGTAGTCTTATATATTTGACTACTACTCGGCCTGACATCAGTTATGCAGTAAACTTGATGAGTCAGTATATGACCAAGCCCCATCATCTCCATTTAGCAGCCGTTCGACGAATTATTCATTATCTTCTTGGCACTTGTCACAAAGGCTTGTTTTTTCCTATTTGCTCTCCAATAACATTGACTGCCTATTCTAATGTCGATTGGGCAGGTTGCCCTGATACTCGTCAATCCACAACGGGCTTGTGCATGTTCTTAGGTGATGCTCTTATTTCGTGGAAAGTGAAAAAGCAGGACAAAGTTTCCAAATCATCAACTGAGGCAGAATACCGGGCCATGTCTACCGCATGCTCAGAAATTATATGGCTTCGTGGTCTCCTTGAAGAACTTGGCTTCTCACAAAAATCTCCCACCCCTACATGCGAATAACACCAGTGCCATTCGGAATACAGAAAATGCAGTGTTTCATGACAGAACTAAACACATCGAGGTTGCTTGCCACTTTATCAAGGATGAATATCTACATGATGTTATTTCTCTCCCGTTCATCTCCTCCAGCCTCCAAATTGCTGATATTTTTACCAAAGCACTTCATCGGCCACGTCATCAGTTCTTGACAAACAAATTGATGCTTGTTGACTCATCGACGTCAATTTGAGGGGGGGTGTTAAATGGGTCAGTGGGTCACAGCCCAATGGGTTAGTGGGTCACAACCCATAACAAATAAAGCCCAACTTGTGGGTCAAAACAAGTGACGTGTGTACAGCTATATAACTTTATTCTTTGCCTTATTAGGAGATATGATTAAATTATAATTAGATTAGAATGGCTGTAATCTAGATGATTGCTACAATCACTGTAACTTGTATAGCAACAATATATCTATATAATGAAGCACCGTGACCCTCAAGAGGGATCATCGAATTCACAACATTATTTCTCTCTTCTTCTTGCTTTGACACCCATGGCCCATATATAATAGCCCAATTGTAATATATATACTAAAACAGGCTGGTCAACTGACTGAATCTTGTACAGCACAACATACCATACTAGGAGATTTTTTTGATTGTAACTTACTTGATTGTAGCACAAATTGGGTCTACCCAATCTTTATATGCGATGGTTGATCCTCAAGGAAGGACACCAAAATTTCCACAAAAATCTCTTCTTTCAAGTTTGTGATTGTGTGAATGGTGTTATGACTAAGTGAATGTCATGGTATCAGAGCATTTGATCTCTCTTCTGATTGATCAATACTCTCCTAGTTCTTCACTTCGACTTCTCTCTCAAATCTTGGTGATATTACAGTCATCAGGACCTTGCTTTGACTGTTCCTAGTTCTTCACTTCGACTTCTCTCTCGAATCTTGGTGATATAACAGTCATCAGGACCTTGCTTTGACTGTTTGTGCATTTCTGAACAAGAGTTCTCATCAGAATCTTGAAGCCTGTCAACTGTGGCCCACCTCCGATCATCACAACTGCATCAGGAGATAAACCTACCTGGATCGACTGATTATTCTGAAATTTCTGAACATTATTTCAGAGTTTTTCTGGATCAGCAGTCTTCTGGATCTGGAGAACAGTCTCGTCGGCAGTTTGGAGCAAGTCATCTGGGGCCCACCTCTGATCATCACAGCAGCATCAATAAAGCATTCTACGTCGGTCGACTACTCATCCTAGATTTATTGGACATTTTTCCAGAATCTTTTGCTCATCGGAGGTAGGATTTCTGATCGGTTTAGTGGTTTATTGTTTTGGTGCACTAGTTTTCATCAATTGATCACTAAATCTTGGATCTGTAACTGATTGAAGCAGACCTTGGTCTGCCTGGAAGGGAAAATCGATTCCCAGACATCCATCAGATCTGATCTTTCATCAGGTCATCAACAGGGCCCCAGTTTTCCCATCAGAACCTGAAAATAAGGTCAACTGATCTTTTTTTTTGGTGGAAAAAAGGTCGACAGAAATCAAGACCAACAGACATCTTTGCTGATTTATTTGTTGACTATTGTGACGTCTTTGCTAGTTTTCTGGCTACTGTGAGTTATTAGTTTCAGTTTATCTATCATTCGTTTTAATGGGAAAAATTACTCATCATGGGCATTCCAGTTCAAGCTTTATCTCAAAGGAAAGGAGATGTTGGGGCATATCACTGGAACTGACCCTAAACCAACAGAGGATGAGAAACAAATTTTCTCTTGGACAACCAAAGATGCGAAAATCAAATCTTGGATCCTTGGCACAGTGGAACCTCATTTTATTTTGAATCTGAAACCCTACAAGACCGCAAAAGACGTATGGGCATATTTGAAAAAAGTATATCATAAAAAGAACTCTGCACGCAAATATCAATTGGAATTTGAGATTGATCAATATACTCAAGGAACCTCCTCCATCCAGGATTATTATTCAGGGTTTCTTAACCTGTGGACAAAATATGATGAAATTAAGTATCCCAATGTCTCTGATGCAGCTCTTCCTGAAATACAGAAACTTCAGGAACTCAGTCATAGGGACAAATTTCTCATGGAATTACAACCAGAATATGAAACTGTCCGATTTGGTCTCCTGGGTAGGGTTCCTCCACCATCATTAGATGAATGTCTCAATGAATTATTACGAGAGGAACAAAGACAGCTACCCAAGCAGTTTTATCCCAACAAACTGGTTCCCTTGAGGCTGCATATGCGGCTCGTAGCTCTCCTCCAGCACCTGCTCAATCTACAGGAGATAAGGGAAAATTCGCAGGACGAGATATGAGTATTGTTCAGTGTTACAGTTGCAAGAATTTTGGGCACTATGCCTCTCATTGTAAATAGAAATTCTGCAATTACTGCAAAGCAAATGGCCATATAATAAGTAAATGCAGAAAACGGCCTCAGAACCGCAATCCTCACGCTTATCATGTTGCAACTGAACCACTTCATCGGATGCCCTTCCTACTGCCTCTTCTTCATCAATGTCCATCCATCTAGCCACACCAAGCACAAATCCTTCTCTTACTCCTGACATGGTCCAACAGATGATTATCAATGCTGTTTCTGCACTGGGTATATCAGGTAAGTGTCCCTCGCTTTGGTACCCTGATTCTGGTGCATCGAATCACATGACCTTTTCACCTGAATTATTTTCTCATTCTCATAAGTATTCTGTTAATCTGGAAGCGATAACTGCTGTTGGTGATATTTCCCTTCCATTACCCTTGACAAATGTTTTTCTTTCTCCATCCTTGCCTACTAATCTTTTATCTGTTGGTCAGCCTGTGGACAATAACTGTCACGTTTCGTTCTCTCAATATGAATGTGTTGTGCAGGATCAAGTGTGGGGGAAGGTGATCATGAAGGGGCCAAAGTGTAGACGTCGTTTTCGATAGCAACTTTCACATATTCGGAATAATCCTGATTTTGCTTTGCTTAGTGTTTCTTCTCAGAATAATTGGAAACTTTGGCACAATAGATTAGGCCATCCAAATTCAAAAACTTTGTTATCGTTGTTTCAAACTGGTTTGCTTAATAACAATGTTACTTCTTATCATGATATTGTGATGGATTGTTCTACTTGTAAGCTAGGAAAAAGTAAGATTCATCCATTTCCTATGCATGATACTATGGCTACAAAATGTTTTGATATTGTTCATAGTGATGTATGGGGCATTACTCCTGTAATCTCCCACGCTCACTATAAGTATTTTGTAACTTTTATTGTCGGTTCACATGGGTTTATTTGTTACAATCTAAATCAGAAGTCTTTGATGCATTTAAAAAATATTTAGCTTACGTTGAAAATCAGTTTTCTACTCGCATCAAAATTTTGCGGACGGACTCAGGGGAGGAATATGTATCTCATCATTTTCAAAAAAATTTACAAGAAAAAGGGATTGTCTCTCAACGGTCTTGTCCTTATACCCCTCAACAAAATGGTATTGCAGAACGAAAGAACAGACATCTCCTTGACACTGTTCATTCACTTCTTCTTGAATCTTCCGTTCCGGCTCAGTTTTGGTTCGAAGCATTGTCTATTGCGGTCCACTTAATCAATCATTTCCTATCTCCAAAATTGAATAAAGAACCACCATATTTCCGTTTATACGGAACTTAACATGGATACACACATCTCCATACCTTTGGGGGGGTGTGTTTTGTTCATCTCTCTCCCAATGAACGCACTAAATTAATATAGCTCGATCTGTTAAATGCGCTTTTCTTAGTTATGCGTCTAATCAAAAGGAATTTCTTTGTTATGATCCAAATATCAAACGTATTCAAGTTTTCCCAGAATGTTATTGTCTTTGAAAATCTAAATTTCCTTCAATCTTATAGTGAACCTACACTTTCATTTTCTTACCTGCCAGATATTTCTCCAGAACCATCTACTTCGTCCATTGTCAGGTTTAAACTGAATTTTGTTTATAAGCAACGGCATGAAAATGATGTTCCCACGCTACAGCCAATTCTGGTATCACCTGATCCGGCTCTTGATTCACTTTTTGCTCCTCAACTTCGGAGATCAACACGTCTCCGCCAGCCTCTAGATCCTTATGGTTTCACTCATTCCTCTTTACTTGCTACCTTATCCTCTATCACCATACCAGATTCTTATTCCCAAGTGATGCAACGTAGACCTCATGGCCACATGTGTAGGGCCCACATAGATTTAGGATTTATTTTTATGTCAATAGTTTCTTTAAATATTGTTATTAGGATTAGATTTCCTATATTATTTAGTTTCCTAGTTTTATTAGGTTTCTTAAGGTTTAAGTTTACTTTTACTATTTATATGGCATTGTAGAGAATTATTTCTCAGAGTTGTTGATTAATGAAATTGGGTTTTCCCATTGAGGTGCGTCCTCGTTTATTATTTCTGCGGAGATTTATTGTGTCTCCGGACACGTGCTTCGGCACCCATTGTGCTTTTAGAACTTCCACCGCAAGCCCTAACCCTAGGGCCTGCATCAATTGGTATCAGAGCCGATCCCTCGATCGTCGGTGTGTTACCCTATCCCTGTTCCTCCTTCCATTCGTCAGTCCCGCCCCATCCCCAGCCCCATCTTGCCTGCGCCCATCTCCCTGCCAAATCCTTTCATACTGAAACCACCACACAGACACCACCTCCGCCCCTTTCCCGCTACCCTGAAAACCATCCAGAAGCCTTCCATCTAGTGACACGGCCCTTCCCAATCTCCACCCTCATCCCGAACTCCATCCTCGTCCACCCAATCCAAACCCTCGAACCATCCGAACTACAGAACCGCACCCCATCTCTCATTCAGCAGAACCCTTCCTAATCTCCATCGTCGTCGCCACCCAAATCCCAACCCAGACTTCCGCCTGAAACCCACACACAATCGCGTCCCATCCCTTACCCAAAAAAAAAAAAAAGCAGCGACGAAAGACCAAAAGCAGAAAAGAAAGAAAGGAGAAAAAGAGGAGAGGAGGAAGGAATCGTGTACCTTGCGCCACAATCGCCCGCTCGCCTCCGGCCGCCCCCTCGCCAGAGCCTTTTCCCAGCTCCATCTCTTCGAAAAGGGCAGAGGAACCCTTTTCCTCTTAGTGCAGCAACTTAAGTGTTATTGGGCCTGGGCTCTAGTCCGGATCTGCTCAGCCACTTATTACTGTACATCTTTTGCAAATCTGGATCAGGTGGATCCGACCCAATTACTAGTGAAGCCCAACTTGTTTTGGAGAGCACCGCTATATAAAATAAAAAAAAAATTCAGCTAGCGTGTAGACATCGGCACACCTGATTAACAATAGATTTGACCCGTTCCACGGGTGAGATTTCTTCTTCTGATATCAGGCTCCTCTAGTGTCAGATTTTCGATCCGTTTTTACCAGCATGATCGTGAAGAGCAGATCTACACCTCTGGTCAATTTGATTTTAATTTTTAGATCATCAAAATTTTCAGTCTTTGCATCAAGTTCATATGGAATTGTCAAACAAGAGGGAATTACAACTTCTTGAAATCAATAGAAGGCTTACAGAAACCAACAACGAGCTTAAAGAAATCATCAACAAGGCTACAAGGATGACATATGCAATCAAATATGGGAAAAGATATTAATATTACTTTGACACAAGGAAAATTGTCTGTCGAGGAATATGCTTATGAATTTGAAAGGCTACATTATTTATGTGAATTGGGAGATACACTTGATTTCAATCACTTTCTCAAAGGTTTGAGACCAAGTATATTGAAGAATGTGGCGAAGGAATGTAACGATATGTATGAAGCATTTTGGGAAGCAATTCGTGTGGAGCGGATGCTTAAAAAGTTTCATCTCATGGAAGTTACTCCTCAAGAAGAAAAGTCGTCTTACGTAACAAACTGTGTTGAGGAACCGGTGCCAGCGGATATGCAGACCGATTCACCAGAGTTGGACAAAGAAGATTCCATATCTACAGCTGGCCTTGAAATTTCTCCTATGAGTACTAATAATGCCAAAGTGCAAATACCAAGTGATGAAGCGAAAGTTATTGATATTCCCCACATTAATTCTCCTATTGATTTTGTCTTTCGGAATCAACTATGCCAACTGAGAGATGACCAGTGGATAGTCAGAGATTTTGATTTAATGGTGCATGTTCTACAAGTCAAGCACATCAATACATGTTTCAGCCATCAAATGCAATTATGCATGAAGTTGTGCCAAGAAGTTATAGACTGACCGCCAAATTGGAAGTTCGTCAGATTGATCTTTGATCCAGGTGGCCATTTTCCGAACTCGAGGTCGAGTTCTTTTTCAAGTGGAGGAGAATGATGCAACGTAGACCTCATGGCCACATGTGTAGGGCCCACATAGATTTAGGATTTATTTTTATGTCAATAGTTTCTTTAAATATTGTTAGTAGGATTAGATTTCCTATATTATTTAGTTTCCTAGTTTTATTAGGTTTCTTAAGGCTTAAGTTTACTTTTACTATTTATATGGCATTGTAGAGAATTATTTCTCAAAGTTGTTGATTAATGAAATTGGGTTTTCCCATTGAGGTGTGTCCTCGTTTATTATCTCTGCGGAGATTTATTGTGTCTCCAGACACGTGCTTCGGCACCCATTGTGCTTTTAGCACTTCCACCGCAAGCCCTAACCCTAGGGCCTGCATCACCAGGCAATCAAGTAGGAATGTTGGCGCTCCGCTATGCAAGCAGAATTAGATGCATTCCATGAAAATCATACTTGGGATGTGGTTTCTTGTCCCCCATCCGTCAAACCAATTGGGTGCAAATGGGTGTACTCCATTAAGTTGAAATCTGATGGATCATTAGATCGATATAAGGCACGTCTTGTGGCTCTTGGGAATCAACAAGAATATGGTGTCAATTATGATGAAACATTTGCCCCCATAGCAAAAATGACAATTGTTTGCACCATTCTTGCAATGGTTGCTTCTCAATCATGGCCTCTTTACCAATTTGAAGTAAAGAATGCTTTTTTGCATGGTGATCTAAAAGAAATAGTATATATGCGCCTTCTACAAGGTTTTTCGGGTGCAAATCAGGGTGATGTTGCTCGCCTACGTCGGTCTTTATATGGTCTCAACAAGCTCCCCGGGCTTGGTTTGAGAAATTTTGAGACACTCCTGCTCAACTGCAGTTCCATCAAAGTCCATATGATCCTTCACTACTCCTTCATAATACATCTACAGGGGTAACCATGTTGCTTGTTTATTTTGATGACATTATCATATCTAGCACCGACACATATATGATTCAGCACCTTCAGGCCTCTCTTCATGACTCCTTTCACATGAAAGACTAAGGTCCTCTGACATATTTTCTTGGTCTTGAAATTCATTAGACAGAGAAAGGATTAATCTTAAATTAGCACAAGTATGCAATAGATCTCATTGGCATGGATGGTCTCTAGAACTCCACTCCAGTTGACACACCTTTAGAAGTGAATGTCAAACTCAGTAAAGAAACAAGTGATCTTCTTCCAGATCCAACCTTATATCGTCGCTTAGTTGGTAGCTTGGTTTACTCAACCATTACTCGACCAGACATTTCTTATGCGGTCAAATTTTGTCAGTCAGTACATGATAGCTCCCCGCCATATTCATTTAGCTGTTGTTCGGCGTATTATACGCTACATTCTCGGCACACCCACTCGTGGATTATTTTTTTCAGCTGGG
Source organism: Camphora micrantha (assembly GCA_003546025.1). Taxonomy (NCBI): domain Eukaryota; kingdom Viridiplantae; phylum Streptophyta; class Magnoliopsida; order Laurales; family Lauraceae; genus Camphora; species Camphora micrantha. The sequence goes on along the minus strand of QPKB01000005.1, from coordinate 21,447,015 downwards.
ACCTCGCTATCTCTCATGGCCTATTCTGATGCTGACTGGGCTAGGTGTCCTGATACAAAACGTTCTACGACAAGATGGTGCATGTATTTGGGAGATTCCTTAATCTCTTGGAAATGTAAGAAACATGACAAAGTGTCTAAATCGTCCACAGAGGTTGAATATCATGCTATGTCCGGTGCATGTTCTGAGATAGTTTGGCTCTGGAGCCTACTTTCAGAACTTGGATTTCCTCAAAGTCTACCAACACCTCTCCATGCAGATAATACAAGTGCGATCCGAATTACTACCAATCTAGTGTTTCATGAACATACTAAACACACTGAGGTGGATTGTCATTTCATGCATGATAAATACCTCCGTGACACCATCGGTCTTCCTCGTATCTCTGCAAGTCTTCAAGTTGCAAATATATTCACGAAGGGTCTACCACGACCACGTCATCAATTCCTAGTTCGCAAATTGATGCTTGCAGATTCTCCAGCATCAATTTGAGGAGGGTGTCAAAGATCCACTTGTATAAAGCCCATGGCCCATATATAATAGCCCAATTGTAATATATATATATATATATATACACACACACACTAAAACAAGCTGGTCAACTGACTGAATCTTGTACAGCACAACATACCATACTAGGAGATTTCTTTGATTGTAACTTGATTGTAGCCCAAATTGGGTCTACCCAATCTTTATATACAATGATTGATCCTCAAGGAAGGACACCAAAATTTCCACAAAATCTCTTCTTTCAAGTTTGTGATTGTGTGAATGGTGTTATGACTAAGTGAACGTCAGGCACGACAATCCCAAGTCTCAAAGAGGACTTGTGCAAGCTTCTCTTGATTCAGATAGGATTCGAAAACGAAATTGGGAAAAAGGGCTTCCAGGGGAGTTCAAATAAGGGAAGAGGTCTTCCTTTTTGTAGGAGTTGATCGATTAGAAAGAGGAGAGACAGAGCCTAGCTTATAAATATGTCACCCTTTTTGCTGAACTCTATACACGATTTTCTCTTCTCTTCAAAGCTATTCTAGCAACTAGAAAACTAGAGAGAGTTCAAGGAGTGGAGAAGATCAAGCCCTAGAAAGAGTGGTACATGTCCTTTTGGTACATGTCCTTTTGTCTCGCCCGCATTGCCAAAGGCACTGTTTTCCATCAAAGGTGAGTAGAAATTCTGATCTACTTGTGTATGGTTCCAGATTTCTGGTTCTTGCCCTTGTATTCTTTGATTACTCTATTTGATGATGAGACCCTGGATATAGATGATAATCCAATTGACTTTTCCAAGTTTTGTATATTGCTACAGTGTCTGTCGACCATGGCAACCCTCTGTTTGAGTTTGAAACTCTCTTTTTATTATCTAGAAATCATGCAAAACTATGTATCACTGTCTATAAGATCATTAAGTAGCCTTTTCCACTAAAATCCACCAGAAATCGGTGCAGAATCCAATATGAAATAGGAAATTTTAAAGCCCAGTTCATGTGTTCTTTTTCAAGTTGGACTGTGGGGCCCAGGTTGGCCACCTGATGACAGATCTGAAGCATGGATCTGAAAGTAGACCCATGGAAACCATACACGTCTTAGACCCATATGGATTGGACCCCATTTGGCCCACCATTCAGTGGCCTCAAATTTAGCATGCGTGAGCCCCATACAAGTGAATGTTGACTTCTGAATACATGCATCTGAGGTTTGAAATCGATTATTTTGCATCTAAGCACCATATAGCTTCTAATAATTACACACTAGCCTGTCTCTCACTTCTGTGTGTCCTATAGTGTTTGAGAAATTGCATCTAAGCCCCTGTTATGGGTTGTTGTTACCTTTAAACACTTTACTTTATGAGCTGTTTTCTTGAATTTATATTGCTGGAATTGTAAATAAACCCCCTTGCAATCTTTGGTATGTACAGCTGAGCCTTTTATGGACGGTTCACCCGAGTTTCAAATATCTGTAAATTTCAAATAAGGGCCTGTAGTTTATGGTTATTATAATTGAAAACTGATTGAGTTGATTTCCTGAATTCTTGACCTCTATAAATTCACTTAGGACCCTATTACTTGACTAATTGTGATTAGAACTGTATTTATCGACTAACATGTATGCTATTGTTATTTGGGAATTTCACGTGCATTCTTTTGATGGATTATGTAATTGACATGGGTATATGTTGGGATTAGTTTGTGAATTGAATTTTTATCTCAAATCTGTAACGGGCGAGTTATGTAACTGACCCCTCACACGTCGAATACCAATTTTGATCAGACTGGGGCAGTTTAAATACACATGATGAGGGATTGATTATGGAACTTACCCATTATAGATTTTGATGACATATTGAATGTCAGATTTTAAAGAGTTATTTATTATTTGGAATTTGGACAAAAACAATCAGATAGAATGTCTAAGAGGTTTTGAAGGAATCCTTTGGACACTCCTGGACCATTCCCACTGTATAGGATGATGACGTCCCAATGTAAATGGCCAATTTCAGGAGGTTTCTTAGCCTTGGATAGTTTGGGAGGGTTGAATTTTGTGGTACCATTTTGTTAGTTTTGGACCATGTGGTCAATTTTGTTTTGGATATAAAGGAATTTTTGTGATCTATAGAAAGGAATTTTTTGGAAAAACTATTTGATATATGTGACATCTTTGAGTATCAATTTTGGGCTTATGCTATTTAGTGGTTAGGAGATTGTCACTAGATATGGATTTACCTTGCTTTGTCCATGAGTAAGACCTTTGGATCTTGGATGTTATTTTAAATTGTTGTGCAATTATATTTAATTTGTTGTTTTACACACAATTAGATTAGATTATCTATTCACTCAGTTGCACTGATATTTTGTGGATTTGCTCCTATCCAAGTAACCAAAACTTAAGAGACTGAAAAATAGCATGAGGATCAAGAGATAGGATTCAGGATGCACACTTGAGCGACAGAAGAGCTAGCTTTCGTCATTTTATTTAGCTGAACTTCCAAAGACCTTATAGTTGGGTTTTTTTTTTTTTTTTTTCATTTTATTTAATTATGCTCAGATTGACCTCGTTATGCCTGAAATTTTATTATGCAAATGGATTTGACACATGTATGGATACGATACTTTTCTAAGTCTATACGTGGAATTCGAAGGGCCTCGGATTCTGAGTGGTAACAAGGCCCATGTGGTTTCTGGCATGCACCACTTTGTTAACTTCAGTTAGTAGTGTCAATAATTACAGCAGAAGTTGCAGCATAAACATTCTCTAGTTTTCCATACTTGTGCGATCTCTATGATAAGATCAATTCATTTCAATAGTAGATCCACATAGAGTTTCCAGAAGAGAAGGTCAAATTGTTCATCAAAAGGGATACCATGAATAAATTAACATTTGTAATTGTATATTGCAATATGTACCTGCATGCCAGATTTGATACGAACAAAATCCTCCAGATGCAATGACTGGTCATGCGGGACCTAAATTCAACAAACAATCTCAGTAACTATAAGCATTCAAGCCTCGGTCATACTTGTTTAAACAAAGGCCTGACATAGTAATATACTGGACAGTTCAGTAGCACAAACAAGGTTACCTTTTACATTTAGAGGGGACTAAAACTACAAATACAAGTTTCCGAACTGATAAAATTTGGAGCTCAGATTGGTCTGTGAAGCCTTGTTTGCTAAGACAATGCCAACATACAAATATTCAATGGCTTCTTATGGCGACTCTTAGTAGTATCAAGGCCCAGTGGTAGACATAGCTAATTATCCCTCGTCATCCATAAATTTCCATTCTAAGGCAGAATTTTGTAAATATTTTTGTTTGGGTACTTCTGGCATTTATAGCCCACATTACATGAGAACAACAGGTCACTGTACTAACATGCCATTGTCTAGGCCTATGAGGTATATTACTGAAATATTGTACAGCATTTGCAATACACTAAAATCTGATCGCACCAATCTGTAACATAAATTTTTATTGAACTTCAAAATAATATACAAATGTGTACAATTGCTACAAAAGGAGTAGAATTTAGGAACACATGGGCACTTAGGAATGACCCACGGAAGAAAAAAAAAAAAACTACGGTCTCCTTTTGTCAACAAGCTGCCAAACCATTCTGTCCTTTGCCCACTGCCACTCCTAATTTTGCGCATGTAATTTAATCTCTACCATTTTTTGCCATCCTATTTTTGCACCACTCCTTCAACCATAAATACAAAGAACATGGAAGAAGAAAGTGAGAGAGTAGACAACAGTCAACAAGTGAGGGACTAGACACTAGTCAACACCAAATTGCTATTGTTGGAGACCTCCCGTCATCCGTTTAACTAATTGCAATGCCCTCACCGCCGCCTCAACAAGATCCAGGTCCGCAAAGAGCAGAAAGGACAAGAAAAAAGGGTCAGGACAGTTCAGTCTCCAGGGGCCTAGTTGTTTAAACATAGCAGCCAATTCCGTTCCATTCCCGCCCGAATTGGCCGAAATGTTCCGGATTTGGTCATGGGAGGAACGGAATACCATCCCGAAAGATTCCGCCCTACAATTCTGGCCAATTCTGTCCATTTTGAACAATTCCTGCTGAAATTGGGTCCTCCTTCAATCGTTCTAGCCAGAAACGTCCATTCATAATTATTCTTAATTATCCTTGCATGAGGCCTTTTGATGGGTTGAAGCCCATCAGAAGCAAAACCGTGAGGCCCATGGGCCAAAGCGGACAATATCATGCATGCGTATGGGGTGGGGCGTTACAACAATCAGAGCAATACAGTGGTTCAATTAGGTTTTCTTTTTAACCATCCACATATTCATAAGCCCTGTCATTCCTTGTCAAACTGCATGATTCAAATGCTTTTGAGAGATCACGACAAATCTAATTTAGTGGGCCATCAGCTCCAAAAGACTCAAAGGACGGGAAGCAACAGAGACCTACAAACAAACAGTGACTACCAGTAAAGAAAAAAATGGAAATATTGGTGAGAAGTCAACCAAGAAAGGGGATCAAATTAAAGTGATACAACGGAAGATTATCAAGACTTCAGATCTGCAATATCAAGTGTTTCTTCCAACAGAAGATTATTCAAGAATTCAGATCTGCAATATCAAGTGTTTCTTCTCATCACAAAAAGTTAACAGTATTATATTATTCAAGTCAAGGGGAATAAAATCTATGAAGACTCCACGGTTACTTGGAAGTGTGAATCCAAGTACTGACTAAGATATGGGGTCAGTCTTCATCCAAATGTTGTGTAGCATTCAGGCTCATCGAATATCTTGTGTACCATGGGTCAATTTAATCAGCAATGTTGTTGAGAGAGAGTTTGTGGAGCACATGAAGTTTTCACCTCCTCCTCCAGTCAAATTACAGAAAGCAAATTCAAGATCTGTTAAAGAAGATCAAGTAGATTGAAGATCAAAGAAGATCAAACAGATTGAAGATCCATCAAAGAAGATCATGTGGTGCAAGTCGAGCCAGGCCCAAATCCACAGGGCCTAGCCCATGAGCTATCGAGTCAATCAGATCAATCAGATCCAACCCATTGGAAAAGCCCACAAATCCAATGAGGATTAGCCAACTGTTGTGGGAAGTTATCCTATTTTAAGTAATCTTCTAAAATTATCTTCTCAATGACAATCCAGCTCAATTCATGATGGATATTTGTTTCGCGGCACAAAACTATGTCTCCCAACTACCTCCATCCGTGAACATATTGTGCGGGAATTACATGGTGGCGGATTTAGCAGACACTCAGGCCGTGACAAGACCCTCGATCTTGTTCGTGACAGGTACTTTTGGCCTAAGATGAAATCATATACCATTAATATCTGTGATTTATGTAGGATTTGTCAGCTTGCGAAGGGTAACAAAAAGAATACAGGACTCTACCAGCCCCTTCCCATCCCACATGCTCTGTGGGAAGACATCAACATGAACTTTGTTCTGGGTCTACCAAACACAACATGGAAAGTTGATTCTATATTTGTTGTGATAGATCGATTTTCTAAGATGGCTCATTTCATACCATGTTCCAAGTCTTCTGATGCATCCAAAGTTGCACAATTATTCTTCCGAGAAGTGGTACGCCTTCATGGACTTCCTAAGACAATTGTGTCCGATTGAGATACGAAGTTTATGAGCTACTTTTGGAAGACACTCTGGCTAGCCACTAGGACAAAATTACAATTTTCCAGTGCCTATCATCCGCAAACTGACGGTCAAACAGAAGTGGTAAATCGCAGTTTGGGCAAGTTGCTGAGGTGCTTGGTTCGAGACCACATTACATCTTGGGATCTAGTCTCACCCATGGCTGAATTTGCTTACAATAATTCAGTCAACAGATCTACTGGGATGTCACCATTCCAAGACGTGACTAAAGTACGACTGCGCCTACTTGCTGATTTGGTTCCGTTGCCGATAGAAGCGCGACCAAGTGGAGAAGCTGAAGATTTTATCCGACATATGAAGCATGTACATGATGAGGTTCGACATAACATCACCACTAGTAATGACAACTACAAGCAGCATGCTGATGCACGTCGCCGTTTTGTTGAGTTTGCAGAAGGTGACATGGTCAAGGTTAGAAAACGTCCCGAGCGCCTCCCAAAGCAAATGAGAAGCTGCATCCTCGAAATTCGGGTCCCTATAAGATCTTGAAGAAGATAAGTTCCAATGCATATGTTCTTGAACTGCCCGCAGGGTTAGGCATTGGTTCCACTTTTAATGTAGAAGACTTGACTCTTTACCATGGACATCACACTGATGAAGGAATGGAAGAACATATCTTATCTCTACCGCCTACTACTCCTCCATCTGATCAAATTGTGGATGTACTTGATGATCAACTAGTGCCTACACGTCGCGGAGGTTTTCAGAAGTTTCTTGTTCAGTGGAAGAATCACCCCATCTCAAACGCCTCATGGATCACTGCTACTGATTTTCAGCGCCTTAACCCAGACTCATATAAAAGTTATCAAGCTATACACTCGCCGGAGTCGAGTTTTTCTAAGACGGGGAGAACTGGTGCAAGTCGAGCCAGGCCTAGCCTGTGAGCTATCGGGTCAATCAGATCCAACCCATTGGAAAAGCCCACAAATCCAATGAGGATTAGCCAACTGTTGTGGGAAGTTATCCTATTTTAAGTAGTCTTCTAATTACTTTAGTATTTTAAAATTAGGAGATTTCTTTAATTTGAATATTATGTTTAGCAATCGAATCCTAATGAGAGAGGAAAGATTGTAGGAATTTTATTATAAATATGTAAATTCCCTTTAGGGATCAACACCTCATTATTGAATTGAAAATTGAGTTCTGGGTTGATATTGCTTTGATTAGTTTTGTGCGTGAGTTCTTGGTTGTTGAATCCATCTGGATTCGGCCAAATCCCTGCTGAGGGTTTGGTCCTTTTTCCTGGGCAGCATCATCATGGTGATGGAACATCCGTCAACGGTTGTGTGCAATGAAGTTCAACCTAAAAGAGTTCTTACTTAAAGCAATAACAAAAGGAAGCAGGCATGTGGTGTTTAGTCCAAGCTAATACAAAGTATCTATGTACCAGTTTGAGGGGAGCGTTGAGAATGTTGAAGAACTCACTTCCCGACATGCAAGGCCCTTGGAGTTGTAATCAAAATCATTGACTTGGTCGGTGGATCCAAGTGGCCGGAATAATAATAAAAATAATAATAATAATAATGTATCCAATTTGAAGACCTAATTATTCATTCTTGGAATTTTCCCTGAACTTATGTAGGCCACAGATCATAGTGTTAAGGCTATTCCAATCTGGGACTGTTTAAGTCATCCCAATCCAAGGCAGAGTATATGAGATGAATGGCTGAATCATTGAAACATAGGCTCAATGTCTCAGCAAATTGCAGTACGGAACCTTACATCATCAGCATGGTACAAAATTGCCACCAGCTAACATACCAAAACAAAAACCTAAAGCATATCACCTTCAATATTTTCAACCGCTCAACAAGGTCACGTCTCGTAAAACCTTTCCTGATGTTCGCCCTAACATTAGAGAAGGCAGCTCCAAATCAGCCATACAAAAGAGACAATATTATTTAGTGAACAAAAAAAGGAAGAAAGAATTCAAACAGAACCTCAAGCTATAACTGGGATCACTGTTATTCCAAATCAGCAGTTTCATGGCTTCCTCTAGCCCAAAATATTTTCTCCATCTCCTTACCATCCACTACATAGAAAGTACAAAACCATGAGCACCTGGATAATAGTTATGGATCAACTAAGATGTTTAAATGATGTGTATAAGATAAATAAGTTACTTCATTCTCTCTTTCGATAGATGATTCCTAGCCACCAACTGGACAACTATTTCCCTATGCCAACCATCAGTTGGACCTTTTTTCAGCTGCCCATTTGTGATTTTGTGATTCTCAACATAGAAGAAGCCTTCCAAGTTCCAACTGGCAGGGCCACAGAAATACCTAAGTGGAGTTTCGTTGGTGGTACACTGGACAACACATCCATTATAGAGCTCATAAGATGCAGTGGATCTGGTACATGTGCCATGCTGTGAAATTTAAGATACTTAAGAAAACTGATATTCTGGTGCTCAAGTTTTTTTTTTTTTTTCTTTTTTTTCTTTTTCTTTTCTTTTTTACACAATTGGACTCGTATCATTTTCTGGGATCTAAAAGTGGAACACGCAAGGCCCACCATTGGGCAATATAACCTTTCATATCATGATAGATAATCAAGAGAAATATCCCAATCATATTACCTCAACCTCAACCAACTCCAGATGTAAGGCTACGATGATGATGACCTTTAATACTACCCTTGTCAAATATGGATACACACATTCATAGGATGTGACTTGCATTCTCCAAAAGCTGATTGTATAGCTAACATCATCCAATAAGTGAAATGTGATTATATGGCATCAAATGATTGGACCACCAGATGAATGGTTTAGATTGCCAACATTTGGTTAGAAAATGGTGCTCATCTCAATTGTCCTTCATAAAGGATCAAGTTGCTGAAAAGCAAATAAATAGTTACAGGCATACCACTGGATGGGAATAAATAGTGGCAAGGGCACGAGCTTGTGCACGATCATCGCCTTCAAGTTTTGGTAGGGGAAGTGAGTTTTTCTCCTAAATCAAGAGACGAAAAGAGGGCTGTCAAGTTTGCCACACTTACCAGTGATTGCTGAGAAATTATTAGAAAAATAACAAACCTTAAGTAACAGTAGCTTCCTGAGAATTCCATTCACCATGTTACCTGCACCAGGCCTAAGAGCAACCTTTGCAAGCCTGACATTCTGGAATTTCAGAAAAGACACCTCAAAAAATAACACCAATGGTTACATTGGAATATAAAGTCCATGGAAAATGGTAAAAGCACTATGCAGGCTCTATGATACCCAGATGCTTGTGTATGCCTAACGTACCCTTCTCAGAAGGATTTGACGCTTGTACTGGCACTCAATATTGCACCAATACTTGTACAATACAGTGTCCACATATCCTACTGCAGTCAGTTCATATTTCAGAGAGCTCTATTAAGGATTAACCTAATTATTTTCAACATAACAAGAATCAAAAGGCTGTAAGAAGTAAAAAAATACATTAATATAGAAATGTTCTATAGGTGAAAGCAATACTCTACATCAAATGTTACACGTAAAATGTAAATTTTAATTATGGATAGAACAGCCCTGTCCATATCCATGTCCTGGATATTTAAAAGTGTAGTCGTATCCCAATTATCTGTGTCCCCATTTGTAGCTGTATCCGTGTCCAGGCATCATAGTGCAGGCTATTTAATCCCATGTTTTCCTCCCAAAAAGGATATTTGAAAATTTCACACTTAGCATGAAATGTAGGCAATGTTTATTTGGAAAAGAAAGAGAAGCCCCTCATGCCCAAAAAAGGCAGGACCCATGAGCCTAAATTTTGGTTTGCAAGAAAATACTGACAACCAAAATCACTCTATAATGACGGAGCAACATCAGAAGGAAAACCAGTCACATCTAAAAAGCAGTCCAAAAACTAGCTTGGACTAATGGAATCACTAGATGAGAGAGTGATTCAAGTAGAACCGTGGATCCCGCATATTAGAAATCTAAATCATCCAAAATAAATGTCCTCCTCTTGAATGGGATATGGCCAAATTTCACTCCAATAAGAGTTCATCCCACCTTGATCGAGTATATATGAAATATGTGACATGTTTTATACATAATCAATAAATTTGCATGTCTTATACATTATCAATCATTCGCTAAACTTTACAATGGGACTCTTAAGTAGCGGTTTGTGCAGTTTCCCATCACCAATTGGTTTTGGGATTACTGGTCAGCAAATTTGAGATGGTATCAGAGCCAACACATCCCGGGTTCGAAACCACGTAGGGTAAAAATGCCCCATGCTGCGTTATGTATTTGTACGGGCACAAGCAAGGATGAAAATAGCGGTAGCGGCGGGCGTAGCGGCCTGCCACCAAAACGCTACGTAGTGGGCGCTATGTAGCGTAGCAACGCTACGTAGCGGCATAGCAGTGTGATTTGGAAAAATCGTCAAAAAAATATGAAAAAATTCTTAAAAAATCTAGAATATTAGAAATGAGAGAAAATGTATTTTTTTTGCAAAAGTAACTAAGGTAAGGGGGCGTAGCGGTCCCCTCACTGTATGAGGTCCTGTATCGCTGTATAAATAGAATATAATAGTAATGATCATTTTTTTTACATGTGTTCATGTTGCAAAGTTATGCTAACTTAGAAACTAATGAAAGGCTTATAAAAGAAAAAACTATGTCATGAAGTCAAGATTTAAGAGTACCTAGAGAAAAAAATACATCTACCAAATGGGGTGTCTAATAGGATGTACTTAGAGAAGAATCATTGAGAAGAACTCTCTGTATCGACTGTAATTCGGCGAGATCATGTGCTTTTTAGTGTTCTTTTAAACATAAAAGAGTTGAAGACTTGTGTAGAAATGTTATTTAGAGAGAATAAGAAAAGAAATAAGTCTTATTATGCATTTTAAAAAAATTTGGAAAGTAGAAATTTTTCTCACCCCGTAGCAGCCTGTAGCGGCCCCATAGCGGACGTAGCGGCTACTACGGATGCGACGGCAGATAAATCGACCGTAACGTGGCGGTGGCGGCCGCTACGATAGCATAGCGGCCACTATTTTCATTGTAGGGCGCAAGTGCATAGGGCAAGAAGGCCCCATGCTGCGTTGTAGTCTTGTGCGGGCGTGTGCTTTGGGTCTGGGCGGTGTCCCACCCGAGGGGGGGTGTTAGGTAGTTGTTTGTGCAATTTCCCATCACCAATTGGTTTTGGGATTACTGGCTAGCAACTTTGAGAGGGACAAACTCTTATGGGTGAAGTTTGACCACATTCCATACAAGACTATGGCAGCTATTTTGAGCAGTTTAGATTTTTAATAGGTGGGCCGTCTATGGAGTTCCATTTGAATCACTCATGCATCTCATTTATGAGCCTCATAGGATCCAATTCTCTCCAAAGAGAGATGATCGGGTATAAGACCAGCAAAAGAACATTAAAGAAAAATCAATCACATGTTTCAAAAGAACTCACTTTCAAATTACAAGCAACTAAAACAATCAGAAATTATGGGGCTGCCAGAAGAAATGTGTAGTTTGCCTAGATCTCAAGATCAGAAAAGTGAGGCCCATGGTCCTCTATTTCAAGCTAGTGGCGGATCTTTGGCAAACAAAATCTCCCAGAAGATCATACGCATCCAGTCTTAAGACTTTTCTGTCAAATGTTAACTATTGCTATGTTTCCTTCCAAAACATCTATTTGCTGAATAGCAAATGAAGGTTTAGGATTCTCCCATTTGGGAGACTTTTGTTGCATAAATTATTCACAATAGATCCATCATATCAAAGAGTATGGATAACATAAACGATGGACCCCACTTCACATGATAGCCTGAGCAAATTCTTCCTAAATCTGATGGGGACGTAATGGAAGTGAATACCTCATCTACAACAGCATATGGTGGCATCTCTAGCTTGAGAATCTCGTAGAAACCAATTCGAAGAATCTGAAGGCATAAACATATTAGATAAGGTTGGGTTGGGAAAAATGTGTTGCAAAATATTGTTATCAAGAAAAAAATTTGATATTGCTTTCTTGGTGACCAAAACTGCAAGATTCAACAAAGTAATGTCAAACAAACAAGCTTAAAGCTGAATATTTATAATATCCTAATAACAAATAAGTTGGAAACAATGCACACCAGGCCTTCTAAAATGCAGTAAGTTTCAGTGTGTGGCATCTTCCAGGTGCTCATCTTCTTGTGTTGAATGAATCTCCAGATAATTACATCTTGGAACATTTTTGATAAAAACTCATAATGGGATGGTTTTGTAATAGTTTTTTATGGCATTGCTGTCATCTCCTAAACTTAAGGCTAGTATATTCTATAGTGTCCATCTCGTTTACACTGAGTCTTGTAACTGTTATTAAGAAGTGAGGTGAAATAAATTTCAATTTCTTTCCATTTCAATCTTCTTCTTTTGTACGACGGTAAAATTTATTAAACCACAAAAGAACCACGAAAGAACAAAGCCACCAAAAACCAAACCCAAAAACAACAAACACCAAAACAAAAACCTAACAAGAAAAAAGGAAACTAAACATCAAACGAAAGAGATGAACAAAGAGCTCCTTCCCTAGCAAGAGCATCCGCCATGACATTAGCATCTCTTAAAATACGACTAAAAGAGGCAACCAGCTACCGCGATATACCCTGCACCTCCTCAATCCAACCGCCAACCACCAATGATAAGAAGAATTATCAAAACCCCACTGAATAGCTGAAAAGTGATAACCTTCAAGAACAGCATTGAAACAGCCCATTTGACACAACTCACGGCAGCCCACCAAAAAAGCAAAAACTTCAACTTCATTAGCATCCAAAAACTCTAAAGGCCCTGAAAAACTTCTAACAACTATTCCAATCGATTTTCTAACACCACCACCATTTCCACCTCTTCTAGTTGAGCAAATAAAACTCGCATCAAAATTGATCTTAAGGATACCCAAAGGAGGATGCATCCAAATAACTCTTCTCACAAATTTACGGAACCAACCTCAATTCAAAATAGCCGTCCGATATCTATGGAGATCATGAAGATCAATTCCTTCAAACTCCTTTCATCTTCTCACCCACTCCGACAAAGACCAAACTATGGAATGGACAACCTCATCCATGCAGTTGCTCTTATTCCTAAACACTCTATTGTTCCTCTCCAGCCAGAGCTTCCAAAGGGTAGCATATAACACAAGCTTCCATAAATTTCTCAATTCTCATTGCAGTCATGACTACCATAGATGAATCAATGAAAAAAAAAATCTCAATTTCATACCAAATTCATGGCACCTGGTCAGTGACATTACGAGAAATTGATGAAGACATCACAGAAATCCCAAGTGGATCCATGGGGCCCACTTGCTACATTAGGAAATTAAAGATTATAGAAAAGAGTTTATTTGATAGTTAGAATTAACGATAGGGTTTAGTTAGATACGAAACATTAGAAAAGCCTCATAGGGCAACATGTGCATTCAGTTCCGGAGTTCATGATATTTGCCTGCTTCCTTCGTGGAAATTCTTGTTATTAGTTATCTAAGAAATGGGTGTGTGCCCTTCCAAGTATCATTTGGCATAGGCCAAAGGCCCCAAGACACAGGTGTGAGGCCTTTTGTCACAGGGTAATTTTTTGCGTTACTTATTCCATCTGGTGGAAAAGGCTCCAATAGCTTAGCCAACCACTCAATCTCCAATTACAATTTACAAGTCATAAGAAGGAAAGAACACAAGAAAGAGATAGATAAGATGCAGCACATAGAGCACTTGATTACAATGGCACCAGCCATTTTCTTATTAATCAAAATTGTGGGACAAGCACTTACAAAAATTTCAACCAAAAACTCTACAACTCTCTCAGATCTCCAAAACTATCTCTACAGAACTTCTATCTTCAGGATCACTCCTCCCTTTTTCCTCCCCCCACCCCCAAAACGAGGATCTGCAACCATGCAAGACATGTTGACCAATCAGACAATGCCACCAAGGATAACTGCTTGCCTACTCGGCCCAATCAGAGTGTGTCATTCCTACCCGAAATAACCAACTCATGGGCAAATGTTGTCTGCACAGTTGAATGACACCAGACATGCAATTGTTGATCCAAGTAACCAGCCGCCTGGATTTTCACCTTTCCCAAACATGACTGCCATGGAAAATTCCTACCCACTGCCCAAGTGGCTGCCATGTCATTCTTAGTCAATCCAAGGCATCTAGCACCTCTTACAAGTGTTGAGGAATGTTACACCATCAACCGGATCCTCTTGCAAGCCACATGGGCCCAAGCACAAGGGGAAGATGTCTGATGCACCAATCCAGCAAAACAAGCCCACCATATATGTCCCACATGGAAATTGTTCCCACCAAGGCCTTACAAGGACCATACATAGGCTTTCCAAGCCATACAGGGACATTAAAGTCCATACGGAATGCATCGGCCCAAGGGTCCACCCACTGTCATCACTCAATTTCATGGGGAGCCCTTCTATATGACAAAAATTGCGAAAATTTTGGGTGGAATTCACAATAATTGAAATACAGAAAATATGAGAAAGAATGATTTTGAGCAAAAATTGTATTTCTCATTCGTTTCTCAAATTTATTTTACATAGGATCGAATGTTCTGGCCTTGTGGGTGCAAGCTGTTTACATTGCATTTTTTACAACTCCCCCATCTAGCCATAGATAACCTCAAAATGACAAAAATACAGAAAATAATACAAAATGCAGAAAATACTATGAAGAACCCCCGATCGGCTGTTCAAAGACAGACCATTACGCCCATTGAAGTCCTCAAGAACAACAGCCCAAGATATAGCCTTTCACTCTGCCATCTAAGCCACCTCACTAGGCACCAATGACTTGTCCATAGAAGTATGCTAATTTTGCTTCTCCTATAATGACCAAAGAACAGCACAAAAACCTCATCAAGGAGACCTTTATACTAGAAGTGTGCCTATTGGAAGCTTCATCCTCTTTTGGAATCTTTTTCAGTAAAGTCTGTCTATGTTACTCTTCAATTCATGGATGGGATCCTAAATCAAGGAGGTTTCTCTAACCTTTGGAAAATTAAGGCTCCCAGGTTATTGCTGTTAGACTTGCATCTTATGATAAGCTCTTCGCAGTTGATGATCTTCGGAAGCAACATCACGGTACAGTGGTAAATGGATGCATTTTGTGTTCATGAGCTGCAAAGTATGTTCATCGTATACTCATCCATTGAGCTTTTGCCGGGAAGGTTCAGTGTTAGCGTCTTAATCTTTTGGGTAATAAGGGTGATGCCAAGAAATGGTGAATAAATTTGTTGGTAGCTTGGAAGTTTGGGTTTCAGACTAATCCAAGTAGTATCTTACAGTAACTCACTAGAAACAGAATTGTTATGTAATCACTAATAATTGCTGGAACTTCAACCAGAAAACTAGTCTGACTCAGATTGATTTGGATCAATCCAGATTAGCGTACATCTGGTCCAGGCCAGCCCAATTAGTATGCATTTTGAGTGACCCCTTTCAATTTACATCAAAAACTGTCAGTACTCCAAGTTATGCTAATTCATTACTATTTTCTGTGTCTCTTTGTTCTGCATCTTTTTCATTTCAGCTTCTTAATTTCCTCATCTCTGCCGAACGTTTTCGTTTCTTTTCATTCTAGGTGTCCCATTTCCATTACTCTTGCAACAAAAGGAGGACTTACGTCTAGTGATACTGTTGGGAAGTCCCACATCCCACATAGCGTAAGTCCTAAGTTGGACAAGGCTTCATATACCTGCTTGGTTTCTGTTGCATCACATCTCTCTCCTATTTTCTCCCATTTTCCTTCATTTATTCTTTGTTGTGCTTCCCGTTATTTCCATTTAACTTAGGTCAGCTTATCCATTTTCCATCTCTATGGATGCCATAACAAGGCACTCCTTTCATGATTCATTCACTATCCTTTTCTAAGTTATCTACCACTCTCTCCTAGTGCTTTTATTCATATCTCAAGTAATCAAACATAATCCCATAGTCTAGTTTCATTTTTTGGTTTATAAATTCAAAAATCATATTTTCTTACACAAATTATATTGAACTAAAGAAAGTAACCGTTAGATATCTCAAATTCTATCACATCAATTTTAACTACTTCAATCACAAACTCACAATCCTTTCTTCAAGATCCTCCATGCTCATGATAGCTATTTGAATCTGCCCTCCATACCCGAATCTCAAATCATCTCTCTCATATACTGCAGTACATGTTCAGATCACCATACACGCTACAGCAGCTCTCTTCTTTCTCATTTGTCTAACACCCCTTTAGATGACCTTCTCTGGATTTTTCTTATACACAGCCACCCATCAACAAATCCTTCTTGGTTTCCATATTGATTTAATCATTCAAAATCTTCATCATAACTACCATCAAATTAGAAGGAAACCTTCTTCAACAAAACCAAGTTGTCTCTCTCATCAAGATACAACATTGATCAGGAATCTTGATGGATATCTACGGAGCCCATCTCTTCTCCATAGGATCTCCTCAACAGTGTATGGGAAAGATTGTTCTAATGATCTACTGGAATCCAATTCAAATAATGTTCATTTGGCATAGCCTAATCAGATTCTTCTGAGGGGTCTACTCAGCTTCTTTGTACTAGTGTGTCGCTGTGTTAATTCTCATTTTTTATCCTGAAAGGTTAACAATCTTGAACTGGAAACCTTGTGCTTAAGACAATTAGCACAGCTTAAAGGAACTTGCCAATCTCGTATACTTCATGGCTTATGTAGTTCCCATAATATATATTCAATTAACTGTCATGACATACAAATGAAATCATTGTCCGATTTTGTCCAACTTTCAGTTCATATACCTGCAAGAGAAGAGGTTCCATGTCTCTAAACATCTTCTCATCCTTGCACAATGACAGTATCAAATGATCAAGGTAACGCCTCCAACGAACTGCACCTCCAACAATGTCTGTCACCTGTAACATAAAGAATTGCAACCAATGTGCACTTAGCATCTCTCTCCATAGCAAAAAAAAAAAAAGTCATTAAAACTTTATTTTAGAAAAAATTAATCAGCCAAATATATGTTTAGTGAAAAAATTATTAAAACTACAAAATAGAAAAATAAAAATAAAAGACCTGAGCAAGCAAAGTTCCCCATTATACAAATCAGAAGTATGAAAACTCAACTTCACCAACAGGCTAAAAGGTTATCTTGACAATAGATAAATGAATAGAAAACATCTGAGACGCCATATCTCTAATCCTATAAGATTAAAGAAACTAATAGCTGGCTCCCCCTTTTAACATTACTGGGCCCTCACCCATCAAGAATGGTTATAACATAAAGACTTTTAACAATTTAAACCCTCGAAATATGGGATGTCCATCAGAAAGATGGACAAATGAGCCTCATTCAATTTGAATATAGGTTTGCAGTATGGAAGCACATTTGGAGTCCATCAGATTAGACAAAATTGATCCTGACTGGATCTCATTGCCCATATACAATACAACCCTAATGTGTATGACGTCTATCAAGATGGACTACGTTAGATAAGCTGGGTAAGTCAACGGACCAGACCCAGTCCGAGTCTTGATAAGGTTTTGGACATTCATTTGGGGTTTCTCTGGTCCACTCATTGCCCTGATTTTGTGATTCAATGCATCGAACCCATTTACAAAACATTCCACTGGAAAATCAACTTTCAAAGTCTAACAAGTTGAACAGGTCCATTCACCATCCAAAAGGTAAGAAAATATTTTGATAGTAAAGAAATCTTCAGAATGTAGAAGGTAGCTCTGAGAACTTTCACATATATTGTTGCACCATGAAGGTGGAATTGCAAAATAAAGGAAAAACTTCCTCATACTTGCAGTGTGATAATGCCACCAAAACTTCCTCGTGCTTGGAGTGTGACAATGACACCAAAAAAGAGCTACATAACAAAAGGAAACTCAATTTTGGTTATTTGGTACATGATAGCATTTTATTCACAAACCCTGCAGGAGTTCTCTTTTCCAGTCTCATCAAATATATCATCTGGTAGGTTTCTAATTCCCATACACCATCATGGCTGAAAAATGTGTCAAACAACTGAGAACACCAACCACCTAAATCATGCATTCTGTTCATCTGCATATGAATCATTTAGCGTACTCTATTTTTACTATCAATTTCATACTAAAAATCTTCATCTAAGGATTGGCATATCGATGCTTCACGCATCAAATCAGTTGTTTGGGTCACCAAAAAGGACTACGATTTTCAGCTGAGAGGTAACATATTTCCTCCATTATAAACTAGAACGGTGTTTCCAGATATTATAAAAGCATGTTTCTAACATATAAAGCAAATGATTTCAGAGATTCAAAAACAAATAAATAAATAAACTATATAAAATGGAACAGGAATCTTAAAAGCAATTATACCAATCTGATATCTCTATCATCCAAATCTCGGGTGCGAAACCCTAATGTCCGTTCAACGTAACCCATCTCATTCTCACCAGAATTCTTCCCTTTGTCATTTAGAAGGTCAGCAAATGCACCACCTTGTTCTATCCGCAGCAATCTCACTGCAGAAACTACAACAACAAAAAGAAATATAATATCATCACCATCCATCCTAAATGCCTTGAATAATTCTAAAAACTATGACATCATATAGATACTACCTTTGTCGCTGCTCAACAATTCTCTCACAAAGATCCCAAATATATACAATGTAAAACCAAAAAAAAAAAAAAACCCACACTAAAACTAAAACACCCAAATCATTTTTTATAGCCAAAAAAAAACTTCCAACAACACATCGATTGACTCCCTGTACCACTGAAGCTAGGCCAATGGTTTAGCTCCTCGCCATCACTCACAGGCGCACGTTAGCAGAGCAGCCCCACAATGCTAACGTGCGCCGGCGAGGGAAAAAACCACTTAAAACAGAAAGGTGCAAGAGGGCATTGAAATTACCTGCCCTGTGAGGGGAAACCTCCGAATTCAGGTTCTGGGTCTTCTTCCAACTCCCGAAATCCCCTGAAATCCCAAACCCCATTCATCAAAAAAGAACTCGTATTGGGACACTTACAGAAACCCAGAAACCGCTGCCAATAGCAAGCTAGCACAACACAGGCTGGGTAGCTAATGTGCACAGGGGCGACCATCTGCCAAAAAAAAGAGAAACCCAAGTGAAATCTATCCAAGAAGCAGCGGTTTAACAGTTACCTGATCGGTTTGAATTGGGTCTCTTGTCTTGCACTGAGCTGTTGACAGCTCGGAGAGAGAGAAACCCATTGTTAGATTTGAATGGAGTTGTTGTGCGAGGAGATTTGTTGCAGAGAGAGAGATTCGAGTGAGAAAAGATAGCGAAGAAGGGATAGAAGCGATGAAGCGCAGTTGTTGTTGTTGCTGTTCCCTCCATTGGTTTTGTTTTTGCAGAGAAACGATGCGATGGAGTTCGCGAGAGCAGAGAGAGCGAGGTACAAATTACAAACAAGATATGATTTTTGCATGTTACTGGAATTGCAAAAAGAACCCCGGGGCTTGTGGGGGCCACTTCTCTTTGATGACCGTGATGGAGCATACAATGCGGTACTCTTGAGCGATTGTTCTAGTGGGTTTATTAGATGTGGGTCCCAGGGTTCTACATCATAGAATCCGGGATCTGATTATGAGTCTCTAGATTGTCTAACTCTGCAAGGTTAGGTCCAACTGTTTGAATATTAGAGCCTCTCCAAAATCATGGGTACCCATTTCAAGGAAACTAACGTGGCTAAGTATCATGCAAATTGAATAGTTTTTATTATTTACCTATTTTATTATATTAGTATCATGATCTTCTCACATTCTCCCTACATCATTTTTATATTTGATCAGATAATGTTATTGGCATTTTTGGGAATTTGACTATACGTGGCAATGTGTGCTTCACCATTCTTTTCAATTTATCATAGCATTTTGAAGAAATTAAAAGTAAATCAATTCTCAATCAAAAAGATTAAGAAAACTCATTTCAATAAATTATGAAAAAGTAAGAAAAAATAAGATGATGAAATTCACTTCCAAAACACCAAATATTGTAGCATAAGAGATCTTTTTTAATCAAAAAAAGTTTTCAAAAAAATTATAAAAACTTTTAGCTCTTCTTCAAAAAAGTACATGGTAAATCAGATATTCTAAAATGGTTTAAAAGTTTTCCATAGATTTTTCAAGTCCTTTCCAATGTCTTCTCTCCGTTACTAGCAACTTTATTTTAAAAATAACAAAAATACCCTTATGAAAGTATAAAAAAGAGGGGTTTTGTTATTTGGAAAATCTTCAAAAAAGCATAAAACTTTTGGCTCATTCTCAAATATATAAATATATGGAAAATTGCATATTGCAAAGTGGTACAAAGTTCTCCATAATTCCATAGTTATTTCAAGTCCGCTCTGGTACTCTCTCTAATCATAAGGCAACTAAAAAATAGGTAATGGACTGAAGATCCATGTATAATGGATGGTTGTGTTCCCCCACCGACATCCAATCACATTTATTCTATGTGGACCATTGCTTTTATAAACAAAATATTATTATTATTATTATTATTATTATTATTATTATTATTATTATTGTGACTAAATATGTTTGAGTTAGATTAAAGGACAATCAACTTTTCACAACTTATCCTAAGCCCCTAACAACCATTTTTACTACTACAATCATTCCAAATTACAACAATAAATAATAAACACGGTGAATCAAAATACTTGTTATGTGATTGAAGAAAAACTACTGAAAACTACCGGAGAGGACTTGATTGAAAGAACTATGGGAAATATTTATATTATTTTGAAATATTCAATTTTAGTTATGCTTTTTTGAAAATGAGCTCAAGGTTTGATATATTTTTGAAAATTTTCCTTTAATCAATGTAAAATGCTTTTAAAAATAAATAAAAAATAACTCAATACCAAATCAAAGAGATTAAAAAGTTTATTTCAATAAATCAAGAAAAAGATAAAGCAAAAAATGAAAAGATGATGAAATCCCATTTTAACAACTCGTGATTGCACGAGCAACTTTCATAGGTGCAAGTCAATGGTATTTCTGTTTAAAAAAAAAAAAAAATGGGTCTTGTTGTACTAGGTCTGAAGGTGGCACTTGTGGAATTTCAAGTCAAACGTTATGGAATCAAAGTATTTAAGGATTGGTTGGCACTGTCCTAATATCATATGCAATACCAGATGATTAGAGTGGATGCATTTTGTTCTCTGTTTTTTTTTTTTTTTTTTTTTTTTTTTTTTTTTTTTTTTTTTTTTTTTTGAGTCCATATTTTATAGGGATTTTTATCAAAATGAAAAAACCCTTGAATCTCTAAAATAACAAAAGAGTACACAAAGATGATATTCACCTAAGAGGGCCTCCCATCCTTTTTTTTTTTTTTTCTTTACTTTTTTAACCCATTCTGGTAGTTCTCAGTTTCATTAAAAAAAAGAAAGAAAGAAAAAAAACTCAAGACGAGTCTAAGATAGGCCTAAATCTCACTACACTCCATTACTTAGATGAGAGAGGTTCCTAGTTGTTGCTCAGTTGGGCATGGACAAGGTGAAGAAAAGGAAAAAAAAAAAGGATAAAAGGAGAAGAAGGACTTGGAATAATAAAATAAAGGTATAATGACAGTACGATTGCTCTTAAACCCCCAACCACCCCAAAATGATTAAAAAATGCGTAATTCCCGCGGGGCTTTTCGTTATAAAAAAAATAAAAAAAATAAAAAAAAAACCTCTACAAGCGATGATAAGCTTGCGATATCCTAGAGTTATAGGATATCTTATAGTGTGATATCCTAGATCTGTACAATATCGCACAATCCCCCTTTCCTGCCTAAACCCAAAGCACATATTCACCACAAATTCATGGCTTTGTTTTGTCTTCATCGTTTCTACTTTGTGGATTCCTAAGTTAGGGCTCTTAATATATTTTTCTATCATACATAGTTCATCTATTTCAATCATCACAAGAGGTATATATGAGGGGCATGGTTCAAAATAGCGGTTCGCAGTCATCATATCGCGGTTCGCGATAATCGTGGTCATCGCGGCCCATTGCAGAGCGAATTTTTATTTGACAAAAAAAAATCGAAAAAATATTCAAAAAATCTAGAATATTATAAAATGATAGAAAATAATGTTTTTTTTCCATTAGTGCACATTTTAAAGAAAAATAATGGTCCCCTCAAGTTATAACATTATGTATTATTGCTATATCGATGTATATACTAAAATAAGCTGAAATATAAATACATTTAAACACTAATTTGGAAAAATGTAATTGATTTCAAGAAAATCCCTAAATTTTGGAAATAAAAAAAATCTAAATCTACACTTTAAAACACTAGATCTAGGGAAAAATAAGTGAGTAACATCAAATCTAACTCAATATAAAGCTTTGGTTCATGTATTAGTGTATTACACAATCTTTTCAAAAAAGAAAAAACTAAAATAATTCGGATTTAAATAATGATAAAATAAAAAATATTACAAAAAGTGCTAAAACTTTTAATTTTTTGCTCCAAAAGTATAGATCTAATAGACCTCAAACATCTCTAAGTTATTTTGATGTTGAATCTTGAAAAGAACTCCAAAAAAAAAAAAAAAAAAAAGCTTATCGAAGAGGTCCCTTGAGTTTGATTAGATTTTTCCATGGGCAAATATACCCAAAAGTAGCTTAGATGTAAGCTTTTAGGTGTTCCTCCATGTCTTAGAAGATGTAGTAGTCCTTAGGAAGCTTTTAGAGAAGAAAAACAATGAAAAAAGTGAGAGAAGAAGGCATTGAATTACACAGAAAGAAAACAGTTGAATTCCAATAACACATTACATTACATGTTAATGAGAAAGAAAAGAAAAGAAACTCTAAATCGTCCCAATTCCCGTATTTCAAGATCTGAGAATCCAAAAATCATCATCTCAAAACAACGAAGATGGAAAAAGAAAGGGGCAACCTAATCAAGCAGGACAATTCAATCTCTTCTCACTCCTGTAAGCACATTTCTATAGAGGACAACAAAAACCAAAATATGCAAGTGCAACAGCATACCTCTTAAGCTTTCAGTGCATCCATTTTTTGTTTCACTGCTGCCTTTTCTTTTTCTTTTATCTTTCTCTCAGAGCGTAAGTTTGGATTTTTTTTCCTTTTTTTTTTTTTTTTTTTTTTTGTGTGTTGAGATAACCATGGGTCTTTGAAATTTTTTTTTTTTTTTTAACGCTGCAGGTTAATAGCCCTTTGGGCTATGAGAGAAAGTGGGTAAAACTCAGCTGTGGCCCATGTGGTAGTGTAGTTTCAAACTCACAGTATCCGAGTGCAAACCGTGGTCTTAGCCAACTGGGCTACTCCTCTGGATTAAATGGGTCTTGAACTTGCAAAAAGAAGAAGGGGATACCTCAACCCTAAATCCCAAAAATTCCCAAATTAAAGAAACCCTAAATCCCCAAAATGCATAAAATCTAGAGCTGGATTTGAGAACCCCAAAAGCATGACAATGGAACAAAAGGACAAAAAGTTAGAGAAACAAGAACCTACACCAAAAGAGAACCCTCCCTGTTTGTTTGTAATGGTGGTGATGATAGCCTTCAATGGCGGCGGTAGAATTGGACCGGGCAAGGGGGCTTCCGGCAGAGATCGTCTTCAAGCCATCTTGCGCGACGAAACACCATCTCTTGCATTAGGTAAAAATCGGTGATGTGAAAATCTTTTCTAGGGTTTTGGATGTGTTAGGTTTTATCAATCTATGCCTTGATTTGTTTGAGAAAGAGGTTTGGATTTTTGGGTATATGTTTTGGATCTTGTTTTAGTAAATCCATGCCTTTCATCAACTGATGCGCTCATATCTTCCATTTTTCTATGTATCATCTATGTAGAACTTTTGGATTCATGTTTTGGATCTTGTTTTAGTAAATCTATGCCTTTCACCAATCGATGCCCTCATTTCTTCCATTTTTCTAAATATCATCTATAAGTTACACCCTTGTTTTTGGATCTTAAAACAAGTTTTGGAGGTATTTTACTTCATTTTGGGTTTCTTAGTTTGTACCATTAGAAACTATCAAGTCTTTAATCTCCAAACGCTTCAAACATGGTACTTAATCCGTTTAGTAGTTTCATGAATTTCTCGTGCTGGTTGATCTTAAACCTAATACACTTATACACTTGCAATCTGAAAAAAACATGATTTCTGTTTATAGCTCTAAAGATGATAGGAAGGTAGATGAAGTGATGGATTTTTGTAGAATAAACACTGCAGCTTTTCATTATGACTCAGGGGATATTTGACCTTATTAGTTCACTCCTCAGTCAAATTTATATCTTTTTCGTTTAACAATCCAAACCCAATTTTGATCCATTGAAGCAATAGCTTTCTACATGTAAAATTCTTGGAAACTGTGAATTGATTACATGATTGTGCATTTTGTATTATATAATAGAGGTAGCCCACCGAAAGTGGTCTAACAACCAAAATCCTATAACAAGTTACACCCTTGTTTTTGGATCTTAAAACAGGGCTTGGAGGTATTTCACTACGTTGTGGGTTTGTTAGTGATATTTAATTTAAAGCTCATTTTTTTAGTTTATTTTAGAAGATTCTTCTTCTCTGGTATAATATGCTTGCAAAAATCTGTTTTTGTGTTTCAAATGTCCCTTTTTGATGTGAGTCTTTCTTATAGTGTGTAATTTTTCTTATTAGTAATTCTTCCTTTATAGCTCAATGGAAATATTTAACTTTTTTTTCTTGTTGCTCTCCCTTTTATTCGGTAACTAGTCTTATGAGATACTACAATATATTAGTAATTCTTCCATTTGGGTTTTGCTTACTGATTACAGTCCCTAAATTACTATCGACCTCTGTGGGAAGAGAACAACAGAACTCCGCACAGTGACCCATTTGGACATGAATCATTGTGCCCTATGAACTAATGGATCTTTTTGAGAAGAGATGTATAAAATATGGCCACAAAAATGGGCCCCTTCTTGTTTATGCACCATGTTTGAGTACAGATAGTGACCCACACTCCCAAAAACTGCCTACCGCATAATCATCATACTACCACCTATTAAGAACCAGCCACTGAGTGAAAGCATATTACTACTAGCATATAATTATCATTATCAATTAAAGTGCATAGTCGAGTTTGCCCATTTACTTACTGAATATACAATGGAGATAAGCTCAATATCAGGCCTCAGTCTCCTAGCACTTGGATCTTTTTCAACAAACAATGAGACTATTGCACATTGTACAGTCCCAAAGAAGCAATTAAAAGCAACTATGGTAATCTCGGCTGGATAGACTTTAACAATTCCTGCCTGAAAATATCAAGTTGTAATGATTTTCATTTTATATATTATTAAGGAGAGTTCTCATGAGTCAAAGAAAATATGCACTAAGTACAAAATTTGTTCCCATAAACTTGGTCGAATTAAGAAGGAATCAAGCAAATATTTGTATGAAAGCTGAGTCATTCAGTTTGACAGTGCCTGGCCGAGGTGAACATTAAGTACTATATGCTTGTGTACTTCTTGGGCCTTGAATTTGTCCATGTGGGATAATCTTTTGCTGCCCAAGACCATTGATTTGATGGTCTTAGCTTTGGATGAACCATGCCTCAAAAGTGATCCTGATTGAAATTGCTACCTACACTTTGGATTCTTACCCCCTCTTCCTATGAAATTTGGTCTGTTACTTGTTTTGCTTCCAGCTAAATGAGTCAAGTCAGTGACATTGTTGACTTTAGACTTTAGTCCACTCGGCAGGTGGGAAAATCAGAGTCATATATGACTCCTTAAACTTTAAGATAATCGGTGAGTCATATTTGTCACTAGTGGCTGTCAATGAGTAGATCCATGGTGTGAGCCTACTCAACTTGGATTAATTCTTTCTTGATGTTATCTTTGTAATTTTGACATGACTCAGTTTATTTGTTAGGTTCATGATGGTCGACAAAATAGTTTTAATTTTTTTTCTTTTCGTTTTTTTTTTTTTTTAATTTTATGGATCAATTTACTTGATACATGTATAGAGGCAATTATGTGTACTCTTTATTTTGTTGAATTGGATCAAACAGACTATCTTTCTTTCCATTTAAGATTTCTTTGAATGTGTTTTCTTTGTGGTTTGAGGTTGATGACATTTCAAATTTTCAATCTACAGTCTTTTCTCAATTGGAAGTAGGTAGATGTTGTATTTTCAATGAGGATAAAATTTACAAAATGTATTTATCACACATAGAATTCACAAATTGCACCAAGTATCAAAGTTAAGATTTAACTTCATGTAAATGAAGAGGAGTCATACTTGGAAAGCCAACTGTATGATGCTCAACAGTTAGAAGACATTTGTGTTGATGCCGATAATATTAGTGAACTAAGGGCAGATGTACCTAGGACAACTATTGGTACACTTATAGGCACCCAAGCAACGATAGAGAACCAGGGAGATGATTCTAAATTTGATGACACTGAGTTTGTGGATTCTGACACTATTTCAGATTTTTCGTATTTGATAAGGTATGTGTAAATAAACAACATCAAAAGATAAAATAAGACAAAGTATCGCGGATATATATGGCGTGGGATGTTAGTCATGAGTCATGATGCACATTCTCAGTAATCAACCACATGAGCAACATTCCTAATAGTACTAAGAACTGGTTCTAAACAATCCTTTCTTTGTTTTGGTTGGCCATCATCATAATTATATCAGGAAGACAATGTTTCAAATAGAAATAGAAAAGGAGGTAGGGATGAAGCTTTCCATGTCTATTGGCTAAAAAATCAAGTCAGCTTTAAGTTCTAAATTGCACTCATTTTTCTTTGAATTTCAGGCTGAGAAGGAGGCCTTTGAGGAAGCAGAGAAAGTGAGGCAAGCTCAAGAAGAAGAGGTGAGTAATAAAAATTCAAAATTCTAGGGCTTCCATAGTGTTCTTTGATAGCTTGTAGAACAGCAGGTCATGTTTTTCTAGGTTTAGGCCTTAATAACAACCCACAGGCCAAACATTAAAAAACCACACTTAGTATGAGCTAAGAACTAGTCTGTAATATCAAGTGCAGATCTATGTTCTTGTAACTATTTGAATTTATGCGAACCGCTACTCAATAAATCCTTTCTAATTCTTTAAGAGAGGAAAAATTCTCTTCAGTATGTTCTAGTAGAGCCTTGGTAACATTGATATTTTGGTGAGTACTGATTATAAGTGGAACCTGGTTACGTCCTGTTTCTCTCATTGGTGACCACCTATCACTTGTGCTCACTAAATTCTACTTGCATCAATAATCTCCTGGACATTTATATGCACTTTCTAGTTATGTAGCATGTTGGCCTTGTTACTTTTTTTTCCTAATGCTTTACGCATCGGTTTGTGCGAGAGTCGAGACAGGCAAGAGAGGAAGGTGAACGAAGGAGAAGGGACATGGATTGTGATCGGCGTCACCCACACAGGGATCGCTATAGGGAGAAATACACAAGGGTACGTTATGTCCCCACTTTCTTGGCTCTCACACTGTGTTGGCATGTGTTGGCATGTATGGAAGGTGTTTGTGTTCTGTTTGTGTTCATTCATATATTTTAGAATTGTGGACTAAGTCTAGTTTTAGAGTTGGAGAAATGAATTGATAAGGATGGAAACTAACAAATCTGATTTAGCTACACAAAGATCACTCTTAATTGGAACTGGCCCAAACTTCAATTAGAATTTTACACACCATTAGATTGATTTGATGTTTTTATCATCTGTTTTTTTCTCCATCATTCCCTTTGCTTTTATGATTCTATTTAGCTTATTTATCATGAAGCTAATGAATGGGTACTTTTGGTTTTCTTTTCGAATTTGGAATGATGAGTGTGATCATGAGAACAGCTTAATCTTATTTTGCTGAATTATGTGAATTTTTGAGATGCTGGTGTGTGATTGACTATGGAGCTGTTAATGGTGCAGTTTCTTTTTGGTCATGTGTTGGAGGTCATTCATGATCATTTGCATTGTATGTTCACAGGCTTATCTTTGGTTTCGATACAACTTGAATGAAACAAATTGGTGGAGATGATCACTGATCTTGAGCAATGAATCTGCTGGTAATGTTTGGATCGGCCATGGTGATATAATTGAACTGGTTGCAATATCCCCAATGTCCATTTAGTTGCATACTGTTTGATGCATTTTGCAATTTAGTTGTGAATAATACTGCATTATTATTTTTTCTATAATCAATACATTGATTATATTCTTTCTTTGATATAGATTGCTGAAATGATGGTAGCCTGCAGAAATAAGATGATAAATTACATTTATTGGATGTTCCTACCCATAGTTTGATGAACTTGGGTTAAATTTTTGCTAGAACTTAGTTGTGTTCCTAACTTGAGTTGCTGATGTGCAGGTTACTGGCTGTCTTGATATTTGGATGTCCGTATCGGAGGATTGAGCTATTGTAATGTGGGATATGGAAAAACTGAATTGCAGTGGATGCTGGACCATTGTTGGCCAGATATGTTTAGCGACCTTCATCATCATTGTCGTCATCGAAGCTATATTTGAGGTTATTGTTGTTGGTACACTCACACTCAAAAGCTACAATGTAAAAGCTTAAAGCTGAAGGATTTACGTTGTCGTTTTTTTTTAAATCCTAATTGATCTCTTGGCCAGTGGAACAAAGGCTTTTCCAAACTTGTGCATTCTAGTACTATTATTCATGTCCAAATTCTTGAAGTTTCTGAAGTTGGATTTGGTGAACGGAGAATAGATAGGTATACCGATTACAGGTAAATTAGATTTACATGTGATCTAAACTTAGGTTTTTGCCTGGTTGATACTGTTTGTTTGTAGTTTACAAGTTACATGATGGAAGGTTGAAGCACAATTGGGTCCAATAGGGATGGCAGTGTGCCAAGTTTAAATGGGACTCCACATGACCTGCTCCTATGGGGCAGTTTGGTAGTGTATCAATTGGTGCGGGGCTGGTAAATATGGGTTGTTAGACTTCAACCTGAGTCGGATTCAAGTTTTGGTTGCAGCCACCAGATCTTGCCCTAGGTATAATTAGCTTATATGTTTCTCATGAATGAAAGTTATGTAGCATAAGTGGCAGGGAACTTTATCTCATGAGCATAGGCGGACCTACATGTACTGCCCCAGGTCAATTTTAAAAATGCTATAGATTTGAATGGGCTTCAATGTGTCCCATATGTATGTAATAAACAATTGCCCCACTTCAAAACCTTGTTATCACCCCACATCACAAAACCTTATTGAAAACACCTTTCTTCTTTTTTGACATCTTCCCGCGAAGAGTACTAGATCCTTTTCACGCCTCGTCGTCGGTCCTCTCATGGTTAGTCTCTTTCTCTCACCAAATAATTCTAAATGAAGCAATTTGCCTCCCTCCTTACATCTAGTATAATTCTAATCAATTTATAGCTAAAATTGAATCCTTAATCTCCAAATCATAATTTCAATCGCCAAATCCTAATTCAAACCTTAAGCCCTAAATCACCAAATCAGAGAATATCTCTAGGTCCGAAGATGACCAAATCACCATTGGGCATACTTTAATCTTCAACTCATACATAAATCAGACATTAGGGCTCATATGTTTGGATAACTTGAGTTACATTTAACTGGTAATTTTTCTTCTTTGTTATGAATCTACAACCAACTATAGGAAATTATTTTTACAATTAAGATAAGTGCAGGCAACCAAATTTTTTTAGATCCAAATAGAACTCTTTGGAAATCCAAATTGGGTAATCGGGTGCTTACCCAAATCACCATTTCAGGGCATCCAAACACCCATGAATAAAGGAAATATTATGTTAGGCTGTTTTAATGATGATGAATTGGGAAGTAGGAAGACACTTCAATTGGGTATTGGGAAGATACTTGAATTGGATAGAAGATCTGGGCCTGGAAAAAGGTTTCTGCCTGGTTAAATAAAATACATTTTCTCTTCTAGTATTGCTAATGTGAAAAAAGTCTAGCAAAGTGGAACAAAAATTTTGCCCCACCCAAAAAAAATCCTGGGTCCGCTACTGCTCAAGCATAAAGGCTGTTTGATCCAGCCACACCTCAAGTACTTGGCCAGGTTTGAAAAGGTACTAGTTCAAATCAGCCAAAAAGATCTACTTGCATGGCTCAGTGATGCATTAGATTTAGTTGAATTTCCCTCTTGAATCAAAACAAGTTTTTAAAGCTATGGTTCATACTTTCCCTCTTTGAGCCTGCAAGTGCAGCAACAGGGATCCCCATCAAACTCCCCTTAAAATTAATGGGCTTCTCTCCATCAAACTCCCCTTAAAATTCTGGAATTTTGCCAAAACTTTTCCCTATTCCAAATGATTTGAAAGAAGATCGTCCTTTTTCAGAGATGCTAAGCATCAATCTCTGATTAATTAGATAGTAGTCTATATCAAAGAATCTTACAGAGACAACAGCCACACACCATATACACTGAATAAGAAAGCTAACTGAAGTTTGAGTATTCATTCAAATGATAGTCTCGACCTCAATCAATTGCAAAGGTATACTGTTCCAGATGACTAGCTTTTTTAATTTATTTATTTATTAATTTTTTTGCATTTTCTTTGATTTTCCGATTTTGATTGAGAATTGGTGACTGTTTTGATTGTTGTAAAAAACGGAGGACTTGGAGTGAACAGAGAGGAACACCTTGAATTTATCTCTTCTGATATGAAAAAAAAAAAGTTGTAAACAAACTCCAGCAGCATCAGATTGATCAAATTTGGAAGCAATATTTCGTTTGGGCACATCCCCTGCTAGAAATATAACTTGGGATATTGAGTTGAAGAATATCTCTATTTACATTTCCTTCAGTTTTCAAGACCGATAACCGAGTTCGGGTTCTAGTGTCAGTTTCACAATCCATTCATCAAAAAGCTAAGAGAAACTAAGTCATTTTTGTAACTGAGAATGGTTCCAGCCTTAAACAAAAGGGCAAAAACTACGGAAGGCAATGGGGTCCCACTGATTCAAAGATCCAAAGGACCCTATCTCCTACTAGCAAAAATGGGTATGTGCTCTTTTTCCATTTTTCCATTTTTTTTTTTTTTCACCCACAGCTGACAAGTGGGTCGAATCTGGCCCACATTTATGGACCCAATGGTATAGGACACAAGTTCAAGTACACCATGGCCCCATCCTGATCTTTTTGTCTGGACCCATCCACTATGGACCCACCTGATTTACGTCCTTAATTTCACACCTTTGGCTGTAGGCAGAAAGGCACACTATACATTCACACGACCCCACCCGAAATGTTCAAACCACTAAACTTATGAGATAGAGACATCATCAGTAAACATGAAGCAAATGAAATAAGGAAAATGCTATTTGTCCCGGGCGTTGGACCGACCCCGGGACAAACCCCCCATGGGGGACCGTTGGATCCCAGCACCCCCGGGATCCAACGGTCCCCCATGGGGGGTTTGTCCCGGGGTCGGTCCAACGCCCGGGACAAGTAGCAGGACTCATGAAATAATAGAAACGCAGTAGTTGTCCAATCACCAGTAGAATCTTGACGAGCCCTACGCAGTGTTTTCATTTTATTTTTATAAAAAGAGTTTTTAGCGGCGGATTTAAATGTCCGCTGCTATTGTTTAATGACACTTTTTTAAACCCGTTGCTAAAGGCATCAGCGACGCTGTGCTTTAACAACGGACACAGTGGCGGACAATTTTCCGCCACAATTACTTTTAGCGACGCTTTTGGCGGCAGAAAAAATCCGCCGCTAAAAGCATTTTTCCTTGTAGTGGTGGGACCTGCAGTTTTTGTTTGGTGTGACACTGGAGAGGGGAACAATGCACAATTCCACTAAAAAACTACAAGGTTGACTTCTCATGGGACTCTAAAACCCTAGAAAGAATATTTGACAAGCAAACTTTGCAGCAACTTTTACACAAAAAAAAAAAAAAAAAAAAAAATCTAAATGTACATTTTTCTGAGATGTAGTTGTTGCACTGTCATGCCCCTGTAATTGTTCATCATCAAAACCCTGGTTGAAGGTGCAAGCACACTACTTTACCTTTCAAAATAAAATAAAATAAAAAAATCATGGATCTATGTTTATATCTTTGATCAGAGGCAATTAACTGATATTTAAAACTGTAGTTATAACCTTTTTCAAATTTGATATGTCTCAAATACGAGACATGGCCCGACCCATCGTATTAAACTAGGATCCACCTGTGTCATTTTGTGGATCTAGTCCCCTCCTTGTGTGCTACCTGACCAATATACAACCAAGCCTTCTTAAAAATTGCAGGTTCCTTTGCCCCCTTCAAATAGGGTTTTTAGATTTCTGTTTTTTTATACCTATAGTATATAATTAAATTGGGTTTTCTGATACTAATTTGTTTATTTTTTGTAGTTGCAGCAAGCAAAATTTGGGGTGGTATAATCTTTTATAATAATTTTCTTCAACGCACCGCGCCTCTTGTATCAGGTCTAGTGGCTTTTTATTTGCTTAGTTGAGAATGGTAGAAGGGTCCGGCTGTTCATATTTATAATTAAACATTAATGTCCTGTGATCCATCAAGGTTACCAAAACTTGCTTTAGATTGATAATGAACTCAACTTATATTCAAATTTTCTTAAACAAGGAAATCCAAAATAGTATAATATTAATGTTATGAATCAAGTGGAGCCCATATGCAGTTGTGTGAGGCCACCTTAATCAAGAATTAAGTCTAACAATATTTCCCGATATGTAAAAACAATAACCAATTCTTCATAGGTTTAGTGGTTTAGTGAAACTTAAAAAAGTATTGAGTTTCATTTTCATTTCAATTTACATTCGAAACACTCTAAGGGCCCGTTTCTTTACATAACATACATAGGAATTGAACACATAGAAATTCGATTTGAAATGAACTCAATCAAAGGAATATTAAAGAGGTGAGGGGTGAATGATAAGGTAAAAAGGTAGATATAACTTTTGCTTTCTTATGTATTGAAATACTAGGGTGATGGCTGGGTATTCTTCTCTCATCCTCCCTTGATTCTATTTTCATGAAAGAAAAGACTATTTGGTGCTCATTTTTTGGAAATTCAACTTTGATCTTCATTTTTAATCACTTATGGTATGAAATCAAACAAAACAGGCACTAAAACCAAGTCAAACACATGACCATTGAAACTATTTCACTTATTATTTATTTTTATTTTTATTTTAAATCCAACCACTTGAAAACACTATAATAATGATGAAGTTACTGGCATTTCCTATCTAATCAAGCTTCCTGTCTCTGATGGGCTCACCACCTACAGACATCACCCACTGATTTGCATTAAGCTTGCCTTTGTTCCTGTGGTGCCCTTTATTGAGAACCAAAACAATGAATCTATGGAGATAGCGCTGCAAGAAAGTCGAGGACGATCCGCGTTAGCGCTGCAGAGTGAAAAAAAAAATCCAGACTAACACAAATTAAGGAAGACCCAAGTAACAAGAAGGGCAATTACGGGTGGGGAAAGCAAAACTGAACCCATCCACCTGAGCAAGGAAGAGGAAATTTTAAACCCACCACAAAGGAAACTGATCAGTTTGCTGCAACCCACTTTTCTAGATTGGAAGATAGTATACGTACACTCTTCAGCCTTTTTTAAATTTACATCTATATGCAATTGTGTCTATTTATAGGCCATGTTAAAGAGTTGGCAAGTTACTTGCAAACAACTTGAGACAAATACTATTCTCAACAAAATTTTAAGTTCTCAACATAAAGCATAATATTTTCAGAAAAAGAAAATTTCTCAATCAACTGGAATGAAATTTGTTTTGTTTTCTATACTCCTAACGATTTTCATCCACAAAAATCCAAATTGTTCAAGAGAAAAAATTTAAGCATTTAGTTAGAATTTAGCATGTTTTGGCCATATAATTTTTCACATTTGGTGCATCCACTCTTTCACAAGGACAAGCACAAAAATGAGCTAAGTTTCCATTGATTTTGTAGAAAGATACTTCAGATGAGGGAGTCCAGGAAAATTAAAAAAAAAAAAAAAAAACCATAGAAGAGGAAAAAGTCCACAAAACCAATTATCCGCGAATGTTATACAAATGTACCCTTATTGTTTTAAGAAAATGTACAAAAACCTCAAAAAAGGGGAAAAATGCTCTTGAATAAAATTTACTGTTAACTTAGCTTGGTTTTATACAAATACATTTTCATGAGTTTTTTGTATATACCCCATAGGATTTATAGAATTTGTAAATAGGCCCATGTGGTTTCAATATTTACATATACCCCTCCCTTTTCATTTTAATACGTTTTATGTCCCCAAAATCACTAGTCTCATAACGAGAATGGGCGACTACCAAAAGATTTGTCTTGAATTTTTTTATAAAAATGAAAACTTTCCCTTTAAATTCATTAAACAAAGATAAAATTTTCATTATTTATAAAAATACTATAATTTTATCCCACGTCCTAATTGTCTCTCTCAAATTCTACCATGCATATAAAGCCTATACATATTTGAAACTCTCATCAATCTAATCCGTATGAATTGAGTTAATTATAACTAATTATAAGTACAAGTGTTGATTGTTATTATGATTGATTTAGATTTAATGAAATGAGTCCCGTATTGATAAAAATGGATTTATGTAGGGCTTCTCTCTCCCACTAAATGTTCTATATAGTAATTAGGGATGGCAATGGGTAGGGTTTAAAGAGGGACCGGACCTGCCCCACCCCGCCCCGCCCCACTCCACTCCTATTAGGGTGTGCGTTTGGCACTAATTTTCTTGGAACGGGGTGGATTTGGGATTTGTTGATGCAACCTGCCACGCTTCAAATATATATAATATATATTTATTTATTACTAAAATTACAAATAAAATTCATATGTTATAAGTGGTGTGCATTTTTTTAAAATAAAATTGTGTGTTTGAATTCTACCAAACTATTTTCCATGCATTTATATATTTAAGAAGTTCTAAGCTTTAAATCTGACCTAACCCATGGCCAAACGGTGCGGGTTTGGTATCATATGCCACTGAACCGTCACGGGGCGGGTCGGGCTTGGATGAGACAAACTTGAGACGAGGCGGTTGGATTTGGGTTTGGGTTTATCCTAACCCACCCCGTTGCCATCCCTAATAGCCATTGTTAATGTTACAAGATTTAAAAAAAAAAAATCCAAGCTTTTGAACTTATGCATAGACGGATAAAGAGATGGGCAAAAGTGTTGTTTTATTCTAAAAACTTATGGTGGCAATAAGGCTACTAATTTTGGGACATGGAAGGTATTAAATTGAAAAGTCGAGGGGTATATACAAATATTGAAACCCCATGGGCTTATTTACAAATCCTAGAACCATTAGGTGGGGTACATGCAAAAACCTCTATTTTCATTAAGTGTGAAATAAACTACAAAAGTAATGACTACACATATTTCCAAATTTCATATTGGTTGTAAAAGACACAACCATCCGTGAATAGACTCTATTTCTTGTGTCCACTGCAAATTCATTATCTTTCTTTTAAGTGTGCTCCTCCATTAATTATTTTGCGTCAGTGTACACATGATGCACGTTTTGAGAAATTGTGAACAAATTAACATTCTATCAAAGAGTTGCATGCATTTTGTACTTCCTCTCCTTCAAAGTGCTAGAGTTCAAGAAATTACTCCGAATCCAAATACAACTCCAATTCCAAATCTCATCCACATGTATTCCAAATCAATTTCTCCAACTCCGTCCAAGCCAAAACTACTAAATGTATAGTGGTGTAGCCACAGTATCTTCACATTTTGTTGATAATGGCGGTCTACATAAACCAATATTCCTAAGGAAGGAGCTATTAGTAAATGTGAGGAACTGTTGGCTTTGTGGTATTATTCCCGAAGGAAAGTTTTGCGAAAGGTTCAAGACTTCAAGAAATGTAAGCTTTGACATTGGCAAGGGTATTTCCCGTGACAACTTGTTTCTTGAAAGATCTAATGACTCTAGCACTGTTAAATTTTCCAAAGATGCTAGAATTAAGCCACTGAAGTTATTTTATGAGAAGTTGAGCACACGGAGTAACTTGACATTCACTACTGAATTTGGAATCTTTCCTTGAAATTTATGGTTGGAAAGATTAAGTTGATGCAAACTCCCAGGTCCTACCTCCCAAATCCATATGGGTATTTCAGCATGTATTTTATTTTTTGAGAGATCTAGATATTCCAATTGATTAAGACTTTTAAGGATGTTTGAAAATTCACTGATGTTGTATGAAGTAGCTGTAAACTAAACATTCGAGATGAGGGGATTTGATGGGGCCTATTATTGCTATTAATGAGTGTCAAGCTATTGTATGAAAGGTCGAGATCTGATAAATTCTTGAATTTTTTGTGCATGTCTAGTGTTATAGTACCACTAAAGTTTTTGTTAGACAGAGAAAGATATCGTAGCTTCATGAGTTCTCATTGTAATTTATGATAATATATTATTGCTTTTAACCTTGTCATAAGCATTACTAATGCAAACCAGCTTTAAATCTTAATTGTTGACACTAACAAACCCACTTGGACTCAAAACACTACAATCTTCTCAAAACAAAACAAACCCACTCAAACGAAAAGAAAAAAATCTTGTCTTTAATTCCACCTTTCACTATAGAAAAACCATCAAGAAATTAGTTTGAAGAGTTTGTACTTGTTCTTATTGCTCAAATACAACTATTTGTTACTTTTCATTAAATTTCCATATAATCAACTTTACATTACTACAAAAACATTGATTACACATGCCACAATTTCTAGTTGGTAGTAAACACAAACATCTATGAGTCGAACTCCATTTCTTCTCTTTACTGTGAAAATTCTTTCATGCCTTCTCATTCATTGACAATTTTATTGTTTATGTTGATGTACAATTGATGCAATCACTAGAAAAACCACGAACAAACATTCTATCAATGAGTTGCATGTATTCTCTACTTCCTCTCCTCCAAAGTGCAAGAGTCCAAAAGATCACTCCGAATCCAAATACAACTCCAATTCCAAATCCCATCCACATGAAATCCAAATCAATTTCTCCAACTCCATCGAAGCCAAAACTACTAAAGGTTGATGGTGGTGTAGCCCCAATATCTTCACATTTTGTTGATAATGGCAGTCCGCATAAACCAATGTTCTCAAGGAAGGAACTATTGGTAAATGTGAGGAACGGATAGCTTTGTGGTATTCTTCCATGGAGGAGATTTTGTGAGAGATTCAAGACTTCAAGAAATGTGAGCTTTGTCAATTGCCAAGGGATATTCCCTGATAACTTATTCCTTGAAAGATCTAATGACTCAAGCTGTGTTAAATTCTCCAAAGATGCTGGAATTGAGCCATCAAAGCCATTTTGTGAGAAGTTGAGCACATGGAGTAACTTGAGGTTGCATATTGATTTTGGAATTCCCCCCTCAAATTTATTGTTTGAAAGATCCACTGAGGTCAATGCAGTGATGATCTTAACCACCTCTAGATAAAACCCTTTCATTGTCACCATCACGGAATCTTGATGGTAAAAGCCATATCGAAATCGAGATTGGTACTTGAAAAATTGGTTGTTGGAACTCGAGTCTAAACCACGTCCTCCTTCCATCATTTTCCAATTCAGAAAAAAATTTGGCGGAACAATACCCACAAAAGAATTGAAAGAAATGTCAAAGATTTGTAGAAATTGGAATGAGAGATTTTTGGCATGGGAATGAGCAATGGGACCATGAAATTTGTTGGATCG
Organism: Camphora micrantha; assembly: GCA_003546025.1. Classification (NCBI taxonomy): domain Eukaryota; kingdom Viridiplantae; phylum Streptophyta; class Magnoliopsida; order Laurales; family Lauraceae; genus Camphora; species Camphora micrantha. Next base: position 21,409,183 of record QPKB01000005.1, on the reverse strand, counting down.
TAAGATCAAAATACTTAAATTCGACAAACTATCAAACCAGAAAGGGAAGGTATCATTTAGACGATTGTTTCCCAAGTCTAAAACCTCCAATGTTTTGCAATTGGCTAATGACTTCGGTATTGGCCCTTCTATTTCATTGCTATCAAGATTGAGTGTCCTCAGACCACACTCGTTTGTAAACGTGTCAGGCACATTGCCTTGAAAAGCATTTCTTTGCAAATTCAAAATCTTGAGGGAATTGCCAATTTTACCGAGACAAGTAGGAATTTTTCCACTAAAGTTGTTTCTAGACAGATCAAGGACTTCAAGGAAGCGTGCTTCACAAATTGATGAAGGAATCTCTCCGCTAACATTATTACGTGAAAGAAAAAAGTATTGAATGGAAGTGAAGTTTATACCAGCTGGAATGATGGAGGAGAAATTGTTATTTGAATAGTCATGAAAGTAAACTTGATGTGGTAGGATTGGAAGCAACCCTTGCAATCTGTTGGAATGAAGGTCAACAATTTCTAACCTACTTGATGAAAACTCAAGCAATGGATGCTCAAAGCTCTCAAAGAAGTTGTTAGAAAGATTAAGATGATACAAACTCGCATTTCCTACCTCCCAAATCCACGTGGGTATTTCACCATGTATTTTGTTTTTCGACAAATCCAAATACTCCAGTCGAGTGAGATTTTTAAGGATGTCTGGAAATTCACTGATGTTTTTGAAGTTTTTGAATATTTCTAGTGCTATAGTGCCACTGAAGTTGTTGTTAGATAGGGAAAGAGATTGTAGCTTCGTGAGTTCAAAAACCAGCCTAGGAACTGTCCCTTGTAATTTGTTGTTATTCAAGTAGATCATCTCCAGCACTGAGGATGATTCATTATGAGAGTCAGGAAGGTAACCACTAAATTGGTTGTAAGAGAGATCCAAGTATCGCAATGCTGGGTGAGAAAATAAAGATGACGGGATAGATCCCTCAAGTGAATTATCATACAGATAAAGAGAAATGAGATGTTTGAGCTGATCTCCATAGGATGAAGGAATTGCACCGCTGAAATTGTTTGATGAAAGATCCAAATACTCAAGTTGGGTGAGGTTTGCAATTGAAGAAGGTAATGATCCATTAAAACCGCAATTATTCAGGGATAATTCCTTCAAGAACTTGAGGTTACCAATGGAATTTGATAGTTTCTCAACAATGTTTGTGCCGTCGAGGTTCAAGTATTGCAAAGCACTGTTGTCAGGAAACTCTGGCAAATGAATGGTGAGTCGTGGATTGTATGAAATGTCAAGTTTTTGTAGATCTGGCATCAAGAAAATACTCCGAGGAAACTTTCCATACAAACCACAGTCCCTTAGGGTGAGAGATGTCAAAGCAGAGGAGACACCCAAGAAATCAGGTGCAACAATAGAGGAGAGATTGTTTCCATCTAATGAGAGTTGAGACAGATCAGGAATCTGAAAAAGAGAGGGATCGATGGGTCCTTGAAGACCACAACCACGTAAGCTCAACCTTTGAAGATTGGGCATTGCGATGGATATGGTTTGGGCCCACTTGCCACCATGCTCCCCCGAAATGTTTACACTGTCAAGAAAGAGTTCTTGGAGGCTTGATAAGTTTCCAATGAGTGTTGTAAGGTTTGAAGTTCTGAGCTTTGATGTTCCGTCAAAATAGTTAGAGAGATCCAAGGAAACGAGCTTGGTCAATCTTGATATTTCCAACGGGATTTGGCCAGTAAACCCTGATAATGACAGGTTCAGATGGGTTAAATTGGTGAGGTGGCCCAGCCCAGAGGGTATTGGAAGAAGATAGAAATTGTTCCAAGAGAGGTTGAGCTTTTGGAGGCTACGAAGGTGGAAGAGGCTAGAGTCTATTCGACCTTTAACCCAACTCGTACTCTCACAAAGATCAAGTCCGATCACATGGCCAGTGCCCTCATCACAAGTGATGCCTTCCCAAAAGCAACAATCTGTGGCTGGATTCCAAGAATCGAGCCTTGAAGAAGAATTATGGTCAGCACGCTCTATTAAGAATCCAGACTTGAGTTGAAGCAAGGCTAATTTCTCGTAATGAATGCAGTTTGACAAGGATGAACCATTGTTACTGCCAATGAAGGAAAATGGGAGAGAGGCTTGAGAAAGCATGAGCAGTTGCATCGAAAAGATCAAAGCAAGAAGAGACAGGAAACAACATGAGGAGGTTTTAGTGAAAGGAAAGAAGAAGTGATCCATGGGCAGTAGTTCTCAATGGGTATAGGTTTCAAGCAACACGGATGAGGTGAAAGGATATAGCCAGTTATGGTATTTATAGAGAGGCAAAAGAAAAGACATAATAAAAAGAACGTCAATGGTTTTTCATTGAATACCCTCCTTCCTCTATACGCAATAATTAAATGGTGGTGGGCCTCTGATTGCACATGCATCATGACTCCAAACTTTATTAAAACAATCACAAAAAAAATGAAAAAAAGAATTGTGGGTGTTTATCGCTGGCTACCATCCCGTCTATCAAAAATTGAAGGTCGTGTACTTGAAAGAAATCCTTTGATCCGGTCAAGCAAGCAATGCAGAGTAATCAACACGCTTTATATTGTAAACCAACGAGGAACATGAATTAATGAGAATTTCCTTTTGCAATGCACGTGATTAATTGCCATCCAAAATGAATTCTAATAGTTTCTATTAAGTGAGCATCAAAATCATGGGCACCATCCATCCATCGGTCAAATAACGTGTGGAAAGAGTGATGAGATAACATCTAACAACTGTCACGACTCACTCACGATGACAACCCCTCCCTCCATTCACAAGTCAATTTCCCTTTAATTTGGGCAACTGGGCATTGACTGATTCTCTACTTAAAAAAGTATAGTTTTCCATTTGTGGTGAATATAATAAGGCTGAGCTTGTATCATGTATGTGACTAGATTTTATTTATTTATTTATTATTTTGTGGTGAAAGTATGTGTCTTGACTTGACTTTTTTGTAGCAGGGTTTTATATTTCGGTTCCGTTCTTTGTGCCTATCGGGTCCACCTTCCCAATTTAAAAAAAATATTAATTTTAAAAAAATAAAGTGATAAAAAATTATTAAAAATATGAAAATTGAGCTAGTTAACAAGTATCCAACCTAAATATAATGATGTTATATTGTGATTGAGTGATGAGTTGCTGACAGTGTAACATATCATTATTAGTTTTTATGGATAAATGATAAAAATAGATTTTATTTAAGCTTAGCAAGTTTCACTAACTAAAGTTTTTTTTTTTTTTTTTGAAAGGCCCACATAGATGCCTGAAAGACTTAAGGACTTTATCCATTGAAAGGCTTGGATGTGCTATAAATAATGTATTATCAGGCCATTCAAATCATCCTAGCCCTTCGTATTTTGTCCTCAAGATTTAAAAGGCAAATTATCTTTCCAACTCAAAGGATAAGCCATGTGAGTTTTTAAGAATAATTTGACATTAAAAGATGAGACCTGTCATTTAAGTTTTTTTTATTTTTTATTTATTAAGGATAACTTGGTATAAAAAAACATGGAGTGTCTCATTAATTTTCATCTAATTTAACTATTACTTAATGGAGATTCTTCGAACCGTAGCACTAATATAATGTCATTGTACCTCAAGCACTTGAGCTGTATACAATGCTCTCATAGTACCTTTGTGAAAATTTTATTAAATATATATATATTTTTGAAACAGTCTTTGACTTGTGCAAGTGCCTCATCCGACTCAGTCCTAACTAGCATTGCTTTGACTGGCCCGAGTCGATTCGGCGCTGATCGGAATTTAATACCATGCTTTAATGTCCATAAAATATATTTTCCCTGTAGAAAAAAAAAAAAAAACAATCTTGTTGGCACAAGAAAAGTCTTTTTCTCTCTTTTCTTTTGTCGACAAATGTTGTACCAAACATAAGTGCCTTTTTCTGTGGAGAAAACCAAACTTTTCCGCTCCACTTCCATAAGATTTAATATAAAAAAATATATTTCCAAACAAATCATGTTATCTTTATTAAATGTTTTATTTGTTTTTTGAAAAGTCGGACAAAACAGCTCAAACACATAACCACATTAAGTGAAATTGTTTTAACTCTCTAGAAATTTGGATATGTGCAGAATAAAATATTTATAGGTTTAAATACTAATAGAGTAGAATAATATAATAATTAATAAAATATTATATTATTTAATATTTAGAAAATCCTAAACAATGCAACAGATTTTAGACTAAGTTGTGGTAAATAATGATAATTAAAATATACACCAAAAAATAATTTCAAAATAACAATTGTAAAAGTTCTTGATATTAGATTAATCATTTAGAAATAAACACTTTATGTGTGCATAATTTATCACTTCAAGTCCATCTATAGTGACAACGTTTCAAATCAAACCACTCAAATTCACTTTCCATCTATAAGATGTGCTCCTCCAAGCCACGGTCAAGGGTCCATAAGAGCTAAATTAATAGGTTTAGTAAATAAAATATTTATAAAGAGCAATTTCCTTTCAAAACACTATCCGATGTGATTCCAATATTGAAATCTAGCTAATAGTCAAGAAAGTTCCTAGTCACTAGATTTTAGAAATACTTAGAAAGTGTTTTAGATAAAATTATCTAGGGGGGAATTATAGGATTACAATATTGAACTTTTTAAAAGGAAAAATATATTTTTCTCACTTTTCTTGAATTTTCAGAAAAACAAGTTTTTAAGTTTAGAAAATGAACGATTATATTTTCTACTTTATTATTTTCTTAAGCTTCTTTGGCGCATCCAAAAATATCACTCTATTGGCAAAAAATCATTCAATTGGATAGTTTGATGCATCAATCATGATTTTACCATTTCAAAATTGAATTCAACATCTTACTTTTATTTTTATGTCACTGTCGAGTACCATTTTTAAAACATAGATTCTATACAATAAAAATAGTGTCAAAGTTCCTCCATCTCGTGTAATACTCTTCCACTGGGAACGCTGATGAACTAACTCCATGGGACAAAAACTATGTTCAGGTCCGACGGAACAGGGAGGCTTTTATATTTATACTTTCTGTCACCAAATTGTACCCGTTGGCATTTACAATGGGACCTACTTGTGTTTACATGCATTAATCGTTACATAGTGATAAAAGATAAAAAAAACTTTTGAATTTGAATATAACTCTCTTCATCACTAAAAGCTTTCTCAACTTAATAGAGATCTTATCACCCCTGAAACGACTATATTCAGTGTGTCCCTTTTGAGTTCAGTCGGTGGAGAGAAAAAAAAGAAAAAAACAAAGGATACTTTAAACTATTAATTGACCATCAAAATCATGAGTCCACCGATGATGGGGCCGATGATTAAATAATGCGTGGAAACGATGATGGGGCCGACGATTAAATAATGCGTGGAAACTGGAGAGAGAGAGAGAGAGAGAGAGAGAGAGAGCATCAAACCATTTTGACGATGACAACACCTCTATTAACGTTTCAACTATGGCAATGTCTAGTCCTGGGCCCTACTAGCATATAGGAATGATGGCCCACCTAATGGACTTTGAGTCTTTGGAGACTTTTCCTTATGAAATCTATATTCTACTTTACCACTTATCGTTGCTGCAATGTTAGGGCAATACACTCATGTAGACATGTTTCTTTACTGGAATTAAGAGAATATTAGGATAATTTCAGCCTCTTCATTTTTCTTGGTAGAATTCTTAGATTTTCAACTAAAAAAGAGTATTCAAGAATTCCGTATGTCTGAAAACTCATAAATTCTCTAGATATAAATACTTTAAATTAAGAAACAAGTCCTCGATCCCTAGGCACTCAAGTTAAAATTGTCATACCTGACCAGCAATCCAACATAGCAAGAAGAAGAAGAAGACGACAATGACGAAGAAGAACAAAAAGAAAAGAAAAAAAAAGGTTATTTTGCATAATATTGAAACTTCACAATTTTCATTTATTCAGTTTCAACATTTTCCCTGAGAAATAATTTTTCACATAGAAAACAACTCATGTTTCTTCTTTTGACATGGAAAAGCATGACACCAAATGACAGTAAAATAGCATGCACGATTTTCCATATAATTTGTCTTTTATATTTTCTTTGTGCATTCAAATGCAAGAAATGCCCCAGCTCTTCAGTTTAATTTGTGGATGTATTGGCCAGTCGGACTTGACACTAGCTAGTATACTCCCTAGATTTTCCACTTGTGACTTTCTCCTCCTCCAATGACGTTTGAGAGAGTGTGGAAAAAAAAAAAACCTGATGTGGTACACATTGAAACTTCAAGGCTGTAAATAATGTAGGTCCAGGTTGGGTCCATGGTGTATTATAATTATACATTACATGATGCATATTTATGTACACTTGGGTAAACGGCTAGTATGAGTATTGGGATGAAAATGATCTGAGCTGATCCAGGCTCAGCCCCGCTTTTGTTCAAGGTTCACTGCCTGATTCACAGCTTGAGCAAGCTCAACTTGAGTGTGAGTGAAGCTTGAGGCCTGAGGGCCCGAGCTTGAGCCGGACTCATCTTCTTTGTGTGCATATATGTGTGTGTTGGATTTTGTCTTGCATTCTAGATGATACATATCCATTCATTTCAATCAAAACAAGAGACGACGGAGTCATTTTTCCAACGATGTAGGCACATTACCGGTCCGTCCGCGATAACCGGGTAATAGGGCCCATATATATCAAAGTGCATGTGATATGTGGATATATCATATATGGGGAATGTTCATGTGCATCTATCCCTCACCATAGGGTGAGGGGCACTTTTTCTTTTTACACATGAAGACAATGAAGTGTACCTCACTCTATGTACTTGAAAATTTACTTTTGTATTTGAAAATCCCCATTTATGAAAGTGTCCCTCACCCTATAGTGAGGGATAGATGCACATGAACATTCCCCATCATATATTTAATAAATTTTTAGGGGACTTTACAAAAGAAATCACCTTAAAATTGGATACGATGATCGTAGGCCCAAACTCTAAATATTGACTGTGGAGGGACCTCCAGCCCAGTTTTTTCTTTTATTTCACCTTTTTTGCCGTTATTCGCTGATATCATTGAAGAATGGGGAGATTCATTGAATAATGCGGACATTCATTGATATCAATAAACGTTGTATTTTTTTCCACTTACTTTCTCCTCTTCTTCTTCCTCGCCATAATCTTTTCTTTGATTCAATTTATAATGATCATTTTTTCAAAGAAGAATGAATTGAGTTATTTTCTTGTGTCCACCTTGCCTGTGGATGTGCATTTAATTTCTAAGACATGGTTCTTGACTGTGTATAGGCTAATGTCAAAAACTTTATATAACAACCTATATATTGGGATTTATCAATTTTTTGGAATGATTATATCCCTATTTTAAGTGAAAAATAAAATAAAATAAAATATTAAAAGAAATTCAAACCGGTTCCTAACCTAGATTCAGTCCTCTTATTGGAATCATATAAATAGGTTTCAAGTCTGAACATGAACCGCCTTTATTAAACCTGCTTTTCGTCCAATATGATTCCGGCCACGAACTAATCCATTTGCTCCATCCCTACCTCCACAGTAAACATTCGAAGTTTGGGTCCATTTCATCATATCCAATTTTAAGGTGATTTTTTTTATATGAAACCACCAATTTAAGAAAATAATTTGAATGACGAGGAAGAGGTTTGCTTACCGGGCGCCAATACAGCCAAATGCATATCACATGCAATTTAAATTAAAGTAGTAAGTTAGTTAGTTACATGTAGATCAATCTAGAAAAATATCTATAACTAGTTGTATGATTAGTTGTTGATTTAAGTAAGTTAGTTAGCAATTAGTTAATGGTCCCACACATGAGACCATCATAACTAACTAACATGATAAAGGTGAGATATAACTACTTGTAGTAATCAGTTATAACTTGGTAAACAAATTGTTGCATCCATGATTCCTTCTTGAATGCAGAGTTTTCTTTGAATCTTGGAAGCCCTCCTCCTTTGTTCTAGTTGTGGTATATGCCCTGTAGGTTTGGAAATATATGGAAGATAATGAGGATCCTAATCAGCTCCTAAAATTTTTATTAGGCCATCGAACTAAACCAATTGAGTCAGGCTCAAATTAGGCTTAAGCCCATCTAGTATAGCAATTAGTGGCACCTTCCCAGTAAGTGGCTGGTGAGATAGACGCTACTGACATCCCAAATAATCATGTCCACAGAATTGCCACTTGTTTCTATATCTTGGGATCCTAGACTCTGAATTATATCATTATCATTATATGACTCTGTAACTCGGACTCTACTTGTTCAACTCTAAAATATTAGATTGGAGAGAGTCAACATGATGACTTGGGAGAATTTTTTTAAAATATTTAAAAATTGATCAAATACTTATAAAATTAAATATATATGGGTATTTACATGTATTGATAATAATAAACTCAAATTACTAAATCTATATATGCAGGGAAAAAAAACTATAATGAGACAAACACAATGAAAAAAATATGCTTAAGACTTTCTTGACTAACGGTCATAATCAATCTTAAAGAGTATAATTTTCCATGGATTGATTGCGCACCGAGTGCACATTTGTGGTGAATAAGGATGATCTTGTATTTGACTAGATTTTATTTATTTATTTATTATTTTGTGGAGAAAGTATGTAGCTAGACTTGAGTCTTTTGGAGCAGGGTTTTATATTTCGGATTAAAAATGAACATCAAATTTGAATTTTAAAAAATGAGCATCAAATAACTTGATTCTGCATGGAAACGGATTCAAAGGATGACAAAAAATGAATAACAAACGGTGATAGTGGTTATTTATTTTCTAATTTTTTTTACTTTATTTTCATAAAAAAAAATATTATTTGATGCTCACTTTCTAACCTATACATTCAATACCTACATATTTTAATGCGTATAAATGGGCCCTAGTTGTTAAGATTGGTCGCTCATTTCCATTAGTTTGGCCTCGTTGGCTTACAATTAATGAGTATACCATCTTTACCCAATCATATTCTACCGAAATAGAATTAAAAGAACTTTTTTCCTACTGAAAATGATATGCTTTTTCTACTGCGTTTGAGCATACCTTTACAAGTCCCCTGGTTGGGTCTCATACGTTTATGGCGATGACTATTCCAAGTGATTCTTCACTCTAAAAAGCATGGATTGGTCTCCACGCATTGACGATGACTTGCTAATTGACATGCAATTCCACACAAGTGGGTTTATCTATTACAATTTCAATTTCAGACTACTGACAGTGCAGACTCGTCGGGTGTTGCTTTATGTTGGCAGTGGCATTGTAGGGCCACCTTCTAGGTGTGAAAACCCAAGATACCCTTCTTGCATAGGCTCAAACCAGCTGGTATGGTATGAAACACGTAATGTAGAGGGCGAGAGTTCAAACTCTCCAATTCACAGAATATTGAGGAATTTTGTATTCTAGTGGGTGGACCCCTGTTCATAAAATTTTAATTGTTCAAAATAAATGTGCCCCCTTTCGTATGAGCCCTGTGAAATTTCAATTCAATAGGAGTAAGGCCTAGTGTCAAATTGGTTGCATAAAAATACATGAATTCTTCATAATAAGAAACTTATAAAACTAAAATCGATACCAGCAGTTTCTTTCCTTAAAATATTATGTTAAGAGGAATTGTAAAATCTTGGATCCAAGCAAAATTATAGCATGTCTAAAGTTCTAGCCTAAAATTTCAAATTAAATTCAGAAGTTGATTGGTCATCATAATTGTTTGGTCGGAACTAAGATCCACCCTGATACATGTATATGGGCTGGCTTGGCCATCGAATTTTTTATTTTTCATTTTTGGTAAAAGGGCCATCATAATTGATGCAGACATTGGCTCAAGCCGAACTCCTACACTAACATTGGCAAAAGGGCCATCATAATTCTTCATTATTATTATTATTATTATTATTATTTTATTTTATTTGAAAAATTAGACTAAACGTACCGCTCAAACAGATGACCACATCGAGTGAAATTGGTGCCTTCAAACAGTTGGTCTAGCCTAATCCTTCTAGTGCTAATTAAAAATGACTTAATTTGCCTAAATTGATGAAAGATCTAGATTGAATTAGTAATGACCTAACAAGCTTCCAATGGTTTTGACTATTTAAAAACTTTATTCTCATAGACTACATCACAGTTAAATCCCTACTACCAGTTTTAAATCATGAATCCTTTAAAGAAAGATTCCATGTTGCCAAAACCATCTCCCCCCATTTGGATACGTATAGAACAAAATATTATAAGTTTAAATACTAATCGAGTAAAATAATTTAGAGCAGAATAATGTAATAATAAAGTATTATATTATTTAATGTTTAGAAAATCCTAAACAATGCAATAGATTTTAAACTAAATTGTGGTAAAAAATGATAATTAAAATATACACTGAAAAAGAATTTCAAAATACCAATAATAAAAGTTCTTGATATTAGATTAATCATTTAGTAATAAACACTTTATATGCGCATAATTTATCACTTCAAGTCCATCTATAGTAATCACCTTTCAAATCAAACCACTAATCATATTCACTTTCCATCCATAAGATGCGTACGGTGCACCTCCAAGGTCAAGGGTTCATAAAAGCTAAATTAATAGGTTTAGTAAATAAAATATTCATAAAGAGCAATTTCCTTTTTAAACACTGTCTGATGTGATTCTAATGTTGAAATCTAATATCAAAAAGTTTCTACTCACTGGATTATACAAATACTTAGAAAATTTTCGAGATAAAATTCTCTTCCACATACTCACTGACTCTCATCTCATGGGTGGCCTTCCACTTCCACGAAGCTGCATTACGCACTGACGTGTGCCACCATGTGATGAGACTCGTTGAGTGTTTTGGAAGAGCCATGCATCTTCTTCAGTTATTGTGTCCTCGAGCATTTTTCTGAGTCAGTCAGACTAGTATAGCTAACGGCAGACAAAATGACTCCAAATATTTCGTCTGGTGTGGAAAGGGGAAACGTTTGTAAATGATTATGAATGCTTTCGGGGCAAGTCATGTTCCTATGAGAAGTCTAAATAGCAGGAATCACGTGAAGTTAAAAAACAGTGTCAATAAAACAGATTCCCCACGTAAACAATGGCAGACATTACTTAAAAAAAAAAAAAAAAAAAAAAACCCGACTCGAGGAGACTTGGGACTTGAGATTCCCCACGAAAATTTGGCCAAAAGGACAACTGGGCATTGACTGATTGTCTGCATAAAAAGTAAAATGATCGCCCACCGAGCGAGTGGACATTTGTGGTGAATATAATAAGGTTGATCTTGTATCATGCATGTGACTAGATTTTCTTTCTTTCTTTATTATTTTATAGTGAAAGTATGTGGCTAGAGTTTTAGACTTGAGTCTTTTGGAGCAGGATTTTATATTTCGGGTCCGGTCTTTGTGCCCGTTGGGACCACCGGTAAGGCCTTCCCGATTCTAAATAATAGTAGTTTTCAAAAAAATAAAATAATAAAAGAATATTAAAAATATGAAAATTGATCCAGTTAACACGTATCCAACCTAAATATAATGATGTTATATTGTGAATGAGTCATGGGTAGCTGACAATATAACGTTTCATTACTAGTTTTTATGGATAAATGATAAAAATAGATTTTATTTAAGCTTAGCAAATTTCACTAACTAAAGTTTGTTTAAAAGGCCACATAGATGCATGAAAGACTTAGGGACTTTATCGATTGAAAGGCTTGGACATGCTAGAAAATATGTATTGTCAGGCCATTCAAATCGTTCTAGCCTTTTGTTTTTTGTCCCCAAGATTTAAAGGGCAAATTATCTTTTCAACTCAAAGGATAAGCCATTTGAGTTTTTTAGAATAATTTGGCATCAAAAGATGAGATAAGTCATTTTAGTTTTTTTTTTTTTTTTTTTATAAGGATAACTTGGTAAAAAAAATGGAGTGTCTCATTAATTTTCATCTAATTTAACTATTACTCAATGGAGATTCTTCGAACCGTAGCACTGAATATAATGTCATTGTACCTCAACTCAAGCAGTTGAGCTATATACAATGCTCTCATAGCATCTTTGTGAAAATTTTTATTAATTTTTTTTTTCCGAAACAGTCCTTGTCTAGTGCAATTGCCTCATCCGGCTCGGTCCTAACTAGCATTGCTTTGACTCGTTAGAGTCGACGCGGTGCTGACCGGAATTTAATACCATACTTTAGAGTCAATAAAATATATTTTTCTTGTAGAAAAAAAAAAAAAAAAAAACAATCTTGTTGGCCACAAGAAAAGTCTTTTTCTCTTTTTTCTTTTGTTGACAAATGTTGTACCAAACATAAGTGCCTTTTTTCTGTGGAGAAAACCAACTTTTTCCGCTCCACTTCCATAAGATTTAATATAAAAAATATATTTTCAAACAAATCGTGTTTTCTATATTAAATGTTTCATTTGTTTTTTGAAAAGTTAGACAAAACAGCTCAAACACAAAACCATATTGAGTGAAATTGTTTTAACCCTCTAAAAATTTGGGTATGTGTAGAATAAAATATTTATAGATTTAAATACTAATAGAGTAAAATAATTTAGAGTAGAGTAATATAATAATTAATAAAATATTATATTATTTAATATTTAGAAAATCGTAAACAATGCAACAGATTTTAAACTAAGTTGTGGTAAATAAAAATAATTAAATTATACACCAATTTTTTTTCAAAATAACAATCATAAAAGTTCTTGATATTAGATTAATCATTTAGTAATTATTAAACACTTTAGGTGTGCATAACTTATCACTTCAAGTCCAACTATAGTGACCACCTTTCAAATAAAGCCACGGTCAAGAGTCCATAAAAGCTAAATTAATAGATTTAGTAAATAAAATATTTATAAAGAACAATTTCCTTTTAAAATACTATCTGATGTGATTCCAATATTGAAATCTAATATCAAAAAGTTTCTACTCACTGGATTATACAAATAATTAGAAAATTTTCGAGATAAAATTCTCTTCCACATACTCACCGAGTCTCATCTCATGGGTGGCCTTCCACTTCCATGAAGCTGCATTACGCACAGACGCGTGCCACCATGTTCTTATGAGACTCGTTGTGTTCCCACGTCTGTGTCAAAGACCCATAGCCATGAATCACGTGAGTGAAGATAAGATAGACTTTTTTCGAGCCATGTTGACTCTGTATAGCTACTGGCAGACAAAATGCTACCAAATAGTTCCCATGGTGTGGAAAGGGAAAACGTTTGTAAAATTGTTATGAATGCTCTTGCAGCAAGTCAAGTTCCCATGGGAAGTCTAAATAGCATGAATCATGTGAAGTCTAAAACAGATTCCCCAAGTAAATAATGGCAGACATTACTTTTACCAAAAAGAAAAAAAAAAAAAAAAAGACTTGAGGAGACTTAAGACTTACTCCTTGACCTGGCCAAATTTTCCATTTTTTTTTTTTCGGTTGAGAATGATAGGGCAGGCCAGTGGTAAGGGCGTCCCGTTTCTACCCTAATTTTGGATCATTCACTTACCAGATCAACCTTCTAGGATTCCCATGTCTGTGTCAAAGACTCAAAGCCATGAATCACGTGAAGATAAGAAAGCATTTTCTAAAGCAGGTCGAGTCTGTCTAGCTAACCGCAGACAAATGACTCCAAATAGTCCCCATTGGCTTGTCAACTTCTCTAAATCAGGTCGAATTTCTGGTTTGACTTAAAAGCCACAAGGCCTGCTAATTTGAAGGTAGGGTGTTTCCTGATACTTATCTTTCAACCAAGGAATAATCCTCTTTCTCATTCGGATTCTGTTTTTGCAACTGCTAGGAAAATTAAAAGAAATAACATCTATTTTTCTGTAGAACAAATCATCTCAGCATTTGATGTGGAATGCTTTTATTGACGGAAATCTTGACAAAACTCTTGCTTTTTTTTTTTTTTTTCCTTGAGGCTTTTACAGGAAAAACCACTTTACGTGGTCAGTACACCGAATATAGAACATTAGGCAAACATGCACCTAACAGGGAATTCGCACAAGATTCCGAATTCTTTTTACCTTTTTTTTGTGGTCTAATTCGACCTTTAGTTTCAGCGATGGAGGTCGAATTTGACCCTGAGATAGAAAGTCACCCTAATACATTTTAGTTCTTTACGTCAAATTCGACCTAATAAGAAACCCCGAAGGTTGCAATCGACTGAAAATGTACATGATTTTTTCTGACTTTAGGTACTAGGAGGGCAGTAAATGGACCTAATACAACATCCTCAACACAAAGAGATTTATGAGTATTTGGAAACTTTATCTGTAAAGATACAGGAAGAAGGATATGTACCTGATGCAACATCAGTTCTTCATGATGTTGATCAAGAAGAGAAGGAAACAGTTCTTCGAGTCCACAGTGAGAAGCTTGCTGTTGCATTTGGGACCATGAATACAGTTCAAGGGACAACGATCTAGATCATCAAGAGCCTAAGTGTCTGTGGAGATTGTCATACTGCAATCAAATTTATTTCCAAGATTGTCAGTCGACAGATTGTTGCGAGAGATTCAAATCATTTTCATCATTTCAAAGACGGGCTCTGCTCCTATGGGGACTATTGGTGAGATTAAATAAGAAAAAAAAAATTTACCGTACAAACCCATTGGGCTAGGTTTCCAGGTACTTGTGCTGTCCTCATTTTGATGCTTGTGGGCAGATTGCTCTACTTCCCAGCCAATTTTTTTTATGCAAGATTGTCAATTGAGAGACAATTTTGAGGATTCAAATCATTTCATAAATTCAAGGACTGGTTCTGTTTTTGTTGGGCTTATTGGTGATATCACTTCATAAGAAATTTTGAAAACCAGTTCTGACTCTTATGGTACAAACCTATTGAGCTGGGTTCAACAGCTGTGTAGTCTTCACATGCTGCTTGTGGTCAAGACTGGCTTCCTTGTTTCAAATTTAAGATTTGGCCTTTTTAGGCCTTGAGGCCTCTTGTATTATTCGACTCTATTGACTTCTGAAGATAAAAAATATATATATATATCATCAAAGAGCTAATCACAAGAATCATCATCTTAGCCTCATCCGGACATCCAATCATTCTGGGGTCAGCAACTAACAACAATAATATTTAAGAATAGTTTAATTCCAGATTTTTAATTTAAGAGGTGATTTTCATGCTTTTTCGTCATTTCCATTTGAAATGAAAATGTCAATGACAAGTTGAAAAACTCATGTACTGCCCTCCCAGTACCTAAAGTCAGAAAAACTCATGTACATTTTAGGTTGAATGCGACCTCCAGCGCTGAAACTGAAGTTCGAATTCGACCACAAAAAAAATGGTAAAAAAAAATTAGGAATCCTGAATGGATTCCCTGTTAGGTGCATGTTTGCCTAATGTTCCATGTTCGGTATACTAACCACATAAAGTGGTTTTTTCAGTAAAAATCTCCTTTTTTCTTTCTGGAAAACAAGGATAGTCATTTGGACCTAGGAGGTTGGACACTCGTTTTCTGGGAACAACACCTACACGTCCTAGTTGTGGCATCAAGAAAATGACGATTTTGAGGATACATGTTTGTTTATCCATGAGAGAAGACCATAGGAGTTCTACTTTGGGGGGATAAGAATTTGGAATTCTCCAAATGCTCCAAACAATATATCCCAAGATATTTGCAACCAAAAGTAATCAAAGTGAGAACACGGCCATATTTGTTTTAATTATGGTAAAGTAACGATGAAATAAATAATAAATCAATGAGAAAAGTAACGATAAGAAATGGTGAAGTAAAGTGTGTGTAACCCCGAGGGGTTGGCTGAGTGGTCGGGACCACGATTCCTCCCTCTTCCGGAGCTAGAAGTCTTGGTATCGACCATTGATTCCTCCCTCTTTAGGAACCGAAGGTCGAGTCCACCGATGCCCTTTTCTTGGGGCCACAGGGGATTTACCTAACTTCCCTCTGAGCCTGGAGGGATTAATCCAACCCAAAGGCATGGGACACGCTCTATCAAAAAAAAAAAAATGTAAAGTGTGTGCTAAAATAAAATTTATGTATGTTTTGCGTGAGAAAAAGTAATTTGAGAAAGGTAAAGTAAACACTTTGTTGCTATTATGTAAAATCTTCTAACAGCGGGTAAAATCGAAGGTGATATTTTTGGTAGATGGATCCAGCCACGGTAATTATTTTACAGTACTATCACATGTAAACAAACATCATGTAAAAGGTGCAACTTCCCCACATGAATTTACTTGACCGCACGATATGGTCAACCATGTATAATCATTCCCTTCTTTTAATTTGCATTTTAAGGTGTATTTAGGCAATAACCGTGGAAGTTGCATCAAAGTTGTTATTTTTATTTTTATTTTTTTATCGGTAACGCTAAAATATATTAAAGACTTAAAAAATGTACAATAAAAAATATGGAAAGAAAAAAAACTACGAAGGTATTAGAGCTAAATACCAATACAAAACAACAAATTACAAAGGAGCAAGCGAAGCTACCTCTCTTTCTATCCCCAACTTAGCCAAAGCATCCGTCATGCCATTCCCCGACCGAAGCACATGATGAAACTCAACATTCAAAGATGATGACCAAGTCTTGATTTCATTGAAAAGAAATTGAAATTTTCATGAACCATTCTCCAAACAAGACATCTAAGAAACTGCATTTAAGGAATCGCTTTCCACCACTATGCTATGAAAATTATTTGAGATACAAATCCTTAGAGCTTTCAATATAGCTAACACTTCCGATTCATTAGAATCTTTGATGCCTATATACTTTGAGAACATAAACAAGAGAAATATTCAAATGAGAGCTTATATGAGAACTATTTTGCGGGGCCCAACTAGCAATCTATCCAAATCTAGCAACTCATAGGAAACACCCTGATAGTCACTAATCCCAAGGATTGACACACATCCAAATGGATTGAACCGTTGGATCGAGGGTTGAATATTCTTTTAAATAAAAAGCCATTAAACTTGTAGGCCAAGGATGAAGGGGTTAGGGGCATTGGTTTGGGGTCAAACTTGATACTTAAGGTGGTCTCACATAGATCTTTCCATCCCCCCTGGTCCCATCCCCAAATGGGGTCCACAATTGGGCCCCACAAAAAAAGTTCTCACATAATATGTGAGAACAGTTCCCGCCTGAATATTACCCAATAAACAATACCTCTCCCTTGTAGTTCCTCAAGATGCCACCTATACCTGCAGGTCCTGGTTTTTCACTTGCCGTACCATCAACATTAAATTTAAGAACATTAGGAGAAGGAGGAGAGCAAGTGACTAAATGTTTCTTCTTAACACATCCACTTCCCAAACAAGCTTCCCAATTACTTAAGATATTATCCAAGGTCAAGTGCTCTAACTCTTTTTTGATACTTGCCCATTTAGCTATTTTGAGGACAATCATAAAAACAATATCCTCTATGTCCTTTGAGTTGCCATTGAAGATTCTATGGTTTCTTCATATATGGATGGGTGGGATCTTCAGATGCTTAGTAGGGAAGGAAGAAAAAAACGTCAACAATAAAATGACTCCGCAGAACTACCAAATACAATGACAAATTATGTTGCACAAACGCATTTATTAAAGTATTCTATATTTAAATAAAATAGCAAAAAAGAAATGAATATAAAGTGATGAGGATGAATATTAAAAAAAGATTTTGAAGTTTCTTATGTCTGTATCAAATTTTTTCCCAACAACAAGGGGGGCTAAAAAGTTACGAATGAGGGAATATTGTGCGAGTGCGTGGCTCTATGATGTCGCACGAACAGTTGTGTAGAAAATTTTTAAACTTTAACAATTGATGGGGAAAATATTAAATGTTAGGATAGCTTTACGGTCAAAATCTCTTTTTTAAAAGTATACATGATTTTATTTTTTTTACAAGGTAAGTAGTGATTTATTAAAGAATAAACAAAGATTACAACAAAGAAAGGAAAACCTGCTTCCACCCATTGTACACATGATTTTTCTTATTCACGCCCCTTGTACACCTTTTGTTCATACATATAGCCCCCTTATGATCAATCTCGAGAATTTGCCCTGCAGTAACCTTGAATGTGGACGTTACATCCCATGGATGGATGTTGGCTAAAATCAGGGGATCCCCAGTTTTTGGAATGGGACCCGCCTTTTTCATATTCGGAAGTTTCTGCGATTAATCCAATTCCTTCACAACACCTATTCTCTTTGAATTGGCACTGCTCCTAGTTTGGGACTAATATAGACATGTAATCATTGAGTTCTATCACAATAATTTCGCATGATGTGTATGTAGAAGGTAAAATCAAAGACAAGGGTCATTTGATTGGATGATATTACTGGAGGTGGGCTTACTTCATTTTGTTTGTTTAGTATGCTCCCCCACTTTCTTTTGATTAATATGTATGCTTCTTGTCTTCTGAAAAATAAAAATAAACTTGTACTCTACCTCAAATATTTCCTGCCCTTATATCTTCATTGTTACACCGGAGAAAGGAGGTTTAAAATAGCCCTTCTTCTTCTTCTTCTATCAACCAAGTTTTTTTCCCTTTTTTTCACTTGGATTGGATGGTTAGAATTTGCATACACAATAAACCCACGACTTCATCTGGAGTGTGATAGGGCACGGATGCTCTGTCAGCGTGCCACATGTGACACGTCATATTGTTGTATGTTCCATATACGTATACCGCCAATAGACTTAAACTAGTTCGAGCGCCTTATAACTTCATTTTCCTAAAGAGTGTATATGTAATGATCATCAACATGAGGGTTTAGGATTCAGAATTTCGCGATACATGAAAGGCCTTCTCTTCTTAATGATTCACGTCTAAATTCTTCCCAACTCACATCAGCTTCTAAAATCGAAAGAAAGTTGTGATAGATGTCTTGTAGAAATTGATATTTCTTTCCAGAAAGTCTCGTCTTAAAAATTCTTATAACAAGGTCCCTTTATTGTAAAGATGAAAACGGTCTAAATGCGGCCCGTAATGTCTCTAGACCCAATCCTGGACCTAATACACATTTGGTCAATGACCTATAACCGTATCAGTAACAAATATCAAGCCTTGAACCTGAACTAGACCCAAATAAAGGGTCCCAATACTAGACCTCTGTGTAATTTTTCCTCACTGAATCCTGAGTTCTTTGGAGTCCTATTTGAGTGAGGATATAACCATAATTTTCAATGAAGGTGATAAAAAACTTGTGAGAAGCTTGCGGAAGGAGCAGCTTTCTTGCTCGCTCAGTCAGATTTTGGTTTCTCTCTTCAGTTTTTTTGGGAGTTACTACTCCACTAACTAAAAGAACCTAACTTCTGCTGCTGTCTCATATCTCTGTTTCATGTACATTTCTGGTTTTGTGGGCTGGCTGGCTGTTTAGCCTTTCATGAATATATCTGGTTTCGTGGGCTGTTAAATAAATTTCAAAAGATCCAAATAAATTTTAAAAAATTTAAATAAATTTCAAAAGACGCAAATAAATTTCAAAAGACGTAAATAAAATAAAAAATGCAAATAAATTAAAAAAAAAAAGCAAATACATTTGCCAAAACTAAGATAACCCAATTTTCCAAATTAGTGAAAATTTGGAAAAAAACTCAAGTATTTTTGGTCAAAACTCAGTTAAATTTATTTCAAAAAATACAAATAAATTTCAAAAGACACAAATAAAATTCAAAAACACATATAGATCTAAAAAAAATACAGATAAATTTGCCAAAAACACAGAAAGATTTTTTTAAAAACTCAATTAAAAATTTTAAAATGGAGATAAATTTGTCAAAAACTCAGCTATATTTTTCAAAAACTCAGATAAATTTGCCAAAAACTCAGATAAATTTGTTTCAGAACTCAGATAAATAGCCAAAAGCTCAGATAGATTTGTCCAGAACTTAGATAATTTTTTTTTCAGAACTCAGATAAATTTGCGTAAAACTCAAATAAATTTGACAAAAAATAAAACACTTAGATAAATTTGACAGAGTCAGCAAACCGCGCAGGTCCATAACACCACTTTCCCTAAAAGAGGAAAACCAAGAAATCAAAACCAATGCAGCCAACGGCACACCAATTGAGAAGAGACGCCGATTTCACCCAAAAGAAGAGGATTACAATGAGCAGAATGAGCACATTTGCAACAAGCGTGATCAAGCTGTATCTAGCCCGTTCAAAGAGGGACAAGAGAGTGCTTGAAACCATGAAAAGATAAATCCCGACATCTTGACGCTTCCACAGAAGAACATCGGCAACTGCTACAATAGAGATTTGAAAGAATTAGTCGAGACGAGTATCAAATCCGAAACAGAGAGATGGAGATGCCAGTAACGGATTGAAGAAGTATAAAATCATCTATTTGATTGTTAGAGCCTTTCGACTCAGTTGAAGTTGGTCAGAAAATAAAACCTTCTCCGGTGACGACGAGTCAACAGCGGCGGTGCAGTCGAATCAGCTGTAGCGAACAGTCAAATAAAAGGTGATAAGTCCACAGTATCACATATTTAAATAATTAATTCATATAAATTTGTGGACTTAATTAAAATAAAATGCATTGAATTCATAGATTTGCACAAAATCATGCAATTAGACTCTTTTGGTTGAATTTAAGTAAAAATCTCTTAAAAATGCATGTCTTGGTGAAATTATCAATTTTGCATTTTTTAGCCACATGCATAGTGTAAGGACCCGATCCAAATTTGTCAAATGATTTGAGTTTTGACCATGTGATTGATCACAAGTGGACCCCACTCTGTTTGAGCACTTTCATTCACTATCATTAACTTAACTAGGTAATGCCGGTAGGATTTAATTTTATTGCATTTAGATAATTACCATGCATCATCATGTGACCTAACTTATAATATGAGACCCATTGCTTGCATTTAAGTCCGAGTAAACAGTATCCAAAAGTTGGGTTTTATACATGGGATGATTATTAATTTAATAAATTTATACACTCTAGTGAACCATGCATGTTATGAACCACTAAGTGGGCCCACATTAACACCACTATCATCATGTTTATAAACTGTCTTATGTGTAGGCCAAAATGGGACCGCAAGGGAGATGCACGTCCATGGATCATTCCAAGTCATTACAAGGCGTAGTGGGACCCATTCCTGTTGCCAGTTTGAAAAAAGAAAAAAAATCTCAAGATGCAGTTTTGAAAATTTTCAATAGAAATTTAAAGAAGGAGAATGTCTAAGCCACCCCAAATTCACAAGATTTCATGTCCAAGTGGGCCCATTTTCAATAGAGAATCAAGCCAAATCAAGGAGATTATAATGGGCCCAAGTGAAAAGTCTCAAAAGGATTGAAGAGTCCCAAACGGTTTTGTGCAACAACAAGAGATAAGGAACCCAATTTCAAAATCAAAACAATTGCTCAAGATCCAAAATTCAAGGAGTTCAAGTTAGAGAAATTTCAAAACAAAAAAAAAAAAAAAGAACTCCTCCCATTCTCACGTTAATCACCCTCTCTTCCTCCCCTATTTTTTTCTCTCTTTGTTCTATCCCCTTAACTCTTATCTAATAATTCTAGAGTAAATTAGCGAAAGGTCCTCAGAAAGCTCTTGTAACGCCTCTAGTCCATCAACTTTTCCTCTAAGCTTGCAGTCCATACAACTGGACATATTTCGGCGAGAGATCCCTGGATACAATTTTCATGGCTAATTTACCCTTTCAACTATGTTAGGCATAAAATTTTGAAATTTCAAATCTTGTATTGTCCCTCTTCTTCTTCAACCCGGACATGTTGAATCGGTGCTTAAGGCACAAAAGAAACAAAGGAAGAAATGAGAGAGGAGAAAGGAGAGAGGAGATGGGCACTCGGTGCTGGATGCAGGGAGGCAATGTAGCAGAGGCGTGCAGCATGTGGGTTGTGTGCAGGGTGCGTGTGGGTGCAGCAGGGAGATGGAGTGGGGAGATGGAGAAGAAGGAGGAGGGTGCAGTGTGTGCAGCAGGGAGGCGTATTATAATCATGTGAAGCTGCAGGGGTTGAAGGCGAGGGAGGCGCAGAAGAAGAGTGCACAGCAGGAGGATGAGGAGAAGGGAGGCTGCTTATGGAGGAGAGGGATGGGGGTGATGGGTTGGGGAGGAAGAGCGATTCGCAGGATTGAGAGAGATATGATGCTTAATAAACCAGTCTCTAGAATCACTCCATGAATCACTTAAGCAATCTCTGCAATCTCTAGAGTCACTCCATTAGCTGCTGCAATCACTACAAATCAAATATCTGCATAATCAATGTCATCAATGCTCTTGGATTTCTTTGACAAATCTGTAATTCATTAGTATTATTTGTTTCCCTTGATAATGGGAAAATCTCCATTAATCAAGGGATAGGTTTTGTAAAGAGTGTATTATAAATTTACACAAACATAATACAATCAGCAAGGGATTATTGCATCATTACATGGTATCAGAGCGGGTTCCGATCCCGTTGTTCTTGTGTAGCCCACGTGACAGGTTCGTCCATGAAATCTGTTGGGCCTACATGTGAGGGGGAGTGTTGGGAAGTTCCCACATCTCACATCGCCTAAGTAATAGGCTTGACATGTCTTATTATACCTGTATGAGCCTTCCACCTGATGGAACCATCTGATGGAGATCCTCTTGAGGATCCAACTGAATATCGTAGTGTGGTTGGTGCCCTTCAATATCTCACTCTAACACGGCCTGATTTATCATTTGCTGTAAATCAAGTGTGTCAATACATACATCATCCAACTACTAAGCATTGGACTGCGGTCAAGCGAATTCTTCGCTATGTAAAAGGTTCAATAAATGAAGGATTGCTTTTTCAGCCCAGGCACTTAAGAGTTGAAGCGTACTCAGACGCGGACTATGCCGGATGTCCTGCAGATCGTAGATCAACTGGAGGGTATTGTGTCTACCTTGGGCGTAATCTAATTTCATGGAGTTCTAAGAAACAATCTACCGTCTCTCGATCGAGCACCGAATCTGAATATCGCCAGTTAGCTCTCACCGCTGCCGAGATTTCATGGTTACGTTTACTATTAAGAGAATTACATATATATCTCACTTCGGCTCCTTTGATTTGGTGTGATAATATTAGCTCCATTTCTCTTGCTTCCAACCCGGTGTTCCATGCTCGGACAAAACATTTGGAAGTAGACTATTGCATTATGTAAGAGAGAAGGTAGTTCGCAATGAACTTGAGGTTCGCTACATCACTACAATTGATCAAGTTGCTGACATATTCACCAAAGGTCTAGCACCGGCTCGTTTCCAAGTTTTGAAATTCAAACTTATGATCCGCTCTCGGCCCATCAGTTTGCGGGGATGTAATAAACCAGTCTCTAGAATCACTCCATGAATCACTCAAGCAATCTCTGCAATCTCTAGAGTCACTCCATTAGCTGCTGCAATCACTACAAATCAAATATCTGCATAATCAATGTCATCAATGCTCTTGGATTTCTTTGACAAATCTGTAATTCATTAGTATTATTTGTTTCCCTTGATAATGGGAAAATCTCCATTAATCAAGGGATAGGTTTTGTAAAGAGTGTATTATAAATTTACACAAACATAATACAATCAGCAAGGGATTATTGCATTATTTCAATGCTCTCTACTTGGTTTCATGTTCTTTTTTTTTTTTCTTCTTCTATAGAGAGAATGAGGATTTGGAAGTTGGGGTTGGTGTGGAAGGCAGAGGGAGGAGGGGAGGAGGAGGGGGTGAGGTCGAGGAGGCGAAGAGGTAGTGGGAGGCGGAGGAAGGGGAGTCTTCTCAGTGAGGGTCACGGGAAATGGTGTCCTCGCAGGGAAGTTTGTTTGGGAGGATTAAAATGGGCAGGCCTGTGCTGACGAAGATGGTTGTTTATAAGGACCTGGTGGTAGCTAACTCGGCAATGGGATGTTGTGGGAAGTTGCGGGATGGCAACAATGGGGAGCGATGGTGGGGGTAGGCTCAGGTTGAATGGGTGAGAGTGAAGGGAAGAATGCAAAAAAACATTAAAAAAAAATAGAATAAAGAAGTATATTTGGGATGGGTAGATGATGACATGCTGAGATGAGGGGTAGGCTGTTAGTCTGTTTGTTTGGGAGGATTAAAATGGGCAGTCCTGTGCTGACGAAGATGGTTGTTTGTAGGGACCTGATGGTAGCTAACTAGGAATATTGACGAAGATGGTTGTTTGTAGGACCTGATGGTAGCAACGATGGGGATGGTAGCAATGATGGGGAGCGATGGTGGGGTAGGCTCAGGTTGAATGGGTGAAAGTGCAGGGATGAATGCAAAAAAAAAAAAAAAAAAAAAAACATGGAGTATATTGAATTTATGAAGTATAACTTCTGGGTTGCCGTTGGAATCCACAGCCGCGCTCTTCGCATCGCTCTACGCCACCTTGGCTTGGCCGGAGAGGAAGAAGAAGCACGAAGATCTAGACTTCTACATTCTGTTGTTGTTAGAAGAGGCTAGCAGAACCTAGAATCTCTATAGGAACCATAACAATCGCAAAACAAAGGATTCCATGATTTTCTTGCCGAGGAAGATCCTCAGTTGCATAGATCGACCACCGTCGTCGGAGAATGAGCTTCTCACTGTCCTGCATAGAAGTTGTTGCGCCATCGCTAGAAGGCAGCAGGGCTGTTAAATTGTTTTTGGCAAATCTATCTTTGTTTTTATGAAATTTATCTGAGTATTTGTGAAATTTATCTAATTTTTTGTCAAATTTAACTAAGTTTTTGATAAATTTATATGAGCTTCTGTCAAATTTATCTGAGTTCTTTATTTTTTGTCACGTTTATTTGAGTTTTGCGCAAATTTATTTGAATTTTGAAACAAATTTATCTGCGTTCTGGACAAATCTATTTAAGTTTTTGGCTATTTATCTGAGTTCTGGAAAAAAATTTATCTAAGTTCTAAACAAATCTATTTAAGTTTTTCGCAAATTTATTTGAGTTTTTGAAAAATATAGCTGAGTTTCTAACAAAATTATCTCCATTTTGAAAATTTTAACTGAGTTTTTGAACCAATCTTTTTATGTTTTTGGAAAATTTATTTGTATTTTTTTATATCTATTTGTGTTTTTGAATTTTATTTGTGTCTTTTGAAAATTATCTGTATTTTTTGAAATAAATTTAACTGAATTTTGACAAAAATACTTGAGTTTTTGGAAAGTTTTTCTGAAATTTGAAAAATTGGCTTATCTTAGTTTTGGCAAATGTATTTGCGCTTTTTTATATTTATTTTCACTTTTTTAATTTTATTTACGTCTTTTGAAATTTATTTGCATCTTTTGCAATTTATTTACATTATTTGAAATTTATTTGTATCTTTTAAAATTATTTGGATCTGTTGAAATTGATTTTCACCTTTTGAAATTTATTTCTTATTTTTTACACTTATTTGGATCTTTTGAAATTTATTTGTGTCTTTTAAAATTTCCCTGCGTTTTTTTGAAATTTATTGCGTTTTTTGAAATTATAGCATTTTTTAATTTTATTTACGTCTTTTGAAATTTATTGAGTTTTTTGAAATTATTTCGTTTTTTGAAAACTTGAAATTATTGCATTTCTTAATATTTGAAATTATTGCATTTTTTTAAATTATTAAATTTATTGTGTTTTTTCAAAGTATTGCTTTTTTTGAAAATTTGAAATTATTGCATTTTTTTAATATAATGCCTTTATTTATGTCTTTTTAAAATTTATTGCATTTTTTGACATTATTGAATTTTTTTTAATTTTATTTAGGTTATTTTGAATTTTATTTGTGTTTTTTTAGAATTTATTTGAAAATCTCATTAATGGGATTCCATTAATTGTGGCCAATTCAATGGTAGTTGACCATTATTAATGGCATATCCCACTAATTGTGGAATATGATTTTGAAGAAAGGGTAAATTAGACATTTTAGGTCTTTAAATTTGAAAAAAAAAAAAAGGGACCTATCACATTATGAAAAAAGATTGTGGATCTAAGGCAATAATGTGAAATGTTTAGGGACCCGTCGCCGAATACCTCATAATTCTATCCCATCCCCACTCTCTCTCACATGAACCTCTCTCTCCACCCTAATTTTTCTCTATTTTATTTCTCTCTTCTTTCCAAACTAACTCTCCTCTCCCCCTAATTTCTCTCTCTCCCTCTCAATCTCTAACTCCCTCATCTCTATCCTTTCTCTCTCACACATAACGTCCCTCTCTCTCTTTCCCTTTCACTCATGCGCACAACACCCCATCTCTCTCTCACGTGCATCATTCTCTCTCCCATTAATCTCTTTCCATTTTTTCTCTCCATCATCTACATCTCTCACTCACCTATTATACCAGGCCAAAGAAAAAAGTTGATTATTTTGTGAAGGAAAAAGAAGAAGGATGGAGGGGTAGATTTGTTGCTTGTAATCTAAGGAGAAAGGGTGTAAGTTGACTTATTTTTATTGATTGATTATGGGTGAGCAATTTTAATTCAAAATTTGATTTTCAATTTATTAATCTATTTTCTATATTTATGTCTTTTTGATGCCTTATTTTTGAATGATATATTGCATGCTTAAAGGCCGCTAAATACTAAAAATTTTCGAAGGAGACTAGAGTCTTTATGAAATTTCTCAATATTAATAAATTTAATTTTTCAGATTTTGGGTCCTTAATGAAATCACCCATATTTTCAGTATTTAGAAAACAACTAAACCCTGACCCTTAGATTGCAAGGCTCTCTTTCAATCTTCAATTTCAATTTAATTATTTCTGAATTCTTAATATCTCAAATTGGTTTTCTGATTATTTTTATTGTGAATGCAGTTTTTAGTATATATCTATTAGATTAGGTCTCTAGTTTAGGATTTTTCTTTAATTCGGATTGTAATTAATTTTATTCAGATTTTTAATTAATTTTTAATTAGAGTAGGAATTTTTTTATTTTTATAGATTTTTGATAGGCTAGCATTAGTTTTCCAATAGGACAGGTACATTGTGATCATTGGCTCCCTGTGGATCGACCCGGTGTCACCGGTTATTACTACAATCGTGACGACCCTACACTTGGGGCACGATCAAAAGGTTCTGTTACATAACCTGTAACTTGAAGAAGAATAAAGGGCCCTAGCCAGGTTCTGTCCATGTCTGGATTGAAGAAGAAGAAAAGGGAGAATGGAAGATTTAAAATTTTAAATTTTAAAATTTTATGCCTAATCAGTTGAAAGGGTAAATCAATCATGAAAATGTCTGAGGTGGCGTATCTAGGGACCTCTCACCGAAATATGTCCAGCTGCATGGACTATATGGCTTAGATGAAAAGTTGATGGACTGGAGGCCTTACAAGACCTCTATGAGGGACATTTCGCTAATTTACTCATTAAAAAGATAGGTTGGAGAAAATTACCTTAAGTGACGAAAAACTCCCTGACAATGGTGCCAAAAACTTGATCGTAGCCCCAAGTGCAAGGCCGCGATATAGTAATAACTTGGTAAAGTCCGAGGTCGATCCACGGGGAGCAATTAATCACGCAAAACCTGTCCTATTGGAAAACTAGTACTAACCTAATAAAATCTATGCAAATAAATCTCTATGAAATTGAATTACAAATTCAAATTAAAAATTACAATCCCAAATAAAAATCCTAATCTAAAGATTGCAAAAACATAAAAGACATCAGACCACCAATTACATAAAAGCAAATAAATCATGCATTAAAAATAAAAATCCAGTAATGACATCATTTAGAAATAAGGATAAAAAAAATTCTAGATATTCTTATTATGGGAAATTACAACATTATATTGGCAAAATTAATAAAAGATCGACTGCAAAAACATCGCACCAAGTGCGTATTGTCACACGCAATGCCGATCCAAGGTGGGACACCTTGACCTCACTAATTGCATTTTTTTAGATTAAAACAAACCAGTAAACTAGTAATTCCCCAACATTAATCAAAACTAAAAAAAGAAGAAGAAATCTTTCCTTACCCTTAATCGAATACATCAAAGAAAATAGGACTTGCGCATAATCCCATCTTCAAGTCTTCAATCATTCACCAAGGGAGAAGTAGATGGTTGGTTGATGGTAAAGTGACAGTAGCAATGGTGGCATAAAAATCCAAGTGGTGGTAGCCTTAGGGAAGGCCTTGGATGAAGTAGTGATGGAAGGATGGAGAATGGAGAAAAATTAATGGAAAGGGGGGATTTTGTTGCTGGTCGTCCAAGGGAGAATGGGATATGGCATGCACGTCCATGCTCTTTTGGGATCTTTTTATATGACTTTGATGACTTGGCTTGCAAGGTTATAATAGTTGGGTAAGGATTAGTAGTGTGGGGTCCAAGTTGGATTAGGATAAGGAGAGTCTTGAGAGAGAGTCTCTAGGAATTGGCCCATAATCTAGTAAAATAAGGATTCTTCATATCTCATGCAACTTCTTCTCTTGGGCCCACTTTGAAGAAAAACTTTCAAATCTGAATTTTTTTTTCAGATTTATTTCAAACTTTGAAACCATGTGGCCAGTCCCTTTTTTGGACTTGTAGCAATATGGGATGGGGATGCTTGGACGTGTAAGTGCTTCTTTGGATAGTGCTTACTTGCAAAGATTCAAATCTTGAAGCCTATCTTTTTGGGGTTAGATCCTCTCATGAAATCTCTTTGTACACCCTTCCTTTAAAAAAAAATTAGAACTCCTTAGTAGCTTCCAATTCCTCCACTTCTCTTCTAAAGAAACTTCAAATCTAAAAATCACATCAGATTTGATGTGAAATTTTTTGAATGTATGTGGACCCATCCATCCTTGGACGTGTGATGCTTGAATGGAAGAGTGTTGGTGCAACACTTTCTTCCTTTGAAATTCATATTTGAGAAAATGTTGGGATGCTTTGATGCTTGAATCTTGGAGATTTCCTTCTAGATTTGTTTGGTAGCAAGGGTCCCCTTAATTGAGATAATTAGCGAAAGGTCCCTAGAATTGAATCTGTCCAACCTCCAGTCCAAGGAAATTCTTTTTAAGGGCTTTGGTCCAAGTAGCTAGACTGTTTGCAGCCAGAGGTCCCTATAGCCACATGGTTTCATTTTTCAAGACTAATTTGCCCTTTCAACCATTTTAGGAATAAATTTGAAATTTAAAATTTCAAATCTTCCCTCCTCCATCCTTCCTAAATCCTCTCAAACGATTCGACAGATCGAATTAAGGATTGATCTGGATTTTTCTGCACTTCGCCTTCATTGGGGAAATGAGCATAAGTCCAGTCGCCTGAGAAGAACTTGTCGATTCTGTCCGGAGTCGCCAAAACGTAGGAATTTTTTTGCAATCGCCAAATCTAGGCGGGCCAGCACGTTTGATTGCTGCAGAAAAATGGGACTCGGCGTGTAAATCGGTTTCGGTTGCAGGTGGTTGAAGAAGACAGAGCACAGAGTTGGGTTCCTTGAGTTGCAGATGTCGGGGTTCAGTCAGCGTCGCTGCTGATCGATTTGTAGATCTGGGATCAGGTCTATAGAGAAGATCCATCCCTGTTCCAAGGCAGAGAAGTGGCCCACTCAAGATCAAGATTGTTTCTCCATCGTCTTCTTCTCTAACTAGTAGCAGAGAAACACTTTCGTCTTCAATTTCTCCGGTGGGACGGTTGCGCCGACCGAACGACGACGATGGTGACAGCACACCACCAATAGCCAATGGGTTGCCTTCTTCCTCGATCGTCTTCAATCATAGCCCTTCGATCACACTCCTCCTACGGTGGCCCACCTCGAGATCAGTGGTTGGGTCTAGTTTCGGCTGCAGGTGGTTGAAGAAGACAGAGCACAGAGTTGTGGTCCTTGAGTTGCAGCCATTCTGAGGAAGCCCAGTCCAGAGCCCAGACCTACTATCAGATTTATCTGAGTTTTGTCAAATTTATCTGAGCTTTTGTCAAATTTATCTGAGTTTTTGTGAAATTTATCTGTCTTCTGCCATGTTGCTTTGTGTTTTTGGCAAATTTATCTGAGTTTTGTGAAATTTATCTGACCTTTTGTCAAATTTATCTGAGTTTTTGTGAAATTTATCTGTCTTCTGTCATATTTCTTTGTGTTTTTGGCAAATTTATTTGAGTTTTTTTTTTTAATTTATCTAAGTTATTTAGCAAATTTATTTACGATTTTTGAAATCCATTTGTGTTTTTTAATTTTATTTGCGTCTTTTGAGATTTATTTCTGTCTTCTCAAATTTATTTGCCCTTTTTGAAATAAATTTAACTAAGTTTTGGCAAAAATACTTGAGTTTTTGGCAAATTCCTCAGAAAAATTTGGAAAATGATTTATCTGAGTTTGGCAAATGTGTTTGTGTTTTTGAAATTTATTTGCGTCTTTTGAAATTTATTTGCTTTATTTTGAAATTTATGTACATTTTTTGAATTTATCTAAGGTTTTTAGCAAACTTATTTACGCTTTTTGAAATCTATTTGTATTTTTTAATTTTATTTGCATCTTTTGAAATTTATTTATGTCTTTTCAAATTTATTTGCTTTTTTTGAAATAAATTTATCTGAGTTTTGGCAAAAATACTTGAGTTTTTGGCAAATTTTTCAGAAATTTGGAAGATGATTTATCTTAGTTTTAGCAAATGTGTTTGCGTTTTTTTAATTTTATTTGCGTGTTTTGAAATTCATTTGCTTCTTTTGAAATTTACTTGGATTTCTTGAATTTTCTTTGGATTTTTTGAGATTTATTTGAGTCTTTTGAAATTTATTTACATTTTCTGAAATTTATTTCGATCTTTTGAAACTTAGTTACATCTTTTAAAATTTATCTGCGTTCTTTTGAAATTTAGTAGTTTTTTTAAATTTATTTCTTTTTAAAAAAAATTATTGTTTTTTTTTAAATTATTGCATTTTTTTAAAATTTATTTGCGTTATTTTGATATTTACTCGTGTTTTTTTAGAATTTATTTGAAAATCTCATTAATGAGATTCCATTAATCGTGGGCAATTAAAATGGTAGTTGGCCATTATTAACGGGATATCCCACTAATCATGGGATATGATTTAAAGAAAGGGCAAGTTGGACATTTCAGGTATGAGAATGTGTGTGAGGGACCTTTGGTTGCATGACTTTTTTTTGTGGACTATTTGCAATAAAGTCATACTTTGAGGGACCTCTCGCCGAATCCCCCTTCTTAATTTTAGAGTTCTTTATGTTTGGAGATCAACTTGCATAGGCTCACTTTAAAGAAAAAAAAAATGCCAGAACTGTGTTGCAAGCTCGAAACATTTATGGGCCCACCTCTTTTCTCGGATGTGTGACTTGGAATGGAGGTGCTTAACGTGCAACAACTTCTTGCTTTGAAATTCAGATTTGAGAAAATCTTGGGATGCATGTGGTCCCCCATCTTTAATTCTTCAATTGATTTATCTCTTCCGCGGGTCCCAAGAAATTGATTTTCCCTACAAAAATACAAATAATATAATTAATGATGAAAGAATTATCTATTTTTGTAGGAAAAGAATATTGCAAGATACATGCTCCAATTCACACTGAATAGATACATAAAATTTCACCACTTTATCATGTTTTCTTTAATTAAATCAATGGTGCAAAAACATTCATCATTTCATGTGTGAGTAAAAAGTTATGAGAAATTCGTGACTTCCAATGCCAAAAATAGAGAAATTCATGATTTTATGTAAAATGTGATTTTCCAATGAATTTTGACTCGAATTCAAACTTTGACGCCCACAAACATAAAATCATATTTTTTTAATTAAAATGGTGCATGATTTGATAATTAAGTCCTTAATTACTCTAAAATGTTGAGGAAATTATGCATTTTTAAGGACTTATCATTGCCTTAACCAATTACAAGAAAAAAAGTTTCAGGTAATTAAATTAGTAAGTTTGCTGATAGCCAATCAACCAAGTTTGAGATCCAAACAAGGCTTTTGTAACAGAGGTGGCTTTGATAGCCAGAAACTGCAAGAAATCCATAGATGGTGGGCTTGAGCTTCATTCAATTTTATTTAAACATAATTTATAAAAATGAGTTTATTATATTTACATATGTCATTCGGACAAATGTGATAAAATAAAGAACATGCGTAAATGATGTGAAAATGATGATGGTAGATGAACGTTGTAAAAAGAAAAACATGCATAAATCTTACACACTCTCAATTATTGCATATTCAACAACTACATATGTAAATGACATTTACACAAAACATGCACAACAGACAAATGACCCCTTATTGGATTTGTTAAGTTTGCTCGTTGGCCGGATTGGCTTGCTTCAACTGCTCTATGCTCAACTCATTCCTCAACTGGGCTAACATTTATTCCCAATCCAAGCCCAATATAGTTACGAAATTTATATATCTTCCACTAAATATGGATTGGTACATCGGGCCATTAAGCATGCATAGGCCTATATTCACATAGGCCCATATTCACCTGTGTAATTATTTGGCCATAAAGTTAGGCATAAAAGTAGTCCTTCGGCCACATTAAAAAAAAAAAAAAAAAAAAAAAGGTTTGGTGACAGGTAGCGGTTCCTTAATTTTCCATCATGTCAAGAATGTGGTTATAGGCTAGTATTGACTTTCAGATGATTGGAAAAAAAATTATAAAGCAACTAGAATGAAATTTGTTTTTGTTTTCTATACTCCTAACAATTTTCATCCACAAAAACTCAAGTTGTTCAAGACAAAACTTTAAGCATTTAGTTAGAATTTAGCACATTTTGATCATATAATTTTCCACATTTGGTGCATCCGCTGTTTCACAAGGACGACATGAAAATGAGATAAGTTTCCATTGATTCTGCAAAAAGATGGTTCGGATGAGGGAGTTAATTTTTTTTAAAAAAGACCATTGAAGAGGAGAAAGTCCACAGAACCGGTTTTCTGCTAATATTATACAAATGTACCTATTTGGTTTTATACAAATACCTTTGCATATTTTCAATAAATGTGAAATAAACTACAAAAGTATTGATAACACATATTCCACAATTTCATATTGGTTGTAAAAGACACAACCATCCAAAAATAGACTCCATTTCTTGTGTCCCTTGCAAATTTATTATCTTTCTTTCAAGAATTCTCCTCCATTAATTATCTTACCAGTGTACAAATGATGCAATCTTTGAAAAATTGTGAACAAACATTCTATCAATGAATTGCATGTATTTTCTACTTCCTGTCCTCCAAAGTGCTAGAGTCCAAAAGATTACTCCAAATCCAAATACAACTCCAATTCCGAATCCCATCCACATGAATTCCAAATCAATTTCTCCAACTCCATCCAAGCCAAAACTACTAAAGGTCGATGGTGGTGTAGCCATAGTATCTTCACATTTTTTTGATAATGGTGGTCCACATAAACCAATGTTCCCAAGGAAAGAACTATTGGTAAATGTGAGGAACTGTTGGCTTTGTGGTATTCTTCCGAAAAGGAAATTTTGCGAGAGGTTCAATACTTCAAGAAATGTAAGCTGTGACATTTGCCAGGGTATTTCCCCTGACAACTTGTTTCTTGAAAGGTCTAATGACTCTAGCACTGTTAGATTTTCCAAAGATGCTGGAATTGAGCCATCGAAGTCATTTTGTGAGAAGTTGAGCACATGCAGTAACTTGAGATACACTACTGAATTTGAAATCTTCCCTTGAAATCTATTGTTTGAAAGATCCACCGAGGTCAATGCAGTGATGATCTTAACCACCTCTAGATCAAGCCCTTTCATTGTCACCATCACTGAATCTTGATAGTAAAGTCCGTTTCCAACATTTAATTGGTACTTGACAATTTGGTTGTTGGAACTCGAGTCTGAAACACCTCCTCCTGTCATCAGTTTCCAATTCAGAAAAAAATTTGGCGGAACTATACCCACAAAAGAATTGGAAGAAATGTCAAAGATTTGCAGAAATTGGAATGAGGAATTTTTAGCATGGGAATGAGCAATGGGACCATGAAATTTGTTGGATCGTAAAATCAAAATACGCAAATCTGACAAGCTATCAAACCAGAATGGGAAGGAATCATTTAGATGATTGTTCCCAAGGTCTATAACCTCCAATGTTTTGCAATTGGCTAATGACTTTGGTATTGACCCTTCTAGTTCATTGCTATCAAGATTGAGCGTCCTCAGAGTGCATTCTTTTTTAAATGTGTCAGGCACGGTGCCCTGAAAAGCATTTCTTTGCAAATTCAAAATCTTGAGGGAATTGCCAAGCTCACCAAGACAAGTAGGAATGTTTCCGCTAAAATTGTTTCTGGACAGATCAAGGACTTTAAGCAAGTGTGCTTTACAAATTGATGAAGGAATTTCTCCACTGACATTATTACCCGAAAGGAAAAGGAATCGTGTGGCAGTGAAGTTTATACTAGCTGGAAGGATGGAGGAGAGATTGTTGTTTGAATAGTCATGAAAGTAAACTCGATGCGGCAGGATTGGAAGTGACCCTTGCAATCTATTGGAATGAAGGTCAATAATTCCTAAACTGCTTGATGGAAATTCAGGTAATGGATGCTCAAAACTCTCCAAGCAATTGTTAGAAAGATTAAGTTGATACAAACTCCCATTTCCTACCTCCCAAATCCATGTTGGTATTTCACCATGTATTTTGTTTTTTGAGAGATCCAGAGATTCCAATTGATTAAGATTTTGAAGGATGTTTGGAAATTCACTGAAGTTGTTGTTAGATAGAAAAAGATGTCGTAGCATCTTGAGTTCAAAGACTAGCCTCGGAATTGTCCCTTGCAGTTTGTTGTTATTCAAGTAGATCTCCTCCAACACTGAGGATGATTCATTATGAGAGTTGGGAAGGAAACCACTAAATTGGTTGTGAGAGAGATACAAATATTTCAATGCTGGATGAGAAAACAGAGATGATGGGATATATCCCTCAAGTGAATTATTATTCAAATAAAGAGAAATGATGTGTTTGAGCTCATCTCCATATGATGAAGGAATTGTACCACTGAAGTTATTTGATGAAAGATCTAGATACTCAAGTTGGGTGAGGTTTGCAATTGAAAAAGGTAACCAACCAGAAAAGTTGCAATTCTGAAGTGATAAAACCTTCAAGAATTTGAGATTACTAATGGAATTTGATAGTTTCTCAACGATGTTTGTGCTACCTAGTTTCAAGTGTTGCAAAGCACTGTTGTGAGGAAACTCTGGCAAATGAATGGTAAGATGTGGATTGTCTGAAATGTCAAATACTTGTAGATTTGGCAGCAACAAGATACTCTTTGGAAATTCTCCATACAAACCACAACCACTAAGGGTGAGAGATGTCAAAGTAGAGGAGTCACCCAAGAAATCAGGTACAACAATGGAGAGATTGTTTCCATCCAATGAGAGTTGAGATAGATCACGGATCTGGAAAAGAGAAGGGTCGATGGGTCCTTGAAGACCACAATCACGTAAGCTCAACCTATGAAGATTGGGTAGTGCGATGGATAAGGCTTGGGCCCATTTTCCACCATGCTCCTCCGAGATGTTTACATGGTCAAGAGAGAGTTCTTGGAGGCCAGATAAGTTTCCGATGAGTGTTGTAAGGTTTGGATTTCGGAGCTTTAGGTTATATGGAGAATAGCCAGAGAGATCCAAGGAAACAAGCTTGGTCAATCTTGATATTTCCAATGGGATTTGGCCGGTGAAACCTGAGTATGAGAGGTTCAGATGAGTCAGATTAGTGAGGCGGGCCAACCCGGAGGGTATTGGGTGAAGATAGAAATTGTTCCAAGAAAGGTTGAGATTTTGGAGGCTACAGAGGTGGAAGAGACTAGAGTCTATTTGACCTTCAATCCAACTCATATTCTCACAGAGATCGAGTCCAATGACGTGACCCGTAGCCTTGTCGCACGTGATGCCTTCCCAAGAGCAACAATTTGTGGCTGGATTCCAAGAATCGAGCTTTGAAGAAGAATTATACTCTCCACGCTTTATAAAAAATCCATGCTTGAGTTGAAGCAAGGCAAATTTCTCATGATGAAGGCAGCTTGGTGAGGAACTGTTGTGACTCCCAATGAAGGAAAAGGAGAGCGTGGTTTCAAAGAGCATAAGCAGCTGCAGTGAAAAGGCAAGAAGAGGGAGGAAACAATGAGAGGTTTTTGTGAAAGGGAGGGAGTTAAGGTGATCCATCAGTAGTGCTCTCAGATGGGTATAGGTTCCAAATAACACTGATGATGTGTTGAGATTTAAGCAGAGCCACTTGGTATTTATAGAAGAAGAAAGAATAATGGAAAAATTTTGCTGATTTAACGAGAGCCATTTGGTGGGCCTCATTGCACATGCATGACCCTTACGTTATTTAATTAAATCACCAGGTCAACAAAATTTTGGGTTAGTGTCATTAGCTACTGTCCTTATGCATCAAATTTTGCAAAATCCTCCGATCTGGCCAAGCAAGGTATAGAATAATCAACACACTTGATATAGAAAATCGCCAATGAAATAGTTTTCTTTAAAAAAAAAAAAAAAAAACTAATTTTTCAGCAAAAGGGAATAACAAGAAGCACAGTACTTAACATAGACTACTTTGGAGCAGCAGAATTTTCTTTTCTTTTAAAAAATTAGTAGGAGCACCGACAATGTCCTTAAGCACGTTTGGCATCTTACTAGTTTAGTAAAAGACAAGGAAAGCCTTCACTTTTTAGACAAGGGATCACATCAAAAGTACTTTTTTTTCAAAAGTCCCACTTCTTTAAAAGAAAAAGTAATAAAACAACTTCATTTATTCATTAAAAGATAAAGAAACTTCAATTTCCTATAAAAATAAGTTAAAAATATTTGAGGATTTTACTGAAAAAATCCTAAAATATAGTCATTTATTCCAAAAGGTCCTCGCAAATTTTGAAGCACCAATGAGGTCTTGTCGTCAATTTTTTATATTTTTTTATACATTTTTACGAGCGATGATAGCATCACCGTGGAGGACGCTAGCATCACTCGTTAGAACATCTCATAATTTACGTCTTCTTCTTCCTTTTGAATGGTACACAGACCAGCCTCTTCCTCGAGTTTACTTATCATCTCCTTCAAACTAGAGATTTCATCTTGCAGGTTCTTTATTAACGCAAAAGAAGATAGGTTCTGTTTGTTCAAGATGCTGTTCTCCTCTGCCATTTGCCGAACTTCATCCTCTAAAGCATGCTCTATGACTTCCATGTCCTTCAACATCTGTAACCCTTGTTGAAGTTCCAATCTCAAAGCTGTCTTCTCGTCTTGAGACTGGGAATACAAATATTCCAAAGACTATAAGGCTTCTTCAGCCTGCACCCGATGCATTTGTTCATCTTGCATGCAGATCCTCAGTTTCTCCAACTCCTCATGGTTTCCCTTAAGTTCTTGTTGTTGCAATTTCATCTTCTGTACTAAGGTTTCCACCTCTGATTGCAGAGATTGATTCGCCCTCCAACAGAAGACATCTCTCTTCCGCACCATTTAGGTAACTGAGCAGCCTCGAGATTGGACAAATGGGATTTGTTAACACAATAATGATGCGTATGTAAATATTAATTACACAATTCAATATTTCCTCTTTGCAAATGTCATATAGAGAAAATAGGAGGAGAGGAAAAAGAAAATGTACATTAGGAGATTTTTCGACGACCGATGCTAGCGTCGCCTATGGGGACGCTATCGTCGCTCATAAAAAATATAAAGGATATAAAAAAATTGGCGAGAATACCTCATTAGTGCTACACAATTTGCGATGGCTTTTCAGAATAAATGACTATATTTCAAAAAAATTTAAATAAAATTCTTAAAATTTTTCATATCAAATAATTAAAAATAAAATACGATCTTAATTTATTTATATTTTATTATCTTGTTTGATGTTTTACTTTATGTCTAAAATAAAATAACCAAGCGTTTCTCCACGGCTAGTGACTGTCAAGTACCAAATAAAACACTCTTAAATGTCCGGCCAGTGCGATGCCATGTATTTGGACTCTGGAGGTTGTGACTGTGGTTCATCCAAAGTTCCTATTCCATTTCACATTTACATGATTACCCTTCACTTTTCTTATCAATTTAATTCGAGTCTAGAAAAGAACGGCCTGTTTCTGGATCTTGACTGAGGGGCCGTTTGGTAACTCTTATTTTAGCCTTTTATTAACTTTAAACGGTTTCAAAACTCAAACGGTCCGTTTGGTAACTGAAATGACATCTCCATTTGAAAACGGATAAAGACAAAATCTACCTGTTTTGGAAAGCAGCCCAAATTGGGAGAATTCGAACAGACGTTAAAGTCTGAAGCGGAAAGATGGTTCCTGAAACGATATTTTTGGCATCACCGTCTTTGAGTTTTTTTTTTTTTCCTTAAATTCTAGGAAGCTACATGATGATCCGATCCATTATCAATCTTAAGAAGATAAAATACGGCCATGTGTCCAAATTTAAACCGTTGATCTTTCTTGGATCTCGATATATTTACAGAAAACATTGGAATCATAGATCTACATTTTTGGACTTTTGTGGGTCCCACAATCATGATCAGAACCATTGATCTTCTTTGGAATAGTGAAAACGGTCATGGGTCCAAATTTCAGCTAATGATTAGTTGTACATCTCGAGAAAAGTGAGAAAAAATATGGGCCGTTGGATACGCTTAGGTCAAAAAGGCTGCCGTGTGACTTTTCATCAGTCCGTTTTGTAATTAAAAAAAAAAAAAACTGATCTGAGCCATTGAAACTCTTCACATGCTCAGACACAACTGTATATTGAAACTGGAACCGTTGATCACTCTTGAATATAGAGAGATTTGCAAAACATGCAGCACCATATATTTGCATTTTCAGAACTTTGTGGGTCCCCAAATCATGATCCTAATTGTTGATCCCCTTTAGAATATTGAAAGCATGTATGGGTTCAAATTTCCGGCCCTGATTCATTGTAGATCTCGAAAAAATTAATAAAAAATCTTGAACCCTTGGAATTTTAAGCATCTATTTCAAACAATTTTTGGTCCTACCAAACAATTTATTTTTAAAACATTTATTTCAAATTGCCATATTTAAAATAGACCTACTATATCATAGAGAACTGTTTCATAATGATACTAAACAAGGCCTGAGAGTATGAGACGTTTCTTTTCATTTTCTAAAGATAACTTTAAAAACCATTATTATTAATTGACCATCAAAATCATGAGCATGAGTCCACCGGCTACGGCCCCACCATAAATAACGTGTGGAAAGAGGGAGAGATAACATCTAACTACTTTCAGCAGGCTATACTGGACCACTATTATAATTACTAATGCAATCTCCTTTTCACTCAAAATATATATATATATATATATATAAAATAAAAACATCTAACAACTTTCATGTCATGTTTTCAGGAAAAAAAAAAATCCTTTCATGTCATGACATAAAAACATGACTGCAAGTCTGAGACCGTTATTTTCATTGTCTAACACTATGTTTGAGGGGAGGGGAGGGGAGGGAAAATGTGAGGGGGAAGGAAAATGAGGAGGAGAGGAGGAAAAATTAATTTTACCTCCCCTTATTTGGATAGTCAAAAAGTGGGGAAAAGGAAAGTGAAAATGTGTAATTTTATTTTTTTGTGAAGTAGAGAGACAATTACCATTTGGAGGGAAAAGAAAGAAGAAAATGACTATTGTTTGAGAGGAAAAAAGGGTAGTTCAGTAATTTGATAAAAATTCTCCTTTTTGCCTCATATTTTCCCTCCGATTTTGAAGGAAAAATTTTAGAGTGGACTCCACACTAATTTTACCTCCAAATTTTCCTCCCTCATTTTCCCTCCCCTTTCCAAATTCTATTAATTTCAACATTCTCTCTATTTTTTTCTTTTTTTTCTTCCCTCATTTTACTTCCTTTCCAAACAAGACCTAACGATAACTTTGAAAACCATTATTATTAATTGACCATCAAAATCATGATCATGAGTCCACCGCTGATGGCCCCACCATAAATAACGTGTGGAAAGAGGGACTCAGTGAGAGATAACATCTAACAACTTTCATGGCGTCATCACATGGCTGTGAGTATGAAACCTTTCTCTTCAGGGCACGATTGCTAATTTTATAAATACCGCCAAGTCAAGTTAAACATCACATCAAAACTATTTTTTCAAAAATTTCTTCCCATCTTTTTAAAAAAAATAAAAAAAAAACTACATTGACTCACTAAAAGATAAAAAAAACTCAATTTCCTTATACAAAAAGTCAAAAATATTCCATCCTAAACAAATAAAAACAAAATATCATTATAACTCACTTATATTTTATTTATTCTTTTTATTTTACTTCACTCCACTTTATTTTAAAAGTAAATTACCAAACGGGCCCTCAAAGACAAAGCTACCATCCAACGGCGCTGCATTGACATATGCAAGTGAGTCGACTCATCCTTAATAAATTTAATTTGCTTTTAACACTAGTTGAAATATACACACCGTTGGATTAATTAGATCCTAAACACATGATTCAATTTTATTAACTTGGCATATATATAAAATTAACAAGTCAATCTGACGGTAAACCCCATGAAATACACTTTAAAATTATATATGCAAACAACATGATGTGTGTAAAAGACGATGGACAGATTAGACTTTTTAAAAGTGGACCCCACCTATTTACATATGTTGGATGCTGCATCATACTAAGATGCAGCGCTAGGTATGATAGCTTTGCCCTTCCTTTCAATGTCTAAACATAACTTTAAAAACCATTATTATTAATTGACCGTCAAAATCTTGATCAGGAGTCTACCATAAATAACGTGTGGAAAGAGGGAGAGATAACATCTAACAACTTTTATGTCATCATGACATCCCCACAATTGACTTATGTCAAATTTTCTTTTTGCACTGTGCCAATGTCTACTCATAGCATGAGAATGGACATCCATTCACCATCAAAATCAATCTTAAAACTTTATTAATCCATAGATTGATCGTTCATAGATTGGGCATTTGTGGTCATTAGGGCTGAGCTTGTATATATGTTATTAAACTAGGGTCTTAATTTATACGTGGTTAAACTAGGGTCTTAATTTGGAGGGCCTTCTTTAGTCACTCTATGAAATCTAAATTCTCACGTTGTTACATCGTTGGGATAAAAAAGGACATGATTGCAACATGCAGGAATTCTCCAATGATCTATTTTTTGCAGATCTAAAGAAAATAATTCATGCTTCCTCGTGATTGAAAACTATTCATGTAAGTGTATTAACACCTTGAGATTTTGATATGAGTGGTAAGTTGAAAAAAAATTAATACAGTATCAGAAGTAACTGATCCTTAGTTCAGATCATGAGAGTTCTCTAATGTAGAGAAAATAAAATAGCAAAAGATACTTTAACCCTATGTTTGGGAAGGAGGTAAAATGAGGGAAGGAAAAAAAAAGAGGGGAAAATTGAGGGAAAGTGAAAATTGAGGGTGTTTTGGAAGAGGAGGGAAAGTGGGGGTAAAATTTGTGTGGAGCCCACCTTAAAACTTTCCTTTAAAAAATGAGGGGAAAGTAGGAGGGAAAGAGGAGAATCTTTGTCATTTTACTAAACTGTCATTTTCACTTTTTCACAAAGTAAGGATAAATTGGTAATTTTTTCTCTAACTCACAAACAAATAAAACCCTACTTTTTCACTTTTATTTCCCCTACTTTTTAACTATCCAAACAAGAGAGATAACATTAATTTTCTCTCCCCTAATTTTTCTTTCCCCTTCGCTCCCGCCATCCACCAAAATCATAAGTCCACCGCTGATGGGCCCCACGGTTAATAACCTGTGGAAAGAGTGAGATAGCATAAACACATACTGTGACCGACAACCTCACTATTCTCATTTCAAATTCTCTTCTGGGCTATGGCATTGCCTGTCTGGTCCCAGGACCTAACATATGTGAATACCCACCCACCGTCCGAATCAAACCATCATCATCATTTCAAAAAGACCCAGCACGCCGAATTCTTATAAATTTTTTAGAAAATAGGCTGTTTCACACACAATCATGCCGAGGGATGAATACCTGGGCGGGTGCTCAAGTTAAAATTTTCAAAATAGTTAAAATAACAGAGAGAAAGGAGAAAAAAGAATTTTCATCTCTACTTCAGAATTTTCATCTCTACGTCATATGGAAATCTCGCATTTTGCGAATTTTCATTTCTGCAGTTCCCACCACTTCCCTGAGAAATAAATATTGACCTCTTCCCTAACAAATAAATTTTCACATATTCAAAGAAAACGACTTGAGTTTCCTCTTGTTGACATCGAGAAGCATAAGCACTACACCCAATGGGCAGAAATGCAGCAAGCATGATTTTCCATAGAGCCGTTGTTATCTTGATCTTTTTCTAGGATTGATCCTATGTACGTGCGTAGACCATCAATATCGTGAGTCTACCGATGGTGGCCCCACAATAAATAATGTGCGGAAAGAGGGAGAAAGCACATAAACAACTTTTATGTCATGGTGACAACCCCACAATTGACATGTCAATTTTTCTTTCAACATGAAGGATTTTTTTTAAGAGGTCCAACTGGAGTCCAGCTGGACTCCAGCTCGGATTCAGGCTCTCAGGGCCTTATAGACTTTTTGATTTTCTTTTTGCACTGTGCCATTGTCTACTCTACTCCATTCATGATCAGAGTCCATCTTAAAACTACATTTATCCATGGATTGATGGCCCGTCGAATGGACACTTGTGGTCAATAGGGCTGAGCTTGTGTGTGGCTAGACTAGAGTCTTTGGAGATCAGCATTCTTTAGCGGCCCTGGTTGTTGGCATCAAAATACATAAAGCTCTTACTGTAAGTGGTTAAAAAAAAAAAAATAAAAGTAAGATTTATTATTAAAAAAAACATCAAATAATCTTTCCTCTTAAGGAATACATTTTCCATCCTCTTTTTATTTTATTTCTCCAAAAGAAAGGGTTATTTACTGTTTCTCTTTGAGAATTCATTTTCGATCTTCATTTTTAACTACTTATAGTAGGAATTCCATGTATTCAATTTTTTTGCTTTATAATGCAAAGAAACAAGCCCTTTAATGAAATTGAATCTATATTCTAACACAAGTGTTATATGTTAGGACAAAACAAAAGGGCATGTTTGCAAAATGCTGGAATTTAATATTTTCCTGATTTTCATCCATCCACTTTCAACCTCTTCAATTGAACTGTGACATGGGACTGAGGGAATGGAAAGACCAAGATATCAAGTTTGGGATCAATCTGATGCCCGTAACTCCTTGATCCATGGCCTAGAATTTTAACGTTTTATGTTTTAAAGTTTTAAACCTCAATCAAATGGTCCAAACAATTCAATGGTATAAAACCTGGGGTCCATTGACTATCATCACGGGCTCAGTGTGTGTAAATAGTTTGGATAAATCATAAGGTAGAGCTGCTAGAAGTTCTCATGCATCCCATCCATGATAGATGTTCACAAAGGAGCAAATGGCTTTAATAATTAAGTCACTTCGTTAGTTTAAACTCTGTAAGTTTTTATTTCTGTTCCCAAGCCCAAGGATAAAAAAGAGGACTGCATTAGGTATGCCAGCAAATGTAAAACTTGTGACATTTCAAACATGAATCTTGAGCAATCTCTTTGAGAATCTGGCTCACTATAGAATAAAATGAGAAATATAATTCATGTAGCCAACTTAAAAATAGTTGGCACAAGATTTAGATGATATGATGACGATGATGGTGATGAATAAGTTTGTACTTATAAAATGTTTATCATAGCTCTTTTTCTTTTTTTTTTTTTTTTTTAAATCATGACGGTAGAAGGTCACTGTCAAAGAAAAGTCATGACTCTCTCTAATTAAAGACTCTTTACCTTTGATTTTTTGAACCTACTGTTTGGGATACTTTTTAATTTATGAATAACTATTTTAAAAATGATTGATTTTGTGTGAGGTATTTGGAGAAAGGTTCATCATTTCAAGTTGTTAAAACCTCTTCTCCTTAGAAAACCCACCACACAATGCACTCTCTTTCTATCTAATTCTTTTTTAATCCCAGCTAAGGGGGATGGGACTCGAGAAACTCACACACAAAAAAAAAGAACTCGTAGACGCAAGGACTGAAAACTTGGGGCATGGAAGAACCCGTAGATGCAATTGATTATGGTTTCAAAACTCTTCGAGTTGGCTCTTTACTCTCCCAAGTCATCTCGTTTTGATGAAGAACCAAGTCAAAATTAGGGAAAACTCGGCCGAGTCATCTCATTTTAATAAGTTGTTTGCATTATGAACCATTTAATAGGTAGATCTAATTTTAAAAAATTAAAATTTATTTATAGGTAATTATTCATGAGGTTTGAAGTCAGCAATTCAAAAATAATAATTAGAATGTAATTTGAAACTTATGTTTGATCTTTAACGTTTGATATTTGAACTAACAAAATATGCAATATTTTTTCTATTATCTTCCTTGTTGTAGTGCTTTTCTTGCATATGTAAAT
The DNA here is from genome assembly GCA_003546025.1 of Camphora micrantha. NCBI lineage: Eukaryota > Viridiplantae > Streptophyta > Magnoliopsida > Laurales > Lauraceae > Camphora > Camphora micrantha. The sequence goes on along the minus strand of QPKB01000005.1, from coordinate 21,364,846 downwards.
TTATAAACTTGAATTGATTATTATAAATGTATGTAATAAATATGTATTTATATTTTATAAGTAAGGGAGATGCTTCTATGAGAGATATCTCTTATCTTATATGAGAGATAGGCTGGGGGCCCTCACATTCTCCCATATAAGCATCTGGATGTAAGGGCCCCCACCCTATTTTTCATATAAAGTAGAATATATCTCTCATAGGAGCATCTCTCTTATAAGTAATGGATTCATTTTTAAATATTTTTAAAATTATTTAAAAAAAATATGACTCTCCCGAGTATCCTCATTGACTTTATTCGAGTCATTTTTTTTTTATTTTTTTTTTTTATCTCTTTTTTGCATTAGATGAGTCGAGTCCTAGTCATGCACAGCCATCTTGAGTCACTTTAGTGAAGCAAATGCCACGCGTTCTACTTCTTATTCATTCACTTGCCAGGTCAAACACGAGAAGAGGAGAAATCATAAGAAAGCTAGGATCTTTTTCTACCTAATGACAGAAGAATAAATCGACTCCAAATGTTTCCTATAGCTTGTTGACTGCTTCTACGTCTTCCACCAGGTATCACAAACACTTTTTTATTTTAATTTGAACGAGTCTAAGCATTTTAACGTCGTGTCACAGCGACATGAATCGCGTGAAGATAAGAAAGCATTTTCCAAATTAAGTCAAACCTGTCTACATTAGCAGATAAAATGACTCCAAACAGTACCGGTTCGCTCATCTACTCCTCTGAAGTCTTTGGTTTGAAGTCACAGAGCCTACGTTGGATTTGTAGAATTCTATGTTTTGATTTGATGGATTGCTGAATAGGCCTAGATTGATGAAAAATATTGATTGAACTAGTAATTACCTGACAACCTTCCAAAGGCTTTGACCATTTTAAAATTTTATTTATCATACATTACATCACATCACATCACAGTTAAATCTCTAGTTCCACTTTTACAACATTGATATAAAAGGAAAATACCATTTACCCCAAACCATGTCCAAGAAGGGTTCCATTTAGGTACGTGCACAACAAAATATTTATAGATTTAAATACTATCAAATTAAAATAATTTAGAATAGAATAATATAATAATAAAATATTATAGTTTTTATATTTGGAAAACAGTAAAGAATGCAGCAGGTTTCAAGCTAAGTTGTGGCAGCTAATGAAGATTATATTATATGCTGATAACAGTAACATTTCAAAGTTCTTGATATTTTATTAGTCACTTATAAAAGTACATTATTCATGCATAGTTCATCACTTCAAATCCATCTGTAGGGACCACGTTTCAAATTCATTTTCCATCTATAGGATGTGGATGGTGCACCCTCAAGTCACGGTCAAAGGTCCACATATAAGCTACCTTTAATGGTTTATTGAAGAAAATATTTACAAAGAGCATTTTCCTTTCAACACTATCCAGGGAATCAGGAGCACATGGAGTTGGAGGGCTGCAACCAATTTTTCCGTTAGTTACACGTTTGCTACTGCAGATTAGAGATAGAAAGAAAGTAGAGTCAATTTTACAGATTACATATAAGTAATCTTTTTTTTAAAAACTACATTCTATATTGTTAAGTCATGAGAGATTCTAAACAAAATGATACTTTGCAATAAATTCAATGACCGCGACATTCATCCATTCAATGATTTCAGTTAATACAACTTAAAAATAATTCAAATTTAAGCTAATCCTTACCTCAAAGTAAGGAACCCATATCTCTAAAAAAAAACCCTAACGAATCAGACAAATCTGATAACAATCGTCTCTAACACCCTCCCATAATCAATTGCATGGCCCTTTTGTTGAAAGGATCGATCATGCAATTAATTGCAAAAAAAAAAAATAGACCCTTGATCGATAAAACTAAACGGCGGCCAATCTAGCAAAAATAATAGTTGTGCTTCGTGTTAGCTTTAATATGTCTACAGAGTAGGAGTAATAGTACCGATCTGAAGTCTTGAAAGAATGTATCCTTCTGAAATTGACAGAGAGTAGAGGCAGATGCTTGTGACCGAGGCACGTCAGGCGACGCTTTCTTTAGGACGAGTTCCGCCCTTTCAGGATTAGCCTTGATGCGAAGAGGATCTCTGCTGGAACTGCCCCCAGGATACAACGGCCTTCACAGATCAGGCTTGGTCGCACTCCAAGTTCAGATCAAATCAAACTCCAGGAACCACAGAATGCTCACGAAAGAAGAAGGGGCGAAAGAACAGAGAAGGAATACTATTTTACAACCCAGACCACGTTCTTTTATAAGAGGAAAAATAATGACGTTTAAATCACGTTTAAACCAGCGATTAATCACGTTATTAATCACGTTTAAAAAAGCAATTAATAAAAAAAACGTATTGAAGTGCCAATTCTATATCAAAGTATGGGACCCCTCCAGACCCGGTTTGGCTGGATTTGCACCCCCCTGCGCGCGATATACACGCTTGATGCGCGTCGCGGACGCACGCCCGGTTAAACGTTTTCCGGACCGGGAGCCCTGGGTCGAGCCGGACTCGCGTGCGTGCATACGGCTCATGGTAAAAAGTTCCAATTGTTCTAATGTGTATAGGAAGTGGAAAAGCTTATAAAGTCACCTCAAAAAGTGAACTTTAGCAATGTGGGATGCAAGTTCTCAAGTAGCCTTCACTTCCCACATAAAGCAAAAGAGCAAATGACAAAACACTTTTTGTTCAAGTCAAACTTTTGAATTTTTGAAACACTATAGAAAACCAACAATCTCCCCTCTGTTTCAAAAAATTTCAATGAGCATTATACTGGTAAGGTGACAAGTCTTAAACCTTACCGTCATGATATATTTTGAACTTTTAGGAGTTAAAGTGACCAGAGTCTTGAACTTCAACTCTTTATATCGGTTCAAAAATACATCAAGTTTAATATACCTTGGAGTTTTTAGGTTAGTACTTTACGGCCATGCGCTTAATCTTGATTTTCATGAGTGCTCTAGAGAATCTACCCAAATTCTCATAGGAAGCGGCCCCACTTCCACACTCATATAGGTGAGTCTATCAAGAGTGCTCTTGCAGCTTTACACCCCACCATATAGGCTATAGATCTCATTAAGGAGTAAATCCATCCTCTTTCGCTACAAGTTATGTACCAACAAATAATCTCACACAACAGGGACGAGTACCCTAAATGTCAGTACTCTATATCATCATGATAGTTTGTTTTTCCCATTGAACCTAGTTCTCGGGATCTCCGGTCATTAGGTTGGGTTACCACTATTGATGATTTATGGGCTTGAGACCCATCCCTTTGGTTGTTTCTTTTATTTTTTCTCTTGCAAGGCCTTTTGTCAAAGGATCTGCTAAGTTGTCCTTGGATTTTACATAATCAATGGCAATCACTCCTCCGCTGAGTAATTGTCTCACATAGCTATGTTGCAATCTTACTTGTCTAGACTTTCCATTGTATGTGGCATTGTGTGCATTTATAATTGCTGCAGTATTATCACAATGAATAATAATAGGAGGAATAGGTTTAGTCCACAAAGGAATATCAAATAATAAATTTCTAATCCATTTTGCTTCAGTAGCAGCGGCTCCCATAGCCAAGAATTCGGAGTCTTTAGTGGATTGTGTAATTGTAGTTTGTTTTTTTGATTTCCAAGATATTGCAGCACCTCCCAATGTGAAAATATAACCACTGGTAGACTTAGAATCGTCTAAGTCCATGTTCCAATCAGCATCACTGTAACATTCAACTACAGCTGGAAAACTAGAATAACACAATGCATAGTCTATAGTATGCTTTAAATATTTAAGTACACTAGATACAGCATTCCAATGTTCCACACCAGGATTATTAGTGTATCTACTTAATTTGCTCACAGCATAAGCTATATCAGGGCGAGTACAGTTCATAGCATACATTAAACTACCAATCACACTAGCATATTCAAGTTGTGCTACATTATCACCATTATTCTTTACTAATTTAATACTTGGATCAAAAGGGGTAGACACTGGTTTACAGTTAAAGTGATCAAACTTTTTCAATACTTTTTCAATGTAATGTGATTGAGACAATTTAATTCCAGTGTCATCTTTAATAATCTTAATGCCCAGTATTACAGTTGCTTCTCCCTAGTCTTTCATATCAAAGTTATTGGAGAGAAGTGACTTTGTTTCTCTAATACAATCCATATTAGTTCCAAAGATCAACAGATCATCAACATATAAGCATAAAATTATTGTAGACTCACCATAAGTTTTATAATAAATACATTTTTCAGCCTCATTTATTTTAAAGCCATTGGAAAGAATAATCTCATCAAACTTCATATGCCATTGTTTTGGTGCCTGTTTTAATCCATATAGGGATTTTAACAACTTACACACCTTATGCTCTTGTCCTTTTATTTCATAACCCTCGGGTTGATACATATAAATCTCCCCCTCTAGATCACCATTTAGAAAAGCTGTTTTCACATCCATCTGATGAATATATAAATTATGCACAGCAGCTATAGAAATCAAAGTCCTAATGGAGCTTATTCTTGATATAGGTGAAAAAGTATCAAAGAAATCTACCCCCTCCTTTTGTCGAAAGCCTTTGGCTACCAGCCGCGCTTTGTATTTTTCTATTGTTCCATCAGGTCTTAGTTTTTTCTTAAGAACCCATTTGCACCCTAAAGGCTTGGTACCTGAAGGTAAGTCAGCTAGTTCCCAGGTATGATTTGCTAAAATAGATTCTATTTCATCATCTAATGCTTCCTTCCAAAAGGCAGCATCATGGGCAGGCATTGCCTCTTTATAAGTAGATGGGTCCTTTTCTATTAGATAAGTCTCAAAATCAGGACCAAAACTAGTGGATGTCCTAACTCTCTTACTTCTCCGAAGTTGGGGTTCCTCTTCCTCTGGAATTTCCAAAATTCTAGTAGACGAGGGAGGTTCAGATGTAATCCTAGTTTTAAAAGGAAAAACATCTTCAAAGAAGTCTGCATCTCTAGACTCAACTAGAGTTTGGTCTCTAATTTTTAGGAATCTATAGGCAGCACTATCTTGTGCATAACCTATGAATACACATTCCCATCAGTGGGCTCCTAACTTGGGCCTTTTGGGGTCAACTATTCTAACATGGGCTAGACAACCCCAAACTCTAAAATATTTAAGGTTAGGCTTTCTTCCCTCCCAAATTTCAAAGGGTGAACAGTTTGTCTTAGAATGTAAAATTCTATTTAGGATATAACAAGAAGTCAGCAATGCTTCACCCCACAAATTTTTTGGACAACCGGATGAATTCAACATACAATTAACCATTTCAATCAAAGTCCGATTTTTTCTTTCTGCTATCCCATTTTGTTGAGGTGTGTAAGGTGCAGTAGTGGTTCTTTTAATTCCTTTGGATTCACAGAAGTCCAGAAAGTCGTTTGAAGTGTATTCACCACCTCTATCACTTCTAAATTGAATTACTTTTCTATTTAATTTATTTTCAACTTCAGACAAATAAATTTTAAATTTAGATAAAGCTTCGTCTTTAGTTCTAAGTAAATATACATAGGTATATTGTGAGCAATCATCAATAAAAGTAATAAAATAGTATTTTCCACCTCTAGTCATGGTGTTACTGACATCACATATATCAGAATGCACTAACTGAAGTAACTCAGTTTCTCTTTCCACTTTGTGAAAAGGTTTTCGTGTAATTTTGGATTGAGAACAGATTTCACATTTCTTATGTTCATCTTTATATTTGTCAATCAATCCATCATTACTCATAATTTTTAATTTTTTAAAATTAATGTGTCCTAGTCTACCATGCCAGTCAAAAACAGAAGCAACTATATAAGCAGAAGACGATGCATTATTATTGATTACATTTAACTTAAACATACCATCACAAGCATAACCTTTACCAACAAAAATACCTTTTTTACTGATTACAAACTGATCAGACTCTATTACCTGCTTGAAGCCAGCTTTGTTGAGAAGAAAACCAGAAACTAGATTTTTTCTCATCTCTGGAGCATGAAGCACATTCAGCAATGTCACAGTTTTTCCGGAAGTGAACTGAAGTTCAACCTTCCCTTTACCAATTACTTGTGTAGTAATGGTAGTTCCCAGAGCGAGCTTACAGTCTTGATTGACCTCCTCATAGGTCTTAAACAGACCTCTATCAAATGTAACATGTGTGGTTGCACCGGTGTCAAATCGCCTGACGTGCCTCGGTCACAAGCATCTGCCTCTACTCTATGTCAATTTCAGAAGGATACATTCTTTCAAGACTTCAGATCGGTACTATTACTCTTACTCTGTAGACATATTAAAGCTAACAATTTTAGGACGAGTTCCGCCCTTTCAGGATTAGCCCTGATGCGAAAAGGATCTCTGCTGGAACTGCCCCCAGGATACAACGGCCTTCACAGATCAGGCTTGGTCGCACTCCAAGTTCAGATCAAATCAAACTCCAGGAACCACAAAATGCTCACGAAAGAAGAAGGGGCGAAAGAACAGAGAAGGAATACTATTTTACAACCCAGACCACGTTCTTTTATAAGAGGAAAAATAATGACGTTTAAATCACGTTTAAACCAGCGATTAATCACAACAATTAAAACTACGTTTTGTTTTAATCAACGTTTAAAAAAGCAGTATGGGACCCCTCCAGACCCGGTTTGGCTGGATTTGCACCCCCCCTGCGCGCGATATACACGCTGGATGCGCGTCGCGGACGCACGCCCGGTTAAACGTTTTCCGGACCGGGAGCCCTGGGTCGAGCCGGACTCGCGTGCGCGCATACGGCTCATGGTAAAAAGTTCCAATTGTTCTAATGTGTATAGGAAGTGGAAAAGCTTATAAAGTCACCTCAAAAAGTGAACTTTAGCAATGTGGGATGCAAGTTCTCAAGTAGCCTTCACTTCCCACATAAAGCAAAAGAGCAAATGACAAAACACTTTTTGTTCAAGTCAAACTTTTGAATTTTTGAAACACCATAGAAAACCAACACTTCGTTGAGATCACTGTTTGTATGTGAATCCATCATTGTTGCTACTAACTCCTTGTGAGTCTATCAGTGCCGGTTGCCCACTAGCTAGATCAGATCTATCATTGTCTCTTCCATAATCTTTTGATCATGAAGTTGATGCAGTTGGCGAGATTATAAGACTTGGATCATATATTGGTTGGATCATTGGATATGTGAGAGAGGATGCTTGGGTTTTATTAAAATTGAAAAGTGATGGTAATTATTGTGGAAGTATGAAGAATAGGACCATGACCGGCTTGATCATAAAATCATAAGATTTTAAACAAACTAATACTTTGCAATAAATTTAGAAAATGAATTATTATATTCTTTGTTATATTGTTTTCTAAAGCTTCTTTGGTGAATCCTATTAGAGTGAAATTTGGATGAGTGCATATTAATAGAAGTGGGCTGGATCAAGCAAATGTGACCTATGTGGGTCAGTAGAAGCTGTCTAGATGGAAGCTTTGATGAGCATTGTCATGAATATTAATGGTATTTTTAAAATTACTGCGATATTTGTGTGATATATATACCATCCTGAAATGTTGCAATATTCTTAAAAAAAAAAGAATTTGTCTGAAAAATGAAAAATCTTGAGAGACAGTGGAGAACCTAGCTTATTCAGCCCTACAACATTTAAAGATGTGACTATGGTTGTGAGGCTTAACTTAATTCTTGTCAATCATTGGGTAGAGTGGGATATGAAGGTCTCATTATAGATTAGGAGTAAGCCCCACATGTGTAAGCTTAAGGGCTTCAAAGTTTTAACAGTTTTATAATGCATAGATGGGCTAAAAAAAGTCTCTATCAGTTCATCTTATCCCTCGATTTAAGGGATTTGATGTTTGACAATTCTTCAACCCTAAGATAAAGTGAATTAATATTTAAATTAGTGGTGATTAGCAGTGAAATGGATATCTATTTAGAGAGAGTAACTGAGTGCAAATTCATTGAGTGGAGGTGTATTAGTATTTGTTAGTTTGGTCGCTCCCAAGGAAGGCCTAAGAAGCTAAAAGGGTGAGAAGGTATTTATGATTTATTTTCTCTCTCTCACATCACTTCTTTCTTCATATCTAAAGTAGGAACGTATTAGGACTATTTAGTTAAGGGAAAAGACAAAGGCAAGAAGAGACAATTTCAATATGCTATAATTTGTTCCAAGTGTTGCATAAGATAATCCGTCGAAAAGTTATTCAACATTTTCTGTGATTCTAATAGATCGTAGTTCTGCGTAAGGCTGTGGATCACTCACCCATTCTAAAGGATGTTGATCTGGGCTTGTTTGGCGAATCTTATCCGTTTGAAATAGATATATGGATAATAGATATGTATAAAATAGATATGTGTGAAATAGATGTTTTGCAAATACACCGTTTGATAAGGAGATTACCTGTTTGTAAATATCCCGTTTGGTAAGGCAATTACTGTTTAACAAATCAACAACCGACAACATTTTAGTAATTTTCTGAAGATCCACTTGGAATCAAAGGTTGGTTTTTTGTGTCATAGCCGTTGTTGGCCTTCCAAATATGATCAATGGTTCAGATTGTGATTATGGGCCCCACAATGTCGAAAAACTTAGATCAAATGATTTATTTTTTATTTACAAAAATCTCAAGATTATAGATAAACCAACAGTTGAAATTTGAACCTCTGGCCGTATTTGGCCGTATTAATCCTTCCAACGGATTAGATCATCGTCTTGGGTCCTATAATGTGAAAAAATAGAAACTCACGGTCACATAACAAAGACAGTCATAATCACTGTTATGTGCACTGTCTCCCTGCTTCAGTGATTGACGTCGTTTTCAAATCCCATCATTTATGGTGCTTTCTCAAATAGAGGAAAAACGTCTTTGTGGGGCTTGAAATAGACATTGGAATTGTAGTTACCAAACGACTTTAATCCATTTTCAATCCGTTTTAAGAGAAATAGACGCATAAAGTAGAGAAGCCAAACGACCACCCCATCGTTTGGAATGGAGGGGAAAATGGGGGGGAGGGAAAAAAAGGATGGAAAATAGAGGGAAAATGAAAAATGAGAGTGTTTGGGAAGAGGGGAGGGAAAGTGGGGGAGGGGAAAATGGAGGGAAAAAGTGTGTGGGGCCCACACAAAAATTTTCCCCCCAAAATAGGGGGGAAAATGAGGGGAAAGGAGGGGAAAGGGGGGGAAATTACTAAAATGCCCTTTTCTCAATTGAAACTTTTATCCAAATAAGAATAAAATGGTCTTTATTCCTCTATCTCACAAACAAATAAAATTATACTTTTTCACTTTTCTTCCCCCCTACTTTTTGACTTTCCAAACAAGATGAGGTAAAATTAATTTTCCCTCCCCTTCATTTTCCCTTCCTCATCAAATTTTCCCTCCCCTCCCCTCCCCCCCCCTTCCCAAACATAGTGTAATAAGTCTCCTTGACTACATCTATCATATTTGTCAAGGTAAACACTGTCCCATCCACTTTCACGTATGAAGTACAAAGATGATTTCCCTTGTCTGGAATTCATAACATCAGTGCAGGGACTGTCTTTGGGAGTTCTGCCCCGGTAGATTGAGTTTACAAGGTGATAATTTGTTGAACAGTACACATGAAAATTTACTTTTGAATAGCAAAAATTTTAGATTTTAGAATGCTACTTCACCTTTGAGCGTTATAAAAAATCCATTTAGGGGACAAGCATTTGGAATTCTCCAAATGCTCTTGATAATATATCCCGAAGTACTTGCAACCAAACAGTAAGGAGGGTCACCATGAAAGGAGGTTTAAAATAGCCCTTCTTCAGCTGCGTCTTCTTTGACCCAATTTTTTTTTCCTTCTTTTACATGGATTGGATGGTTAGCATTTGTCTGATGAAGGTCATTTTTACATACAATATAAACCCATGACCTCCTCTAGAGTGTCACAGAGCACACATGCTCTGTCAGCATGCCACCTGTGGCATTGTTGTATTTCCATGTACCGCCAATGGGTGTTGATAAAGATTTAAACTAGTTCGAGTGCCATAATCCTTCATTTTTCTTAAGAGTATCATCAACATAAGGGTTAGGATTCATAATTTCTCACGTTAATGATTCACATATCTAAATTCTTCCTAACCATGTGAGCTCCATGGACCAATTAGAATCACACTGAGCTCAAACACTACAAGAAACTTGAAGAGCGATATGAACTTTTGAGGTGTTAAAAAGAACATAAAAAAAAAAAAACCATAGTGATTTCATAACTTTTTAGTGTCCGTCAAGAGATAGAGTCATACATATTTTAATTTAAGATTAGATTTTCACCCGTGAGAATTTCCCAAAAGGACAGTGCTAGATTTTCAATTCCCACTATCCACAATTAGCAATAAACCCCTACGTTAAAGGTGTCCACGGAAAACCCAAATGGCAACCATGTGAGAAACTTAAATGACCATTTCAATTAGATTTTTCTTTATAATAATTAGAACAAAAGACAAAGTGTTTTTAGTGAGGAATCACCTAATCTACACAACTGTTAGCATACTTTGTGGAAGAGGAAAAGTGGATGCAAATGGGTAGTACCATACTCTTTGAACTCTTATCACCATATAAGTAGGCCTGTTTATATGGTTCCACTGCCCTCTCCACCTGACCCACTTTTTTGGGGGCGATACTTTCTAAATTTTACAAAAGGCCACCTTTGATCAATCAAATTCCTTCCCACAATACGCCTGCCAACAAATGTTAGACAGTTCTAGACGTTAGTCATTATTGTTACGATAAATTCTTATGTTGTGTAAATATAAATTTTAAAGACCAAAAACTAAGAACTATGATCATTTAATTGGCTGAATATTTCATACACCCTAATTCACATCCAAAGCTTGCCATTGTCATGCCTCCTTTTCATTATCATGCATCCAAGCGACCCCTAAAAGTGATAACAATTAGGGGCCATAGAGGATTTGCTCATAAGAACTAAAGTAGAAAAGTATAGAGCCACTGTAGACACAAAATTAGCAAGTACTAGTCAGGATAAAGCTTTCCAATAAGTAAATGGTAAGTAAACGGGCAGCCAATACACGCATGGTTGGTTGAGTGGCGTCAGCATCCTAGTGACTCACATATGCCCAGGGATTGATTCTTGTGCCTTTACCTTTAAAGCTTCATACCTACCCAATAGACCAACCTAGCATTAAAAAAAGAGGTTTTTACAAAGAGGCTCCTATATTCTCATGAAATCTCAAAAAAGCCCCTGTATTTTATCTTTTTATAAAAACCCCCCTTAACTAATGGTCAAACTGTCAAAAAGTAACTGCTTCCTCTTTCCACCGTTTTTTTTTTTTTCTTTTTTTTTGAAGAATTTACCACATTGAACCCCATAATACCCCATACCACTCTTGAGGTCCCAGAAACACCGAATATATGGATCAAGTCATCAAGATGTGGTATTTTTATTTTTTTTTGGTCGTTTAGTAATTTGTTGATACCGACCATTCTGTGGTAGTTGCTCTCGATTTGCAGAACCCAAATAGAAATTGAGTTTTCCAGGAAGGAGAAGAGGGGAGGGGTGGTGTTGTAGAGGGGTGAGTTTTTACTTGAACGAGATCTTACACAGATTTTCCTTCTTTCATGAGTAGGAACAGATGGGTAAGAATGAAGTTCAGTTGCTTGTTGGGTTAGTAAGAAATAAGCAGGAAAAAATGATTCCTTATGGGGTTTCTTTGAAGTAGATTTTTAATCAGGAGTCATGAGTTGCGGAAATTTGATTATTATTTTCTAATATTTGTGTTGGGTTAGCAAGACCAGAAATATGTTGGAGGGTCTTCTAAGAGAAGGGTCATTTAGTTGGGTTCTCAGCAGCCGGAGTTCGCTTGATGAGGAATTTGAGGAAATGAGAAGTGGATTTCAGAGCTCTCTCCTATGGCCAATGTTATGGTTTTTCATGATGCAGCTGATGAAACGCCACCCCTACGCAACAACACTCCTCTCCTTTTTTCCCTCCCCTCCCCTCCCCTCCCCTCCTCTCTTCTTCCTCTTGAAATTAAAAACCCAATTTCTATTTGGGTATCGCAGAATGGTCGATATCGACCAATCGCTAAAGGACAAAAAAAAAAAAAAAAAAAAGAAATTACAAAACGCACATTGAGGATCTTATCCACATATATATATATATATATATAGTGTTTTTGCGACCTTAAAAGTGATATGGGGTCCTACTTTATCCTCGAGAACAACCCGTTGAGTTATCTCTATGAGATAAAAAAGTGAAAAAACCAATTTCCCCGTGAAGCCACACTGCTGGTCAGGCTATGCCCAACCTGTTTGTTACAGGAATAAAGATGATTTTTTTACAACTGTGGAGCCCACTTTTCTAGAGGGGCTCGCATTTAGGTGGGCCCTACTTAAGAAAAATTGAAAAAAGAGATGGTTGGTTGGCTACTTTTTGTCTTTTTAGAATGGTTAAATGCAACATGTGAAAGTGGGTCCAAGTCACCACCATAAAATGCTTCCATTGCACTATTCATAATGGTTTAATCACAGATGGACCATGTCTAATAGCCCACTAGATATTTCTCTTTATTAGTCCTCTTTTTAGCATTTTTTTTTTTGTCGTCACCTACCTTATTATTAGACCAAACTATCGAGTGCCACAATACATGATGGCGAAGCTGCCGTGTAACCATGCCAAATAATGCACTCATGGTAGTATCACTCAGTTGCCCTATACTTTGGGATGATCTCTGGTCCCAAAGTATTAAAATATCACTGCGAATCAATTGCAAAATAATAATAATAATAAATCACTTGTTTTCAATGCTTGCATGTGCATACAATTTTGCCCTCCATTTTACGATGGGGCATACCTATAGTCTAACCCCCTCCAAGGAAGTGGGCCCCATAGCTGAAAAATATCAGAGTAATTCCTGGTAAATAATAGGCTAGGCATGGATTCGCCAGAGTTCAATTGCTCGTTCGTGTCTTCAATAGGTCTCTCCGTTTTTTGTTAGATTTATACGGGCAAAAATGTGTATTTCACTTTTATCTCAAGGAATGACTCTTTTGAGTTTCTGTAAGGGGTAAAACAGTCAAAATGAAAAATAAGAGGGAGTAAAAAAAAGTGAAAGTAGTTATTTTTTGACAGTTTGACTGTAAGTCAAGGCGGATTTTAATAAAATGATAAAATATAGGGGGTCTTTTGAGATTTTATAAGAATATAGGGGTCCTTTTGTTAAAAAAGCTCCTTTGTTACAGCGGAAAGAAGGTAGTTATCTATTGTACTGGTAATGCGATCAGGTAGCCAATGACTCTATCAAAACCATGACTTCTATTGTGTATTGACTCCATTAGAAACTTTGATATGTCTTCTGTGCAGGCATAATTTTTCATATCCATGTTGTTTTGTCAACATAGCCCACGTATGCCCATCCTATTGTGTTGCCGTGGGTTGAAAAAAAAATGATCACAAGAATATACAGAAATAGTAGCCTAGCCACATCATCTTCTATTTTGTCATTCAGTGTTATTTGGAGCTGATGCTTTATTTGTGGAGCTGAGACCCTAGGGTGCCTTGGAATTTCCTAGATATGAAATCAGAAGACATCCTCTTTGCATACTTCAATTATGGTGGATTAGTGCCATTTGGTATGCCAAATATGAGTGAGATGTCATTTGCAGTGAATGAATGGCACGTAACATTTTCCTATTCTGAACTGGCTCCTGTGGCTGTTGTATGTGTCAAGTATTAACATAACATCCATATTTCCTGCACATCTTCTATGTGATCTTCCCCTTCAACATGCCGTCTATAAGATACCAAAATGGTGTCTTCCTGAGTTCAGCTAAATGCATGTCAGTTATCAACCCCTTTATATTGTTGAATAGTTTCACTGTTGACACGAGGTTGGAATTGAATTGTTAATGAGTATCTGTATTCTTCTTTTTCTGCATTGGTTTCCCTGTGGCTATTTTATCTTCAACCCTCTTTCGTTTGGGTTGCTTTCTTCCTGCATCAATATATATATATATATATATATATATAATAATTCAGATAAATTTGATCTAAAACTTAAATAATTGTATACATAGACAGATAAAATGCATACAAACTCAGATAAATTTCATAAAACCGAGACAAATTGTATATAAAGTCGGATAAATTTGACATACAACTCAGATAAATTTATTACAAACTGAAATAAACTCATATGTTTGTGTTATTAAAACATAAACTCAAATAAACTCAAGTCAAACTCCATTAAACTCACTTACAAACTGAGATAAATTCATTAGAAATTCATATAATTTTTTTACAAACTTAGATGAATTTGCTTCAGAGTAAAATCGTTTTGTACAAAGTCAGACGAATGAGCACCAAACTCAGATAAATTCATTCCAACTCAGAAACTGAATCCAAGATGAGACAAGTGCATTCCAAACACAGATACATTTGTTGCAATCTAACATAAATCGAATCCAAATTGATTTAAATTCATTCCAAACTCATATAAATTTGTTGAAAAGATATATCAATCCATTATAGAGTCATATATTCATACAAAACCCAATTAAGTTCAATAGAATTTTGGATGAATGCATTACAGAACTAGATGTTTTTTTCCTAAACAAAGATAAATTTGCATCCAATTCAGATAAATGTGTTCTGAACATAGATAAGTGCATTTCAAATTCAGGTAATTTGTTACAAACTTATATATATTTATTTGAAAATAAATAGAATTCAGTTTAAATGGAAACAAACCCTTTACAGACTGAAAAAACTCCTCTTGAAACTCAGATAAATTACCTTCAAATTGATAACATAGCAATGAATGTGTGACTCATAGTTAAACATTACAAACATCTCCAAAAGCAAACTACAAACACCTTCACAGGGAAAAAAAAGCAATTGTTGAGATATCTTTTTCTTCATGCGCTTCTTGCATCTCGCGTTGTTACAGAATGGAAGACATTGTTCGAACCATTTCATTCATAGGCGCACACAATGAGAACAGGAATTAGACAAAATGAGAGAAAACCATCTTAAACGTTGATAAACAAAAAGATAGGATTCCGAGATGATGAATAGCTGAAAATGACAAAATATTCAACTTACTTTTTGATTAGTTAGCGAATGCAATAGTTTGAAATAGGGATTTCGTGATTGCAGTCACTTCTGCAATCAAAGAAACAATCTCCGCAACTAGGGTTTGAAGAATGTGTATAATCTAGGTTTCGAAATAAAAAAGATCGCCCCTACAAACAACAACTATGCAATGAAATAGTTTCTGTTTGAAAAGTTTACTAAATGTTGATGTAATCTCCTCCAGTGATCCACTTTCCTTCGTTGCATGCAGTCGAAGAACGAAACAACGTCTTTCTCGCGTTCTTTCCTTCCTTGAGAAGCTTTTGTGATTTTATCCATATTGTATATTTTACCCTTATTTTAATAAAGCAACAAGTAATGAAAAGGGTATTTTTGACTTTTTAGGTTTAAGAAATGGTAGGAGGGACCTTTGGCTGCAAGAGTTTAGATCGTTGACCATTTGCAATATAATCCTGAGTTGAGGGACCTCCGGCCAAACGCCCCTAACGGACAACCAAATCAAGCAAGAACATAAGGGGAGAAATAGCTCAAAACACCAAAGGTCTCAAATGGCCATGAAGGGCCCAAAATGGTCCTAGGCGCAGTGAAGGGCCGTTTCTGATCTTGGCGCTAGAGGATGCAATGGACAGGTGCCATAGAGATACAGGGCAAAAAGCTGGCCCCAGCTGCCCATTCCATGGGGACTAAAATTAGCAGCAGGCACCATAAACCTTTTTAGGTCGTGGGTTTGAGATGTGGCAACAGCAATAAAAAAAATAAAAATAGTGCCAGGCACCTTAAAGGATAGAGATAGAATTATGTGTGTCACATTTGGTCTTAATTGGCTCCAGATGCTACGAACTAACCCAAAAGCCACTAAGTGTCCCTTCAGTTTCTCATTTAGAAGATTCGAATTTCTATAGTGAAACCCGGAGCACTAAGCTTGTTTCTTTATAAAAACTCTGTTTTCAATCTTCAGCGTCAATCAGTTAGCTCGAGGATGTGAGGATTTAAGGAGTCCTTGAGCTCCCTTAAAACCCCATTAACTCCATCGGATTCTTGTGGTGTATGACGAGCATCCTTGATCGTCAAGTCAACTAAGAGCTTACATTCTTTAACTCATTTGGTTTGAAAACTGTACACACAATCGACAACTTGTCAACAGCCTCATCCACAAAATCAATTAAAATCAAATTTGCCTTGAGCAATCCTTTCTTCATTTTTGAACCTCTTTCTTTTGTTTATATCCATATACAGGTATTTGCGAATTAACAAATGCCACCGCCTAAAGTTATGAGTATTGTAATCCTCCAAATGTGATTCCACCAATACCAGTGAACTCATTTACAAGCATAATAGTTGCCCCCAATCAAGCATGGGAACATTCAGCTCATCATATTTCCATACAGGAGGCCTGCAGGAATGAGTGTGTAACTACAAGTCTTAGGAATACCATCCTCATCATTATGAAAGTCGGTATCATTTATTTGTTAGCGCGGTCATAAATACTCATAACTTTCACCATCACTCTATCATGATACATGGCTTCTTCTTCTTCTTCCCTTGAATTGCCTGTTTTCATAGACGCTAACCTTGGGACCCATTTTGCCTGGCTGTGTCTCCCCACTTTACAGCAGGTGATCTCAAAAGTAAGAAAAAAGCCATCTTTTCATCTCGATTATCTTCTAATCAGTTGATTATTTTCTCTTCTTCTTAATCTCCGTGATCTCAAAAGTAAGAAAAAAGCCATCTTTTCATCTCGATTATCTTCTAATCAGTTGATTATTTTCTCTTCTTCTTAATCTCCGATCCTTGGTTGAAATTCCATAGCTTTTTGTTGATTGATACTCTGTATTTCAGTCATAATGGATTGTTGTCTCTGTTTCTTGAGATGGGTTGTTGCTAATTTTTATTGTTCTAGTTTCTTTTAGGTGTTTAATGGTTTTCTTTTTTCATCTTATTCTGTTATTTCTTTATGCAAAAAGGGGTTCTTGATGCACTTTTTTGAGATGGGTCATTGCTGTTCTCTCTTATTTTGCTTTCCATAGAGAATTATGGAGATTTCAACGGTTAGAAATATAATGGGGAAGTGCATTCAGTGCTATTTGATCCGTTCTGTACACAATGGGTTCTACCTTCGAAAGAATGAGAAAGATCCTTTGGTGGGACCTACTATGAATGAGGGTATGTAGCCAAAGACTCCATTTGCAGTCTGTGAATGGGTTGTCAGAGAAACAATAAGCAAAGCCCACTGTTCCAATGACTGGGATTATTCGATGGCTTTGGTGTTCTGTTTATCACCTTAGGCCCACTAGATAATCAATGTGGATATTGATACGTGACCATATCTGTAGTGATTGTTAGTACTGTGAAGTGTCACGAGTTCTAGTCAAACGTTGTATAACCCTCATTATATGATCCTTGGCCCTCGAGGTTTTGCAGAGTATGAGTTGTAAGCATGGGCAACAGAGGCTCATAGATGGGATTGAGTGTTTTGAAGACCATTCACATGGTGAGGCACTTGGTGGATGGGTCATTCCTTGACTTGGTGAAATCACTGCTTGGTGATTGAGGCCTTTGAAGATTGTTTGCAGAGCTTTGTATCAACAACCCATAATATAGTTCAAAAATTGAATTGACGAACTACATTCTTGTTCATTAACTGTTTTATGGTTCGTTCATTTGTGACCCTACCCTGTCAATGGGTCAAATCACCGTATGCTTGTGCCACATGTACCGTAGAGATGTTTTTAAAGTTACTCAAACTATAAATTTTGGGCCTAAAACTTAAAAATTCATGTTGCAAACACGCGCTTCCTTTTATATTTTTTGCTTGATGTGAGATTAATTGGCATTTTGTATACGTAGACACTCAGACAATCTCCAATATTGGATAGGAGTTCTGTGTCATAACTTGGAAATGTCAAAAACAAAATTTTATCTGGCACAGAATTATTCTGAGATTCATTACCAGTAAGTTCAAATTGAACCTTTGAGATGGAACAATGTACAAAATTTCATCAACTGACTTAAAGCTTTGCCATTTTGGCTCATGGGGAGAAATGTTCATATGCTAATGTCATTTATCTGATGCACATGTTTATTTAAACAGGGTTATATAATGTGGTCCTCTGTAATGGTATCTTGCATGTTATCATCATCCAATATTCTCCAAGTTTTCCTTGCATTAAAGTACTATATTGGAAACACCCCTCACCAAAATAGAAAAAATAAAAAAATAAAAAAATTGAAGGAACAGAATCCTGATGCTAGCTTTCTCACCATCAGATGTCTATCTGTGACGTTTTGTACTCACCTGTTGATTGTATATTTTCTTCGGTCTTTAATTTTAACTCTTAATAAGTCTATACGTAGAATGATTTTATTGGTTCTTCTAACATCTGCCTTCATTGTTCGAATGGCATCTTCGCCATTCTTCTTCTTTGTCTTAGAGATGTTGTAATCAACAAATGCTATTTCTTTTGGGTCACATCACATGGTATCTATTGATAACTTTAATTTTCTCCTAGATAGCCAACCTCGATAGATGGGATAAGAAGCTGGTAGTGGTGGTGATGATGATGTAAACTCTCCCGGTGCATACGTTATTTTATATATTTGCACATCCTGGATTTGTTTGGCTAACCCAATATTGCAATACTATTGCAATAATGTCATTGTAACAGTATTGTACTTTGCCATTGTGACCTGTAATATTGTGATATTTGGTGTCTGAACAATAAAAAACACATGCTGGAATATTGAAATGTTCAGCTCCAGACCAGATATTCTGCGAAGCTGGATGTATTAATAATGTGATATACTGCAGTATGTGGAGTTTCTCTATATCCCTTCCCAAGTATTGCTATTGTTTGGAAAGAAAATGTAGTGGTTTTTATTTTTTATTTTTTTTTATTTATAGTGGTATGAATAATATCTGAATTTCAGGGTCTACATGTGATTCCTGAAAATGGTCTGAATCATCATCACCATTCACCGGTGCTTGTCCCAAATATGTTGACAAGGCCGGCTCGAGACAATTTAAGGCCTAAAGCGACAAAATCCTAAATGAGGCATCAAATTATTTATTCCTTTTTTTTTTCTTTTTTTTATAAGTTTTGAGCATTTGAATTCGTATTTTCTAAGATATACATTTATCATTTATAAACTATAACTACTAATATTTATAAACAAAACGATCACTAACTATAAGAAACATACAATCCAAGCATGGAATTAAAAAAATATCTTAAAATCATAAAACAATAGAACTTGATTTAGTGATTTATCATTGTTGGCCATAAAGATTGTAGACGTAGATGAATTTCGAATTTGATCCAGTTTTTTTATTATGAAAAAAATGGATTATATTTGAGTTAGTGGGTTATGATTAACATATATTATAAAAAAGACTCACATATATTATCAGAATATATCCATATATATTATTAAAATGAAGACAAAACCAGATCAGTAAATCTTTAAAGAAGATTGCTTTAGAAATAAAAAAAAAAGTAAGTATAGAAAAAGGCAATCTATGAGAGAGACAGAGGGTGAGCGAGCAAAGAGTACTTGCGATGAAAAAGCGTTGGTGGAGAAACGTTAATTTGAAAAACCTCACTGGTGAGGTAGCAAGGAGGTTGGGTTTGAGATTTGTTAGGATTTAAAAAGACACCGTGTGGAGAAAAAAAAGGATGCCACTTGCTTTAATGCTTTGTTTAAATATAAAAACATGGATTTAATGAGATGTGATACTAATTACTATTATGGGGCCTTGGGAGAAAAAAAAACTATGACAGTTACTTGAATGCTTTTTTAGAATTTGAAAAGATGATTTTTATGGGGCCTAAAGCAAGGGCTTTTCTTGCCCAATGGTAGAGCAGGCCTTGTATGATGAGCTCAGCTACTTGAATCCAGTTTCTCTATTTCAATCTACTTTGAATCAGGCTTACTATTCCGGCCATGTCATATTCGGCTCACCCCTTTTTCCTTGAGGGGCCACTAACCTGCAGAGAGGCTTTTCCTCACCAACGCTTGTTGGCCTACATCGCACGTGTCCAAACCATCTCAAACTAATCTCTTTTAATTCATCATCTATTGATGCTATATATGGCTGAATAAAATCTGAATTTCAGGTTTTGAATGTGAAGTGCAAATATTTGATTTCTTTCAACTTTGAAAGTGCTGAATAAATTTTGAATTTGAGTTTCTGAATGTATGGGAAAACAACCCCATTCACGGCGAACATTACTTTTTAACCCAATGGCATCACTTTCCTTTTCCATGGAGGAGGAAGTAACAAAGCACTTGGGAACTTTATTCTCATTCTTACATGGCTTCTTCTCCTACTTCCCTTGAACTGCCTGTTTTCATAGACACCAACCTTGGAACCCATTTAACCATGGCTGTGTCTCCCGACATTACAGCAGGTGATCTCAAAAGTAAGGAAAAAAGGCATCTTTTCTACTCTAGTATCTTCTAATCAGTTGATTATTTTCTATTCTTTTTAATCTCCGATTCTTGGTTGAAATTCCATAGCTTTTTGTTGATTGATACTCTGTATTTCAATCATAATGGATTGTTGTCTCTGTTTCTGGAGATGGGTTGTTGCTAATTTTTATTGTTCTGGTTTCTTTTGGGTGTTTAAGAGTTTTCTTTTTTCATCTTATTCTGTTATTTGTTTCTACCAAAAGGGGTTCTTGATGCACTTTTTTGAGATGGGTCATTTCTATTCTATCTTATTTTGCTTTCCATAGAGAACTATGGAGATTTCAAGGGTTAGAAATATAATGGGGAAGTGGATTCGGTGCTATTTTATATGATTAGAAATAATGTTGGGTGACATGGTGGAGGTGATGTATAATGCTTGGTTCGAACTGGCCGTTCTGTACAAATGGATTCTACCTTTCAAAGAATGAGAAAGATCCTTTGGTGGGACCTACTATGAATGAGGGTATGTTGCCAAAGACTCCATTTGCAGTCCGTGAATGGGTTGTCAAAGAAACAATAAGCAAAAGGCCCATATGCAATAAGAAAAGCCAGTTGTTCCAATGGCTGGAATTATTCAATGGCTTTGGTATTCTGTTTATCACCTATCGTTGTTCAGTCCAACCTGATGATCAAAGTGGATACTGATCTGTGGCCATATCTGCAGTGAATATTTACGCCGTGATCCTCATAAGAAGATCCTTTTCCATTGAGGCTTTGCAAAATATGAGTTTTAAGCGTGCGAACAAGAGGTTCATGGATAGTGATTGAGACTTTTGAAGACCATTGACTTGGTGAGGCACTTGGTGGATGGGCCATTTCTTGACTTGGCAAAGCACTGATTGGTGCTTGAAGCCCTTGAATATCATTTGGTTGACTTTGTGTTAGCAGCCCATAATACAATGCAAAAACTCAATTGACAAAGTACATCCGTGTTAATTAATTATTTTTGGCTCATTTATCTGAGACTCTCCCATATCAATGGGATGCTTGTGCCAGATGTATAGTGGAGATGTCATTAAATTCTTCAAATTATAAATTATGAGTCCAAAATTTAAGAATTTAGATTATAAATGGTAGTTTCTTTGAGATTGATTTGCATCTTATATAATAGGCACTCAGACAATCTCCAACAATACTGGATAGGATAGGAGTTATGAATTGTAATAATTTAATTTTGAGATGTTAAAAACAAATTGATCTAGCATGAAATTATTCCATGATACTTAAAAGCTAAGACCAAATTGGAGTTTTCATATGGAACAATGTTCAAAATTTCGTCAATTGACTTAAAACTTTACCATTTTGACTCATGTGGAGAAATGCTCATATTTTAGTGTCACTTAATTGATGCATATGTTTTTTTTTTTTCTAACAAGGTATATGATGTTTGTAGTCCTCTATTGTGGAGCCTTACATGTTTCCATCATCCAATATTCTCCAAGTTTCCTTTGCATATATTTAAAGCACTATATTAGAAACACCCCTCATGAAAAAATAATAATAACAAAGAAGAAATAATAAAAAAGAAAAAAAGAAGACTAGAAAGAAAAGAATCATGATGTTAGCCTTCTCACCATTAGAGGTCTATCTGTGACATTTTTTATGTATGTCTGAACTGTATCTCTTTTACGTCTAAATGAAGAGTTGTTCTATTGATTCTTGCAACTTCTACACTTGATATACCATTTGAGGTTCACTCTTTCCTTGTTTGAATGGCATCTTCACCATTCTTCATTTCTGTTGTTTACAAAATGTTGTCATCAGCAAATGCCTTTTTCTGTTGGATCACATGGTCTCTTTATTGGTTACTTTTATTTCTCCTACATAGCTATCCTAGATAAATGGGATATGGTCGTGGTTAAGGTGGTGGTTGTGGTGATGGAGACCATGATAAACTCTTTTGTGGATACATTATTTTGTATATCGTTCATGCTGGATTTGTTTGGCTAGCTGCCAATATTGCAATATTTTTGTGATATTTTCATTGTGAGTTATAACAATATTGTACTTTGTCATTGTAAATTGTAATGTTGTGATATTTGGCGTCCGAACAAGCAAAAACACATGCTCAAATATTGAAAGAATCGTCATTACATGAAATATTCAGCTCCAGACTAGATATCCTGCCAAGCTGGATGCATTAATAATATATCCTATAGTAGATGGAATTTCTCTATATCCTTTCCAAAACTGTTGTGCATTGACAAGAAAGTGTAGATTTCTTGAGAGTGACATGTATAATATCTGAATTTCAGGTTCTGTATGTGATTCTTGAGAGTAATTAATCATCATCATCATCAAGCTTTGTCCCAATTATGTTGAGGCCAGCTACATGAATTTTGTTTCGCCTTTCCAATCTATCCCAGGCCAAATCCTTGGATTGGTTTCACTTATTTAGATCTATCCTTATTACTTCCATCCATGTCCTCTATGGCCTACCCTTTTGAGGGGCCATCAACCTTTATAAAGAAACTTTTTCTCGCCGGCCCCTTGGTGGCGTGCGCATTTAAACATATCCAAACCAACTTAAATGAGTTTCTTAATTTATCATCTATTGATGCTTCCCCTAAATAAAATATGAATTTCAGGATCTGAATGTGAAGAGCAGATATCTAATTTCTTTTTTGAAAATGCTGAATAAATTCTGAATTTGTGTTTCTGCATGCTGTAGTATATCTATTTTCATAATTTACTTTCAAAGCTTTACTATTGACTACTTGTTGCATAGGCAAGTTTGGGAATGAGCACTACCTTTGCTTTCCGACTATTGAAAAGATCAGGGCCCATGCGTTGATGGTATGACATTTTGCCCCTTTCCATTTGAGAATTCTGTAAACCCAGGATTTAAGGAGTGAGATTTTGTTTCAGCCTCATTGTTTTGTGGGTTTCTTGACATAACTCAGAAAGACCAAGGTGCTTCTCTTTCTCGACAAGCGCAAGTTGATTGCCTTGGTTCCTTAGATGAAGCAGTGGGTAGAAAAGAGGTCACTTCTCCATCAGTGTCTGACATAATATCTGTGACGGGTATCATCACAAGATACTTTTTTGAATTTGATGAGGTTAATAGCCAAACTAAAAGTCTAAGGAACACCTCAGATTGTTCAACTCAAACTCGTGACTCAGGCATGCAGAAACTAGAACATACTTGTCACCCTTTCATTGCTCCAGATGTAGAAAAATGCAAATCTGAGACCTCTAGCAAAAAGTTCAGGAAACATAAAGTTTTGCTTTCTACTGGGATGGGAGTAATGGGTATTGATGGGAAGGGAGAAATACTGTGAGCCATGACGCTACAGAGCATGGGGTTAATCAAGGGCATCGAGATGTATCTACTAAAGCTGATGCCACTCCTCAAGCTGCAGTGAAATCTCCACCCATACAGTTCTCAGTCCAATGGTCTGCATCACCAATTACTGAAACTCCAAGGAGCAAACCTGAAAGAAGTGAGGTTGGAAAATGTTTCCTCCTTGCTGCAAATGGGCTTGGGATTTCGGCCACTTAAGCAAAAACCAGACACCCAGTGTTCTAGAATAACGAAGTTATCCTTAGACAACTCATTTGCACTTGGTAGAAACGTGTTTGATATAAGCAATTTTGATGATTATGAATACAAAAGAGATGCTGATATTGTTGATGGCAATTTTCTCATCTGAGACTTACTGATGACAGGTACAGTTTGTTTCAGAACATTGTCTGAAAACCTGCATACTGTGTTATGTTTCTTTTCAACAAATGGTACTTAGGAAAATGTGATGGGAATATATGGGAGATGAGACATCAATGAAGATGATGATGCAGGGAAATAACAGGGCGTTTTCACTTGTCATTGTCATCAAATATATACATAGCAACAAAAAAAAAAAAAAAAAAAAAAAAAACATGGGTAGTCATACCAAAATTTTACCTGTGTCCAATGATAACCTGGTATTTTCATATGGTAGTGACAATGTATCTTCTGGATTTGGTTAAGTTTGCTGATTTTCAGTATGTATGTGCTTGTGGGTCTTCCAACAGCGATTTCAGGTCGTGATGACACCAAGTTATGCAAAATGCCCAATTCTTCAAACACTCTTGAAGATAATATAGAGTATCAGCAGTGATTTCAAGAGGAAACTATAAATGTGCAGGAACGAAAAACAGTCTTGCATCTGCTGTTATGAAAAACAGATTGTATTTTCAATGTTCAGTCATTGATATGTATGAACAAATTTTTTTGATGTGTTTCACCCATCAAGAGCATAAAAGAATTTTCGGAACCAGGTAATCTATCATCCATGAAAGAGTTGTCATGTTGATTTCTGAATTGATGGTAGTTATCACATTTTGTAGCTGAAGTATGATATGGACACCTACTTCTAGTTTCTGCATATTGTTCAACGTTTTATTCCTCTATTGCAGTAGAAGCAAAACTTTGTCTATATCTATACTTGCATCTCAAAGGATGATATTAGTTCTAAGTGTACGATGGTTTACAAATATTAGGATTTTCATATGTTGGCTAATTCATGGGTTGGCTAATTCATGGATCAGACCCATACCTAGTCGATCGGATGGCAGAAATTTTCCAGGACAAGTCTGCGAATTTATTTCCTTTTGAAACTAGAATTTCCAATTTGAGTCATATTTGTGCTCTAACCT
The DNA here is from genome assembly GCA_003546025.1 of Camphora micrantha. Taxonomy (NCBI): domain Eukaryota; kingdom Viridiplantae; phylum Streptophyta; class Magnoliopsida; order Laurales; family Lauraceae; genus Camphora; species Camphora micrantha. The sequence continues at coordinate 21,339,689 of QPKB01000005.1, read as the reverse complement.
TAAGGCATGAGTTTTGGGCTATTTAAAGGGTGTTTCTCTCAACTCTAAAGTATCCAAGAAGTTTTTCTCTCATTGAGCTGAGGTGAGAATACTCATAGAGAGATTTTTTATTCTATGGAGCCATCATAAAAGGATTGGGCCGAAGAGTTGTTCAAGAGGAGCTTGTTACTTCTACTATCTTGTAGAAGATTTCTATCATCTTTATTCTCAAGTAGCTGGATCAAGTACACAGAGCGCTCACTGCACCAAAAATTGAAATTTGAAACCGTGGTTATTTTGAGGGTGTCTCAAACCGCTCAAAGAGGAAAAAGCTGTTTCAAAGGAGAAAAAACCCCTTAACAAAATAGGTTATCATTCGCTCCATGTTATATTCCTTTCGCGCCAATCTTCTATAATGTACCATACCTCATCCCTTCATTCCCTCCATACCTCATTGCCTTCGCGCCCAAAATCCCCATTACATCCCCCAACGAATCTAACCGATCTCTTTGAGGAGCAGCAGAGACGATCCATAGGTGCAAGTTTCTTCTTCTTCTTCTTTCAGCTATTTATTTTTCTGCTGGATGGGGTTTCAAACGATGGAGATTTGGGGTTTCTACTGGATTGTGGGAGTGGGTTCCATGGTGCTTGCCATTTCTATTGGATTGGACCGACCAACAACCAATAACCCACCCACGTTGTTGCTGTAATGTAGTATTCTCTCTCTCTCTCTCTCTATATATATATATATATATATATATATATATTCTCCTGCTACTCTTTTCCTTCTTCATCGCTCTTTTGATTTCCAGGTATTTTAATTGAATTTAATTAATCTTTTTCATTATAGCCATTTTCTAATAAATCTTCAGTTATTATTATTATGTTTTGCAATTGGGTATTTGGGCTTTGTTTGGTGTAAAAGGTTGTTCTGGGGGTGGTCTGAAATTTAGTTCTGGTTTGTTTTCTCTTATGTTTCTCTTCCAATGTATTGGTGTTTTGTTGTTATCTTGATGTTGGATGAAAAAGTTGCAATCTTTGCCTGAGTTTCTAAGAATGTCCTTTGTGGGGTGGTTGGATGTTTTTCCTTTTCTTGGTTGGACTTGTTGTTTATTGATTTTCAAGATGGCATAGGCTTTTCTTTATAGAATTTTAACCAATTCTACAAAATAAAGCTTGGATTTGTTGTGATTTGCTGATCTTGTTGATATTTTGATGTTTAGTTGTGACCTTTGAGTGGGTTTTGGTAAAGTTGGTGGAGTATGCTGTATACTTCTTGTTGGATTTGGTTTTGGGTTTTTCTGATATTTCTTATTTTGTTGCTCTCTTTCTTGTGGAGTGGGTTTTGGTGCTGATCGTTGTCCTTGGCTGTCTACTGTCTTATTTCCTTCACATTGAAAAGCATGGAATCCAGATAGTTGAGTCCTCTTACTCTTTTGCATTGAACACATGAAGGGCACCATCATCCATTAGAAAGCTCGAAGCCCAGCTTCTCTTCATGGGCGATTCAGATGGGTGCTTTCATGTGTTTAAATAAACCAATTCCATTTTATAGTGGATTCTCTTTGTGATTGATAGTCCTTGAAAAATAATTTATCTCTGTGCCTTTTTTCTTCTTCCTTTTTTGCAGGTGGGGACATCGAAGAAGGGATTGAATCGTATTTCTATACAAAAATTGAAATTCCGTTCTGCATATGTTTTAACTGCTTTAAAAGCTGGGATATTTACAGGCACCCTAGCTTTGGCGGTAAGAACACTATGATCCCTGAATGATGTGCCTTTTTTTTTTTTTCTTCTTCTTCTTCTTTTCTTTGCATCTATATAGAAAATCTCTCGCATGGCTTTTGTTTATCCTATTTTTTGGCTTCAATTGGACGATGTAGGCATCTGTGTGTCGGCTGGCCATGATACATCCATGTAGATTAGGATGCTTAATATGAATGACCTGGATCTCACACATTTTCTTTATGATCTCTCATTACCTTTTTCTATAAGTACATTATTTGTTTTTAGGCACTTCACTTTGTAAATAAATTCATGAAAATCGATAGTTTAGTGTTTTCACATTTTGGATTTTAATAATTAGCTAGTAGCAAAATATCCATGTGAATACACCGGCTCGCAACACAAATATGATATGAAAATGGCAGCGTGCAAATATTTTTCTTATACTCTAAACCAAATATGATGTGAAAATTGCAGCGTGACGATGTTCAGTTGGATTTTGTTATCTTCTGCAGAATATTTGTTGGGGGTTTAGATTTGTTTTCCCCCCTTCTTTTCTTTGCCATTATCACCGTAATGGTTGTTGATATTGTTATTATCGTATAAGGTTGAGATTTTTCTTTGTTATTATCATCGGTTTTTGAGCCGAGATGAGGTGAAATCCCTAATTTTTCCTCTTTCTTCTTTCTTTGATAACTTGGATCGCAATCTGTCTATGATTTTACTGTTTCTTCGCAGATTGATGTTTGTATTAGATCGGATTCTAGCTGTTTCTTTTGTGTTTTTTTAGGGTTTTTCTTTTCTTTCTTTTGATTAGAAGATTTTTGGGGTTTTAGTGTTTGGATGTCGGATTTGTTCTTGTATCCTTGTAGTTGTAGTTACCTGTTAGGGCATGCTTGGATTTTGCTCCGTTTTTAATGAGACATCTTTCCATCCTTAAAGCAGATGGTTGCTTAGGCCGATTTTTGAAATGGAGAGGAAACAGAAATCAGATTGGGGAAGTTGCTTACCTGCGTACTATAAGTTGAAGAAAATGGAGAGAGAGAGAGAGAGAGAGAGAGAGAGAGAGAGAGAGAGAGAGAGAGAGAGGCGTGTTTGTGCGAGATGTTTTCTATGGAAAAATCCTAAGTTTTCATGGAAAAGTCCTGGAAAAAATCCACCAAGGGTTGGGGGTGGGTGAGTGTGAGGGTTTGCAATTGTTACTTCCTTCCATGTAAAATATATTTGCCCTCCTCTCTCCATCACTGAAAAAGAAAACGTGGATTCTGTGTGGAATCTAACTCTTCAAGATGTCAACAGAAAAAGTACAATGGATTCTGTAAGCCATGGAATCCATTGCACTTTACAGAGGGTGTGTTTTTGTAGCCCCATGGAAAAGGGGTTTCACGAACTTTGTTTTTCCTATTGCCTTTGCTAATTCTTATCACACAGAATAATTTTCTACTTGGTTTTCTGTGGCATTGTAGAAAATCAATTGATTTATTTTTGTTTTGTGTAGTTTTAGAATTCTTGATCTTATACAGTATACTTTTTGTACATTATTAAAACTGTGATTTCGGGTTTGGGTTTTTATATGTTTAGATATAGTTTCTGAGTAGATAAGGAGATGGGAAACTCAGGCATCTTCTTGTTTTAATTCAATTAATTTTTAAATGTTGAAAAAGTATACTAGATAATTACAAAAATAGAAATATGCATTCTTTTGTCTTGGCTCATCATACTTGTATCTATATAATTCAACAGAAGAAATGAAAGAGAAAGTTGGTGATCGTTACCTTTTTAGGATGGTCCGTTTGCATAAATTAGATAAGGGATTCATGATGAAATGAGCTCCCTTGAAGGATTCTTAAAGAGGTGAGGGGTGAAGGATATAAAGTGAGGATGTACATGGATGGTTGGGGCTTTCCTGAATTACAAGGGTGAGGGTTGCATATTCATTTCCCCTCTTCCCTTCAATTTCCATTTTAAGGGGAGTTTATTTGACTGTCATTTTTAAGCTCTTGTTGGGAGAGTGGATATTCATTTCCCCTCTTCCCTCCACCATTAATGGTTCGTTTAGGCTCTTGTTGGGCTAGGACAGCAGCCTCCTCTATTTCAAATATTAATGTGGGTTCTATTTCTTTGCAACAGGTGAAGGGTCTCTTTGCCCTATTTGAAGAAGTTGTTTAACTTGAGTCTTTTCAGGTAAATGACTCTTTATGTTAGGATTTGTTGCGTCTATACCTTCTCTTCATAATTTTGTGCATTTCTTCATTTCCTTTTTGTAGTATGTGTCTATGTCTAATGCTTTAGGAATAATTTTACTGTTATTAATTAGATAAATCACTAAGGATTTCTTTACCCATTACTAAATTTTTGTGTGTACAATAAATGTAAAAACCCAGTACTTTGGATACAATGAACAGTGGGTTTTCAAAATATCACAACTCATCTAATACCTGTTTCATTTTTTTTCCATGGCAATCAATGTTGGTTACAGCCTTGTTCCTGCAAAATTATAAGCATTAAATGCACTACTACAAAACTGACGTTTACCGACGCAGTCAACGCGTCGGTAAACTTAAAAAGACGTCGGTAAATAAATTTACCGACCCTACCTATGGCGTAGGGAAAACAACGTAGCTAAATATACTTGCCGACGCGTTGACTACGTCGGCAAGTTGAAATTAAATTTACCGACGCCAGTGGCGTCGGTAACCTTTCGTAAAACGCGCTGCCACAGCGAGTGTCAGCGTGTTTTATGTTTAAAATTACCGACGCCATAACTTTATGTTTATTTTTTTTTTTTTTAAATCACGGTTCCAATAAAATACTAAAAGTCTAATTTATATTAATAATAAGAAATTTATAAAATATTATCAAACATATTACAAACCAAATATATCATATCAAACACTAATATATAAAAATAGAAGTCTAAAAGATAAAGCCATAAACATCAAGTTAAAAGTCTGAAATATAGTAGTCTAATGAGGGTTTCTCGGCATCTCTGGATAATAAACATCATCATCATTATAATCACGTGAAGAGCCCGGAGCGTATTGTGGCGGCGGAGGTGGAGGAAATAGAGTACTTGGATCAAGTTGATTAAATTGTCCAGGGAATTGCATGTTAAGTTGAGCGGTTAGTTGCTGGATGTAGGCCGTACATGATGCAAGCTGGTTCTGATATGTGCTGACTTGGTTCTGATAGGTGTTAACTTTATTCTTATATGTGTTCACTTGGGCCTCATACGTTGCAACCTTGTTCTTAAGCTCCTGGACCTCGGCATTCACTAGTTGTCCCCCACTAGAACTGGACGATCCTTTCACAATTCTTCCTCTCCCTTTGATGTATCCCGGACGAGGCTTGCGAACCTTTTGAACTATCTCTTCTTCAGTGAGAAGAACTTCCTGACTTTGACCAATAGACTCCACATCAGAGTTCTAAGATTGTGAATCCCTAAGCGCCAACATATCATTCTGCAAAAAAAAATAAAAAATAAAAATATATATAGTTATACAAATGTATATAAAATTTATTTGAATTATTAAAAAAAAACGTTTATATAAGAATTGAAATTAATTACTATACTCACGTAGTCCTGCTCCGCTTGGGGGTCACACCAACGTCCTGTCCGGTGGTTAGTGTATATGAGTCTATGAAACTCAATGTCACCAAGGAATTGACTAGTATTGGGATTGACCTATAATAATATTTTGAGTTAAAATGATAAACATAAATAAAAAAGAATTCACATAATTAATGAAAATTTATATACCAGTCCTTGCTGATGTGCTGCAAAAGATTTTGAACCATGGGAACTATTGTAATTGTTTCTTGCTGCGCGATTTAAAGCATTTCTCTCACCGAGTTCCTTAAATGATAATACAAAATTAATAAGGAAAAATAATAATGTAGAATCAAATTAATATCTATATCACTAAAGCATATGATGAAATGTTTGAAACTTACCTTTTGTTAGCACTCCAATAATCACAGAGCCACTGCCAATCTTCATTCTCAATAACGTCTAGATGAGGATGACTCTTTGCAACTTGCAGATTTACATATCCGCCAACTTTCTTAAAGTGTTGATGCAACTGACATCGCCAATCTCTATGTAGGCTCACCATTTGACTATCCATTGCCTTTTTAATCTCTGACGTCATGGTGAAGTGATACCTTGCCTACACAAGAAACAAGTTAAACTGTTAGAATAGCATAACTAATTAAGTTCAAATTTTTCAAGAAAAAGTTTTTTTAATGTACTTACAAGCATTCCTTTATAAATTGGGCTTTTACTTTTTCGTCAAGTTTGTTGAAAGGTTTATCCCATCTAATCGGTAAATGGGTTCGAGCAAGGTATCCCAAATCATGTCCCCCCAAGTACCATGATTGTCACCTATTGCTCTGCTAGTCCCCTCAACAAATGCTATACGTAACTTGCCATCAGTGCCTTCTTTGCATTTTTTTTCTGTGGTTTTTCCAGTATATTTTCCTTTTCCTTTTTTATCATTACTGTTACTGCTTCCTCCTTGTGAAGATGACATTATGTACAACCTGTTTCAGCAAAAATAGTATAATTTGTCAACATGTTCCAATCAAGTAATATAAAAAAAGTACAAAAATTAGACATTCGAAAAAGTGTTTACAATTTATTCACTATCATCATTTAGTAATTCTACTGGCTCATCAATGTCATGGTCACTTTGATTGTCTTCCCTGACTTCGGTAGCATGTCTAACCACATTATCTATATCACTGGTGCAAATTTCTGGTTCTACATCTATACGGTGGACTGATAGTGCTTCCATCTCAGGCTCCATAAAAGTGAAGTTTCCATCTGATGAATCATCTTCTTGCACAATGTCATCATTTTCAACACTCTCTTCGGCAGGAACTAGTAACACCCCGTGCTATGCACAGACCACAGAACCACTAAATACATAGACACCCTAGCTATTAAAGTTTTTAAATAATTTTATTTTATAAAATGTATACTTTTTTTTGTTATTTTTTAATGTGTTTTTCCATAAGTTTTATTATTCACGTGAGGTATAAATGGAGCTTGTTGAAGCTCGTGTAGGTGCTAAAAATTCAAATGAATGACATATTAATAATGAAGCATCATAGTAAAGCAGTTGAATGTAATTTTAATAACATGGGGTTCACAATATACGCATTCATACGAATTTTTCAAATAAGAAGTCACCGATTTCAAAAATTGAAATGTTTGCATTAAGCTGTAGAAATGTAATATTTTTTTTTTCAAATTATAGCACAGACAATATAAAAGAAACTATTCATGCCGAGTAATTGTAACTCCATCTTTCAAATTTTTCGCGGTGGACCTGTAGCATAGTAGTAATTGTATATTAATTTTATAGATTATAAGAAATATATGATATCGAGTTATATATGTAGATGTTGAAGGCGTATATATTTACCGATTATTTTATGAATGAAATGGTAGCCACTATGAGATTTGGTGGCTTGTTGCATGCCACTGTTAAAGGGCCCTATAACATCCCTTATATAATATATAAATAAATAACGCATAATTAACTACCTAAACACCTAAATGCAGATGTATTTTTATTTCTATTGCCCCCGGTACATATTTCTATTTTTTTAATGTATCTTTTTCTCGAGTGAAGTTTATTTTTCGTTACATCTAAATAAATTTTTTTTTTATTTTTACGGAGACATATATTGAATACACAATTACAAAATATATTCTTTCTGCCTAATATAATGCTTGGGTCTATAATACATCACAGGCTTGCAGTGTGACACTGTACCTAATGGATTTACTTATTTTATTCAGTTCATAGATATAGAAATTAAAGATCATTAGTTTAGAGCAATTTATGATATTCTAGTATTCATAAGTCAACACTTTTACTACATTGCATTCATCAAATTTTTTCTGCTGCAACCCATAATTAAATGAGTGGGCTTAATATCATACTGGGTTTCTAATTATTCTCAGGCCTTTAATTTCAACATCAGTACTGAAATGTTTAAGTTGTTTTAATTGGAAACGCTCCAAATCCATGAAACTCATAATATAAATTAGTGGGTCTAATATCATGACTGGGTATCTAATTAATGACAGGCTTGTAGCTAGACCCATTACCCAATCTCTTAAGCTGTTTTAGTTGGAATGGCAGTAAAACCTATGACATTTTTGGTTTACCAACAGTAAACATTTAGCAAACAAAAATTCGAATTGGGATCAGATCGAGAGATATTCGTTTGGATTCCATAAAATTAATATTTATAATTCATAAACATAAGCATGGAATGAAGTATTTAAAAATACACACTAAGAAAGATACATAAATTTGAACATAAGCCTTAGATCAATTTTAGTGGGCCTACTGACATGGTTGTGTCTCTAATTAATCACAGGCTTGCATTTAGACCCAGTATCCAATTCAATAATTTTTTTAAATTTTTTATTACACTAAATCCAAGAAATTCAAAATATAAAGTAGTGGGCCTAATATCATGGTTAAGCATGTAATAAATCATAGGCATGCAGTTTTACCAAGTTCCAAATTATTTCTGAAGGCACTAAATCCAAGAATTTCAAAATATAATTTAGCAGATTATGAGTCATAATCGGGATCAATGAAATAAAAATGAAGTTGAGAGAGGGAGATACTAACATGTTAAAATTCATGCAAAACATTAGGAGAGAAAGATAATTAATTGATTTTCTTTTTCCATGTAAAATCTTTGTTGGAGATTTGAGTTCTCGAATTAAAATTTTTTATTTATTAAACATAAGCATGGAATGATAGTTTAAAGTAATTTCAGTAAGAAAATAAAGTTGAAGCTAGTTTTCAAAAGTACCTTGATTTTTTGAAAGTAACAATCTATGTTGTTGGAATTTTGGAGCTAGTTTAAAACTCTTGTCGTTCGTTGGAATTTTGGAGCTTGCTGACAATTGTAGTTTATGCGGCAGGGTAGGACTTCAGTGTTCTGCAAGAGCATTTAAGAGGTATACTGATGGTCAGCTTAAGGGACAAATCTATGGCCTGAACATTTCTAAAATTAATTAATAGTTATAGGGCAGAGATGGCAGATAACTGTTAATTGAATATATGCTATATATAATATAACATATGGTTATCGTGTCAAAATGATTTGGGGAAAAAAGGCATAAATTTTTTCTACTTTGGGCGTTTTCTTGCTAACTTTTTTCTAAGAGAAGAAAAAAAAAAAAAAAAAGGATTTCCGTGGATCTACCCTACTTCGATTGAGGCTATAAACTTTATAACGATAAGACTATTAAAATTCTAGTCTATTTAATCATGACCAGTAACAGGTTCTATCTTTGGAAATCATCATTTTTCTGATATTAAAATACGTAGGATTTCATTAATTTCTCAAAGACTGGCAATTGATTGCATGTTAGAATTGGGCCTCAGAAACATAGTCTGGCCCGCCTTTGTGATAAATCCGGTTCCCAATTCTGGTATAATTTATAGTAATTAGTACATATCATTAGTTACGTCCATAATTGACCCATAATCAGTCTTTCATAATATTGATAATCTTGGCATCTACATGTGTAACATAGCAAGCTAATTATGAAGTGGTGGTCACGGATATACATATAGGATCATTTTATTAAAATATGGGTTGGCCCCTCCATGTGAGCAATTATACGGTTTTGAGTTCTTGAGCCATCCATTCCATTGATGTGTGGCCCACTGCTGGTTATTCAAACCAATTATTATGGTGGGTTCCATGTGTGTAAGATTAGAAGAAAAGGGCTACCAGTAATTAGGTTAGGGTTGGGTCAGATCGATCAGACCTGTCCAATCCAAGCCCATATTAAATAGAGTTGACATTGTGGTATGCATGGACATTAGGATCAATGCACATTTTTTTTTTTTAAACTATAAATTGAGGGATATTTGTTCCTCTCCCTGGACAATAATAAAACATAAAATGGCCATTGACGTGAGAATAACTGAGTTCTACCGAAACCCAGGTATTGTCACCTGCCTCTCCCTGGACAATAATAAAACATAAAATGGCCATTGACGTGAGAATAACTGAGTTCTACCGGAACCCAGGTATTGTCACCTGTGTTTTGTAGCGACTTGTAGCTATTGTATTTAAACTGACCCAGTTGTATTGAATTTTACCGGGACACATTTTGTATTAATAAAAGCATCCTCTCTCCTTGCCACAAATTTTTTAATCCTCGTTACAATGCAAAACACAGTAATGCCCAGCACATTACATGGGCTGTTGCATACATTATAAACAGTTTCGTTGACCCCTCTTCTCCCTCTCCCTGCAACTCTCTCTCTGCATCTTTCTCTCACTCCTCACTTTACCCCACTCTCTCTCTCTGCCCCCTATTTCTATCCTTCTCCCTGCCACACTCCCTCTTCCTCTTTCTCTCCCACACCCTCTCCTCAAACCGCCCCACTCCCTCTCTCTCTTTCTCTCTCTCTCTCTCTCTCTCTCTCTCATTGCCCCTCTCCCTCCTCTCTAACACACCCTACAGTCACCTAACAACCTTCTCTACAAAACACACACCTAGCAACCGTCCTCTTTCTTCTCTCCTACTTTCTTTCTTCCTTCTCTTCTGTCTTTCTCTCTTTCTAACTCCTTCCTTTTACAATGATGCATTCCACCCTCACAGCCCTCCACTGAACCCATCTTTATCTCTTTATTTTTTTTCTTCTCTCACTCTCTTCTTCCCCTTTCCCTGCACTGCGCATCCTTATTTGTTTCTCGTCTTTCTCTCCCTCCTTATTCTTCTTCACTCCACACAACCCACTTACTGACACACACACACCTGCACTCACCACTGCATCCCTTCATCTTCTCTCCCTCTCCCTGCGCCTTTGTCTCTGCCTATTTCTCTCACTCCCTCTCCTCACCCGCCCCACTATCTCTCTCGCTCATTGGCCGGCTACCTCCTCTCTGTTTGCCATTCTCCTTTTCCTCTCTCACTCACTCTCCTCTCTCTCTTTTTCCCTGCGCACCCATTCCTCTACCCGAGCCCAGGGAGCCCACCTGCACTCCTCCCTCTTCCTGCCACTCTCTCTTTGCCTTTTTCTATCTCACTCCCTCTACTCACTCCGCCCCACCCACTCTCTGCCATTCTCCCTTTCCTCTCTCACTCCCTCTCCTCTTTTTCTCTTTCCCTGCGCACCCACCTGCACTACTTCACCGCACACCCTCCGCACCCATCTCCTCTACCGGAGCCCAGTCCACCCAGCTGCATTTCTCCCTCACTACCTATCTTCACTCCGCCTCCCTCCTCTCTCTCTGCCATTTTCTCTCTCTGCCCAGAGTCCCTCTCCCCTCTTTCTCTCCCAGCTCACCCATCTTCTCTAACCGATCCCAGTCCACCCACCTGCACTCCTTCACCGCAAACACACTGCACCCATCTCCTCTACTCGTGCCCACTCTACCCACCTGCACTTCTCCCTCTTCCTGTCACTCTCTCTTTGCCTCGTTATCTCTCACTGCCTCTCCTCACTCCGCCCAACTGTCTCTCTCTACCCACTCTTTCTCTCCCTCTCCCTGCCACTCTCCCTCTCTCTGACTCTTTCTCTTAAATACCAGTCCACCCCACTCTCTCCCTCCTCATACTCTTAGCCCAAAACACAGAGATCCCAGTAATGAAATCAAACTCTGTATTCATCTCTCTCTTTGAAACAATGAAATAAAGATGAGTATGAAACATCACCCAAGACGTTTGGATAGCTAAGGAGAAGAGAAAAGATTTGAAGCCAAATGATTCATTAACATTGAACGAATCAGAGAATCTTTTATCATATATGGAAAAGCTTACCTATGACAGAAAACCGATGAAAGCTTATTCCGACGAAATGGTAGAGATGAACTAAGGAAACGCCAATTTTCCCTGGGTCCGTGCAGTAGTTATGACCAAATGAAATGTCAGCTTCCGTTCTTTAGACGAAATGGTAGAGGTGAAGGAAATGCTGCTTTGCCTCGGTACGTTCAGAAGAAATGGTATAGATGAATTAAGGAAACAGATGAAATGGTAGAGATGAAGCATATCTGTTAAGATGAAATGATAGAGATGAAGTAAAGAGACGAAGATTTTGCATCGTTAATTAGTTATCATCGGTTACGCACAGAGTGTGGGGAGTGGGGTTTACGTATGGGAGCTCTGGGTTGACGTGTGGAAGACATGCAGCAACACAGGTGTCAGCAGAAGAAGGGTTTCTACATTCCCTTAGTATAATAGATATCCCAAAGATGCCTATGGCTAAACGTTTGTACGACTTGCCATGGTGCACCTTTGAGAGGATCAATCACGTAAAATACTTGTCGAGCTTGGGATGCGAAGATAAAAGGATCCTCTTTAAACCATTCTTTATCAGCACATAAAGTTGTGAGTTTTGACTCATAGATGACGTGTTTTCTATGCGGTGATATGTGTCGAACCACTTACACTTGAACAATAAGACACAATAATCTTGTTTGACATATGTAAACTCAAGTACTTGTTATAGAACACCAAAGTAAGCAGGTTGTGTATCATCATCAAAACCGGGCACAGATACTCCACTATTTTGTGTTGTTCTTCTAGAGTCATGTTCTTTGACTAAAAACTTAACACCATTAACGTTGCATCCGTTGTAAGATCTAATAGTAAGATCTGGACCACAAGATAAGTAATACAACTCATCTGTTGCCTCCGAAGAGTTAAGCATCTGCATAAAAAAAAAAAAAGAGACAATTTTATTTAAACTTATCACATGTAACCGATAAATTTAATCTTAACCATTACTACATACCCGTTGCTTAAACCATGTAGGAAATTCTTGTTTCTGTTTTTTTTTCCAAATCTCGAGAATATTTTTTCTCTAACTCCTTCATGTGTTCACTACACAGAATTATGGCAAATAAACATTAGTGTACATCAAGATATTTCTCAATGGTAGGAAGCAAATGTGGTAGATAGATTAGCTTACTCAAGATATTTTCTTATCTCTGGACAGTTGTTCAAAATGAACCAATGGGCATCCTTCCAAAGCTTGATGTCAAGTCGAATAAAGTTTGCTTTCCCCAAAGGACGACCTAGATGTCGAAAAATTGACAATTGTGCTTGAGAAGTGTTGTTTGGCCGGTCATAATTTCGTTCACGCTGATTGAATCTTGTCTCTATCCCATGAAAATACATTGAGCAGAACCTCAAAGCTTCGTTCACTATATATGCCTCTGCAATTGAGCCTTCTGGACGAGCTTTATTTCTTACATACTGTTTAAGTGTTCCCATATATCGTTTAAAAGGGTACATCCACCTAGCATGAACTGGACCACCAAGAATGGCTTCTCGAGGCAAGTGTATGGCTAAGTGAACCATAATATCAAAGAATGCTGGGGGATATATCCTCTCGAGTTTGGAAAGAACAACAGCAATCCCCTTTTCCATATCTTCTAAGTCTTTGACATGTAAAGTCCTCGAGCATAACCGTTTGAAAAAGTTTGTTAACTCAAAAAGTGTGTCTCGGATCTGTGGTGTCATAAATGGCCTAATTCCAACTTCCAACAACCATTGTAAAAGCACATGACAATCATGAGACTTCAAACTAGAGATTTTGCCATCGGCTACATTAACGGTCCTTCCAATATTTGTTGCGAAACCATATGGAAATTTGATAGACTTAAGAAATGCGCAAAACCGTTTGCGCTCATCTTTAGTCAATGTGTAAGCAGCATGAGGTTTAATCCACCTGTCTCCCGACTTTTGCAAATGCAACTCTCTCCTTATATTCATGTTTAAAAGATCTATTCTCGATTTGTCAGTGTCTTTTGACTTCCCTTCAATGCTAAGTAAAGTGCCCACCACACTATCACATATGTTCTTCTCAATATGCATAACATCAAGATTGTGTCTCAAGTCAAGTTTTGACCAATAAGGAAGCTCAAAAAATATTCTCTTTTTCGTCCAATTGAGCTCTTTCACATCACGCTTACGTTTCTTTCCACCAAAATCGGGATGCTTTCTAGGAACAACATTAATATGTTCTAGCTGCTTCAAGATGTCCTCACCATTTCTCACCCTCGGAGCTGTCCTTGTTTCTACAAATCCATTAAACTGCTTGTTTCGACGAAACGGATGTGCAGTGTCAAGAAAGCGTCTATGCCCCATGTAGCCAACTTTACTTGTAAGACGACATGAACAAGTATCTTCATTGCATGCCGGACAAGCCATATATCCTTTTGTACTCCAGCCGGACAAATTTCCATAAGCGGGGAAGTCATTTATCGTCCATAATAATGCAACATGCATCTGAAAATGTTCATCTTCCTCACTATCATATGTCCAAACTCCTTTCTCCCATAACTCCTTAAGCTCATCTACTAATGGGCATAAACAGACATCTATATCTTTTCCAGGAGCTGTGGGTCCTGGAATTGGTAATGTCATGATGAATGACGACTCCTTCATACATCTCCACAACGGCATGTTATATGGGACCAAAATCACAGGCCACATACTATGTGTTGCTCATGTTCCCAAAAGGATTAAAACCATCAGATGATAACCCTAATCTCACGTTTCTTGGCTCCTTTGCAAAATCAGGATACATCTTGTCAAAATGCTTCCACGCTGCTGCATCTGCCGGGTGTCTTAAAACCCCGTCCGTTTTGGTCCGACCAACATCATGCCACGTCATATCTTTTGCAGTATGTCTCGATTTATACAACCGTTTTAGACGAGGCTCCAACGGGAAGTAACGCAATACCTTATGAGGTACCTTTTTCCCCATGGTGTCTTTATCAATGCAACGACTCGTCTTGCATATCGGACACTGTTCCAACTTTGCATTCTCCTTCCAAAATAAGACGCAATCATATTTGCAAGCATGAATAGACTAATAGCCCAATCCCAAAACACGCAAATATGATTTTGCCTCCTAATTTGAACCCGGTAACTTAGTCCCCTCTGGAAATACCTCAATCAACAACTTAAGTAACATGTCAAACGATTTGTTACTCCACTTATTCATGACCTTGACATGCCAAGAATGTCAGCGCCGAAAACTTTTCACAACCAGGATATAAAGGCTTCTTCAGATCATCAAACATTTGATCAAACTTTCCAGCTTCATTTGATTCTCTTGGAACTTCGGCCGATGCTTCCATTAAATCTTCATCATCGTCATTTTCCAACTGAACATAGCTAGACCCAGCAATATCGTGCAACATATCGTAACAGTCATCATTCACCTCATCATTAGGCACAACATCTTCAATAATTGGAGGATCAACAACAGTTTCACCATGGAAACCCCAAGTCTCTCTTTTATATATTTCTTGCATTCCTCTATCTATTAAATGAGCATAAACTATTCTAAATGGTCGTGTGTATACATTACCACAATCACGACACAGACATCTAATATTCCTTGAAGAATTAACAGAATTCCAAGCCCTCTGGATAAATTCTTGAACCCCAGCTATGTACTTGGGACATAATCGATTAGACAACGATGTCCAACTCTTATCTATAGTCATCTCTAACTTGAAATAAAAAAAATGTTTTATTAAATTATTTTTAATTCATTGTTTATTTTAAAAAAAATTTATTTCACTATTTATTTTTAATAATTACTTATTTTACATTTACTATTAATTATAATAATTATTTTCACTTGCTAAAATTTTTTAAAACTTTAAATTATTAATTAAAGGTTTCAAATTAATCAGAATTAATTACTATATTAATAACTATTGACAAATTTTTAATTAAAGTATTTACTTTTGATATTTTAAAATTTTTAATTCTTTTGATTAATATTTAAATTTTAAAATTATTAAAAATTAATTCATTAATATTCAATTACTTTTAAATAGTATAATAATTTTTAAAAAATATAGTAATTAATTATTCTTAATTATAAATAACATTATATGAATAAAGTAAATTTTAATTCCCTTAATTTTTAATTAATTTTTACTTTCATTAATTAATTAAAGTCTAAATTTTTCATATTTTTAATTGTTTTAATTCTTAAATTAAATATTATTATTTATTAAATTATTAATAATTAATTAATATATATTTAATTACTTTTAAATATTATATTAATAAAGAAATAATTTTTCAATTAATAATTTTTAGTATACTATTTGTCATCTACGTATACCAAAATCATATCATATTACTAAAACTTAAAAAAAAATCTATATAAATCAATTTACTTAACTTTCTAATCATAAATAAAATCCAAACTATTTCTACTAACAATACTACACATATTACATATATCTCAAAAAGATATTAACATTTTCATTAATTCATATTTTCCAAAAATAAACAACATAGTTTAACAATCTCATATCACATCCATATAAAAAAAAGCCTAGACATAAAATCATATTAAAAACACATAACAAAATTTATTTATAAATTATCCATATAAATTATCAAACTACATTCAGATAATAATAATTTTATAATCATATCTATTCTAAAATTTATAAAACAAAACCTATAAAAACACATTATTAAACTAATTATCATATAAATAATAAAAAAAATAAAAACTACTTACTGATTATAAGATATAACAAGAGCTGGTATGGGTGGGGAATGGCAGCAACAGCGGACACCGTCAGTAGTGGTGGTCGCCGGTAGTGAGTGGATGCTGACAAACATTTAAACAAAAAAAGAGAAATTATTTGAAGAAAAACAAAAAAATAAAACTGATAATATAAATATTTCATACCTTATAAAGAGTGGAAGAGGCGGAGTTGCAGAGAGTGGCAAGGAAGGGGGAGAAGGGGAAGGTTAAGGGGGATATATAATTAACTTGCCGATGCCGTATGGCGTCGGTAAATTTCTTCCCACAAAAAGCTGCAGAGGGGCAGCAGTTTAACAAACTTCCCGACGCTCACGGTGTCGGGAAGTTTTTGGGGTCAAACGCACGAACCGAAATTGCAGCGGGAAAGATTTGGCGCCTAGACCCTCCCGACGCCATGTGTGTCGGGAAATTAAATATCAAAACTTACCGACGCCATTAGCGTCGGGAAGTTGTAAAACGCTTAGGACTTCCCGATGCCATATGCATCAGGAAATTAGCTATCAAAACTTACCGACGCCATTAGCGTCGGGAAGTTGCAAAACACACGCCCTTTTTCGTACCAGGCTGCGCGACAAATTTACCAACACTATCTTTAGGTGATAGCGTCGGTAAAATTAGAAGTTACCGACGTTTCTGTGGCGTCGGTAAGTGTTGTGTAGTCTATCTCAACATTTCTTGTAGTGATGGTTAGAAGAGGTGTCAAATTGGTTGGACTTTCTGAAAATATGAAAGGTGTAGTTTCTATTTACACAATGCATTTGTTGGTGTAATGTCCCACTCTACATGCGTGCATGATATTGTTCGCTTTGGCCCACGGGCCTCATGGTTTTGTTTCTGGTGGGCCTCAATCCACCAAAAGGCCTCATGCAAGGTAAGGGTGCAAGCTCTACATATAATCCCAGTCACTTTTCTCTCTATAGTCGATGTGGGACTCCAGGGCATCACAATCCACCCCCCTTAGGGCTGCATGTCTTAGGTCTCACATCGATTATAGAGAGGAAAGTAACTGGGATTATATGTAGAGCTTGCACCCTTACCTTGCATGAGGCCTTTTGGTGGGTTGAGGTCAACAGAAACAAAACTGTGAGGCCTGTGAGCCAAAGCGGACAATATCATGCATGCGTGTAGGATGGGGCATTATAGTTCGCCTCTACTATGGATGAGTTTTGTTTATTAGATAGTAGCATCTTACCTTGCCAAGAAAACAAAAAAGCTCTATTTAATAGGTAATAGCATTCTTATAAGTGAAAAAAATATTAGAAGAAGAGCCATAGGACTTCAAATTCAGGCTCTGAAATTCTATCCCATTGGGCCATCAAGTAAATATCTAAACCAGGCCCATTATCACTACGCCAAAAATCAAAATTAGAAACGATGGTCTAGAGAGGTTAAGGACGAAAAATGAACTGAATGAACCTACATGACAAATTATTGGACAATAACAGGTACTGAAATCCAAACTGCGAACTTGAAAACAAATTAGGCCACTATAAACCACATGTAACCATGGAGCCGTTGTCTTATAAAAATGCCCTTTATCAAAGTGGCACAAGACATCTGCATATCAATCCACTAGCTTGTAAGTCCTTACTTTGTTCACCTTGCATTAATCCTATAATGGAGCTGCCACCTTACTAAGGAAAATGCCCTTTAATCAAAGTGGCACCCAACAATCACAGAGCACTCTTCTTGTCTATCTTTATTCTGCCCACCTTGCACTAATTCTATATGAAACATCCAAGTCAAAACCTCCGCTGTGTTCTATAATAATTTTTTTCTACATTAAACATTGTTTTTTTTTTTTTTTTCTAACTTAAATGATACCATCATTTATTTATATGCCATCCATTTGACTTATCTGAGGTTACCTTTGCTAGATCCATTTAACTTATGTGAAGTTAGTTGTTGCAGAATGTCGTCCTCGAGCAACAAAGCATGGATGTACAAACAAAGGTTAAGTCCAGAATATTTAGATGGAATTGTGCATTTCCTTGAGTTTACAAAGAAACACAGTGGTGAATTTAAGCATTTTCCTTGTCCATGTGCTAAATGTCGAAATGGGAGTGGAATGATCGCCCTTAATATGATTCATGAGCACTTGCTCATTAACGGTATTGATGAGTCATATGCACATTGGATTCTACATGGAGAATGTGTTGCAACAACTAGTAAGAAAACATCAATATCAAATCCTAATGAGCAACCCAATAATATATATCCTAGAATGGAGGAACTCGTTAACGATGAATTTGGAAGAATTGGTGAAAATGTTGATGCCCTCATGGATGATCTCATGAGGAACAGAGATATTCATGAAGGCTCCCAAGAGTTTCAAGATCAAGACGAAGGAGAAGAGAGAAGATGTAAGTCTTTATTTGATGATGCAAGACAATCTTTGTATCCTTCTTGTCCTAGGGAATTCACAAAATTGTCAGCTATTGTTGAGTTATACAGTTTAAAGGTACAAAAAGGTTGGTCGGACAATAGTTTTAATTATCTGCTTCAATTGGTGAAGAAGTGGCTTCCGGTATGAAACACGTCACCAGAAAGCACATATCAAGCTAAGAAGATGATCAACTCACTGGGAGTGACCTACGAGTCCATACATGCATGCCCAAATAATTATATTCTTTATTGGAAAGAGTACAAAGACAGACAAAGTTGTCCAATATGTCATACATCCAGAATGGAAGTCAGATTACTTGGCGAAAAAAAAAAAAAAAAGTGTTAAGAGTCCCATTAAAGGTTTTGAGATATTTTCCTTGGACACCAACGCTACAGAGGCTTTATAGGTTAGATTTCAAGGTTAATGAATGATTCTATAGGTCATTCTATTTGCCTTTGATTCTTAATTTTAAAAACTAATTATTATTTTTACATTGTTATGTAGTGTAAGTGTGTAACAGAGCGAATGACTTGGCATGCTCAACCAAAAGAATATGGTGGTGTTATGCGGCATCCATCTGATTCATCAAGTTGGAAGGTAGTAACTACCAAGTGGCCAAGTTTTTTTGAGGAACAATGAAATGTTCGTCTAGAACTTGCGACCAATGGGTTCAAACCTTTTGGACATCTTAGTAGCATCTATAGTTGTTGGCCTTTCATTATAATGCCCTACAATCTCCACCCCTGCCTCATTATGCATGAAAAGAGAATTTTCAATGTTAACAGTAGTAATACCAGGTCCAAAAGGACCGAGTAAAGACATTGATCTTTACCTACAACCATTAATGGAGTGTCATCATATGATTCTCATTCGAAAATAATTTTTAATCTGAAAACTATGTTGATGTGGGGATTTCATTATTTTCCTGCATATGGGAGTTTATCAGGCTGTGTAACACATGCACAGTTCGCTTGCCCTGTTTGTGCCAAAGGAACTGTTGCCGAACGTCTTAAGAGCGGGAAAAAGTACTCTTATCAAAGTCATCGAAGATTCCTTTCTGTTAATTACATTTTTAGGACTCAAAAGGCGGCTTCCAACAATAAAACAGAAGAAAGAAGAGCTGATGATGATTCGGCTGATAATATAACTGCCTGGTACAAGAGATCGATTATTTTCAACCTACCATACTGGAAGGTGGTTTTCTCAATTTCGTACTACATTCCATATTCTTGTATTTTAATAAACAATCAAATAAAAATTTACTTTATTTTAATGCTTTGACAGGATTTGCCAGTTTGACACAACCTCGATGTGATGCATATTGTGAAGAATGTTGGTGACCACTTTTTGTCAACTATCCTATATGTCAAAGATACAAAGGATGGCACAAGTGCACTAGAGGATTTGAAAAGAATGAACATTAGGAAAGAACTATGGTTACAAGAATCCGATGGGAGAAATATTAAACCGAAGGCACTATTTACTCTTAAGTCGTAAGGAAAAGGAATTATTCTGTCATACTTTGCATGAATTGAAGGTCCCAACGGGGTATAGTTCAAGATTTAAACATCTTGTGAACATGCAAACCCTTGAAATAAAGGGGCTCAAATCACACGATTATCATGTCATAATGCAACAATTATTACTTGTTTTGTTAAAGCACACATCCTCGGAGCATAAGCCATTGAAAGCTGCTATTCAAGAAATTTGTAACTTTTTTAATGTCTTGTGCTCAAAGACGATTAGTGCAGATAATATCTTTGTTGTAAAACAGCGACTAATTGTGGCAATGTGCGTTTTGGAGAAGTTCTTTCCACCATCGTTTTTTGTTATTAGCATTTACCTCATGGTGCATTTGGCTAATGAAGTATTAGTTTACGGTCCAGTTAGATTTCGATGGATGTATCCTTTTGAATGGTAAAATTCTAACTTCAAAGATGTCTTTGGTATAGTAGAATATAGTGTTGATTGGAGATTTCTTAACAAGTTAATGAAGACTTATGAAGGATACGTAAAGAACACGGCACACCCTGAAGGGTGCATTGTAGAGCACTATATTATAGAGGAATCTATTTTGTATTGTATGGAGTACATGCCAGATGGTGATAGAGGTGGTCACAAGAGAACACTTCAAAGGTTTTTGGACGATGACGGTGAGTGTGATGAGGAGCCTTTTGATAAAGACCGGAATGTAGACCTAACTAACATACAACATCAACAAGTACGTAGATGGGTTTTGGACTCCTATCGGGGAATTGCGGAATGGCATATGTGAGTTGACAAATTTTCTAACTTAACATGTAAGGTCCAGTAATTCGATAACACGTACACAATCATACAAAGTACTGTGTCTTTCATTGATACAGGAAGTATAAAACATATTTAAGTACAACCACTCCTAAGGGTCCAAAAAAGAAAGTGTCTAAGAACATTGTGCCTGATTTTATCAGTTGGCTGCGAAAGGAGGTAATTATACAATAATTTATTTAATTCTAAATATTGGATGATATACATGTTTATATTTGCTGAGTACCCTATAATCCTTCTTTCTAATGTGTAGATGTAATATGTTGAGAGAGAGTCAATTTTGAAACTACTAGCAGTTGGGCCAATGTTCAAGGCCAAATGTTATAACAAATACCCTATCAATGAGCATGTATTCTCTCCAGTTGATTATGAGACTAACAAATCAATACAAAATAGGGGGGTCTCAATGAAAGCGTTCACATTATACAGGGCAAGCGTTAAAGATAAAAAGTATAAGGAAGTTGAGACCAACTATTATGGACTTGTGAAATAGATAATTGAGTTGGATTACATTGATTTCCGTCAAACAATATTTTATTGTGATTGGTTCAAAGTAGTGGACAAAACTAATGGGTGCATTGTTGATCCTGATACAGATCTGACAATGGTATACATGGAAAAATTAAAAGGAAAAAGATAAGGAAGGAAATGAGCCATTCATATTTGCATCTCAAGGAAGTCAAGTTTTTTACTCCAAAGATCAAACTAGACCTGGATGGGCTGTTGTTTTACTCGTCCCAAAGAGATTGACAAAAGAT
Source organism: Camphora micrantha (assembly GCA_003546025.1). Classification (NCBI taxonomy): domain Eukaryota; kingdom Viridiplantae; phylum Streptophyta; class Magnoliopsida; order Laurales; family Lauraceae; genus Camphora; species Camphora micrantha. Next base: position 21,317,949 of record QPKB01000005.1, on the reverse strand, counting down.
GCAGATGCACTTGAAGATCCTAGTCTCTTCTCTTCCTTTGTTAGCGAAGCTGAAAATTTAGAAAATGTTCTAAAAGAAATTGACTATGAATTGTAGCGCTGGACATGTTGAATTTGATTTAACTATTTTTGCAGCTGTTGAATTTTCAAGTAGTTGAATATGTGAAATATGCACTTTATGCTTATGCTTACGCTTATGGTGCATTGATTATGATTGTGCTCAAATAATGCATTCTTCATTTACATTATTATTTTTTTTTTTTTGTTGATTTTATTTCATGCATTCATGTGACTTGTTTGTACTAAGTGTGATTTTGTCCTTTGAGACAGTTGTTCAGATGGCTGAGCAAGCGATAAGTTCATTGAATGCAGGTTAGAAAAAACTCATTTCATCACTACTTATATAGTTTCGTACTCTAGTTTTAAATGGTATTAATTTTATTTAACATGCATTTTCTGTTTTAGAATCTTCCATGCCCGCCAAAACAAAGAAAGGCGATTACTGTAAATGCCTATGGCTTATCGGTGGGTGATTATTCAACCAAGTTGTCATCTAGATGTGGACAGTTGGTTTGTACCCTTGTCCCTATTTTATGCAAGGATTGGCATGTAGTGCCAAATGACAAAAAAGATGAACTCTAGAAACTCCTCTTGGCATGAAATTCTTAGCCTGTGTATCTTTGAAATGTCATAATATTTAACTTGTTCTCTATTTAGTTGTTAAGCCTAAACAACCTCGTTTTTTTTATTTTTTATTAAGGAAGATTTTGATGTTCCTCAGTCATACGAAGACAAACGCCTTGGAAGCATGGTTGAAAGTAAGAGGAAATATAGGACAAAATTGAGGATGCAATACCTCGATTCCCAAAAAACTCATGAAGATAAACTGAACAATCGTCCTCCAGGAGTTAGGCCTGAAGATTGGGAGGCGTTTATCGAACATAATGCGGATTCAAAAACTATAGAACAATGTCAAAAAAGTACAGAGATCAAGAAGAAAATGAAAATTTATCATACGAGCGGCAGGCATGGCCAAGCGAAACTAAAGGAGAAGATGGTAAGTATTGGCATTTATATGTAACGTGAAAAGCTTGATTATTTTATTCCACAAAAGCTAATAATGTGTATTTCTTGCAAATATAAAAGCGCCAAAGAAAAAAAAAAGGACGAGCCCCTAATTACTAGGGCTGAAGTGTGGATCAAAGCACATAAAAGAAAGGATGGTTCTATCCTCAGTAGCGTGTCTTCACACATGGTGAGTTCATCATCTTATAGTTAAGTCAATGGGATAGAAAAAAGCATACCAAGTTTACTTATGTGATGACTAGTTAATTTGACAGGAAAAAGTAAAAGACTTACTTTCTAGCCAACAAGAAGTTGATTCCCAAGACATCTGAAACGATCCTTTGACTAAAGTATTTGGCATTGATAAGAGGGATCGTGTTCAGGGTGTTGGGAACATCATATCAAGATCTCAAATTCTATTGTCCTCCAGCTCTAGAAAAATTAGCCGTCAAGGATAAGGAAGTAACCGAGCAGTTGACAACGGTTAAAAATTTGGAGTCCCAAGTATATTGCATAAGGGTAGAACAAAAAGGCCTAATGGAAGAATTTAAGGGTCTTAACCAGCTAATTGAGGTAATAATGCTTTTATGGAATTTTTATTTATTTATATAGGTTTTCATAATATCAGATTTTTTTCTACTTTTACTTAACGAATAACACGTGCATTGAAATATTATTGTAGCATTGCATGCCTTCAGGATCACAAGCAAGCGCAACACTTCCACTTAAGAACCAAGAGTCAGTTGTGGTTTCCAACACAATAGGGAACCATCAATCTCCATTGACATTGCGGCCGTGCAAAATGTCTTGGCATCAAGAGGTGATCACTCTTGGAAGAGCTTATATCGGGAATGGGCCCCAACAGATTCACTGTAAATCTCTTCCAACATGTTCCTATAAGGTTTCTGTTGATGTAATTGAAAAAGGAGATGTCGAATCGCCTTATCCAAATGGATTTCATTCGACTTTAGGCGAGGTCGGGTATGGATCTTTTGTAGCATGGCCTGCGGTTTTTACCATATTCATTGATTAGGCTTATTAATCATTCTCGTAGATCTTTTTGTAAATCCATTTGATAACAAGGAAAACGGGTTAGAATAGGTTTATCTTGGAAACTCATTTTGCAGTTGTCAACTTAACTAAGATTGGTTCTACCTAGTTTGACAAAAGTTGTTGTAGTTAATGCTTATTTTTATCTTGAATGATGTCTAATGCAATCTGAAAACAATGATTAGTATCATGTTCTTCAAGCTTGTACTTTTGTTTATGCTACTTTTGTCTTGGAACATTGAAATGGTGAATGGATGTAGTTACACAATTGGAATGGGCCCAACATGATGCATGGCATGTTACTTATAAAAGCTGGAAAGATAATTCAAATTCCCTACACTTCTTTTCCATACTATTACTTGTACATCTGTTTGATATAATTTATTTTTGCTGATCCTTCAGATTTTCTATGAAGGGAAAATGTAGCTGGGTGGTGCCAAAATAATGTTAAGATAGTGTTCATGTGCATCTATCCCTCACCATAGGGTGAGGGACACTTCCATAAATAGATTCAAGTACATAAAAAAGTAAGTTTTCAAGTACATAGGTGAGGTACACTCATTTGTCTTCATGTGCAAAAAGGGGAAGTGTCCCTCACCCTATGGTGAGGGATGGATGCACATGAACATTTCCCTATAACTAGAGGTAAGCTGTACTCCAATAATTTATTTTACCTGGATAAAGCTGATTTTTTTTTTCTTTTTTCTTTTTCTGCTTTGCAGGGTTTGGATTTTGTGATATCTGAGGCTATAATGCATGTGGTTTTTATGATATTGAGCTGGTAGTTCCTTTTTAGAATGCGACACACCTACTATTCCATTGTTAGAAAAATTAGTTACTATTACTTGTACATCTGTTTGATATAATTTATTTTTGCTGATCCTTCAGATTTTTTGTGAAGGGAAAATGCAGCCGGGTGGTGTGCCAAAATAATGTTAAGATATATAACTTGAGGTAAGCTGTACTCCAATAATTTATTTTACCTGGATAAAGCTCTTTTTTTTTCTTTTTCTTTTTCTGCTTTGCAGGGTTTGGATTTTGTTATATCTGAGGCTAAAATGCATGTGGTTTATATGATATTGAGCTGGTAATTCCTTTTTAGAATGTGACACACCTACTATTCCATTGTTAGAAAAACTAGTTCTTTCTTAATACTTTGTCGATTTTGCTTTTCCTCTCTATTTTTTCTTCCTCAAAAGTGGGTTTTTGATGTGGGGTTTTTATGCTTTTCGTGTTACATTTATATGGTTTGATGTATTTTCTTGTTTATGGTATCTATTTTTAGTACAGATTAACAATAGGCCTGTTTTGGAGTTTTGTTTGTTTGTTTTGGGAGCACCTAGTTCATCTGGTTTAATGCGTTTCCTTGACATGGGATCTGTGTAGAGCATTTTTCTTATAAAAGACGCTTTTTGGATGCGTGTTCAAAATTATTAATTTGGAACGGTTTTAAACACTTCTTGTAACGGTTTCGGTCCGTTTCAGTGGTTTAGGAACATCAGTTTTTGAGGCGGTTTAGAACCATCCCTGATTTTGTTAGGAACGGTTCTGGGCTGTTTCTATTTGCTGTTTTTGGTGTAGTGGGTGAGCGGCGGGAAGTCGTGGAAATGGAGAGTTGTGCAATAACAACCATAGTCCTTAGGTTGATGGAATTACTGGGAAAGGGAGGTGTGAGTATATATTGTAACTGTTCAATAGTGCTTGATTTCAGATTGTGATTTTTTCCCCGGATAGGGTTTCCACATAAAAATAGTGCCCGTCTTCTTGTGGTGTGTGATTGGTAGATTTATTTTCTAATTTGCATTGTTTTGATTCCGCTGTGCATTGGTTTTTGGACTAGTAGACATTCTAGAAATTCTGGGCCATAATTAAACCTTCAAAGCTTGAGTGCGGAATGCTCAAACTCTTTATTTATTTATTTGTTTATTTATTTTGATCTTTTAGCCTGCCATTGGATCAAAACAAAGCCCATGTGAATAAGCAGCCCACATATTACATAAATTTACATGATAGTCAACATTCATTTGAAGTCATCAACTTCATATGGTGATTGTAATGTTATCTTTGGTTGAAGCAGGCAAATCCAATTGTGAATACTGACCGAGTTGGGGAAGCCACAATTTAGAGAAGCCTGTTTTGACCCGCTGGTCTAGCTCACCAAGAAGCGAACCACAAGTGCAAAATTGTTCACCTGACTGAAACTGGCGGCATTTATCTTATAACTAAGGGCAGTTTGAAAACCTCCGTGGATTCCATGGCTGGGTCTGTAATTTTTGTTTAGTTTATTGCTGGAGAGAAGGAGAGTGCCCAATTCGACAGATAAACAAGAAGGTTGACTATCACACACACACATATATATATATATATATATATATATATTACAGAGATGTAGATAGTGTAGTTATTGCACTATCGTGCCCCATTAATTGCTCATCATCACACCCCCTGGTTGAGGGTGCAAATGCATTAATTTACCTATAAAAACACATCATGGCTTTATGTATATATCTTTTATAACATTTTGCGAGGCACAATATTGGTGTTGTGTAAATTGAAACTTAAAACCATAGTTATATCTTATTCAAATTATAAAAAAAATTGTTTTCTATGTTTGTCACAACCCATCAGTTTAAACTCGTTTTTAGTCCCCTCAATTCGCATGTGCTTAATTAGGTTTTCAAGATTTCTTTGTTTTTAACTTATTGTATATAACTAAATCGGATATTTTTTTATAGTAATTTGTTAATTTTTTTCTATTTGTAGCAAACAAATTATATTTAACACTCGCAAGTTTCCGCAGGTACCCCATTTTAAATGTGAATATGAAGGAAGCCAAAATGGTTGCTCAAGTCGCCTGCGAAGAAAAATAAAATCGCTTGGCAAAAGTTCTTTGGTTGGGGCCATGAGCTTAATGTGTTATATTTATCATGGCTGGATCTCAAAGTAAATGACACACATGAAAACAAACGAAACGGGAGGAAGGTTTAGGCATACTTGTTAGTATGCTTGAACTTGCGTGGTTATAATATCCAAGATGAGGGCCTAATCTTCTTTGAGGCACCGCCCCTTGTACCAGGTATAGTGACTTTTTATTTGCCAAGTTGAGAAAATGTTTGAATGGTCCGATTTTTTTATTTATAAACATTAATGTGAATTTGAAGACGTGCAATTTATATGAGGATTTGAATTAGGATGACTGGAATGGGGAAATAGAATTTATATAGCCAACCTAAAACAACTTCGGATTTGACATGAATGTGGTTATATGCTAGTATAGACTGTCAGATGATTAAAGAGTACAATCAAGCAGCCGTCCATGGCTAGTCTAGTTGGCAAGTTACTTGCAAACAACTTTAGAAGAGACATACACCATTCTAAACAAAAAATTTAAGTTTTCAACAGAGGATAATGTTTTTAGAAAAAAAAAAAAAAATCATCAAGCAATTGGAATGAAATATGTTTTATTTTCTATATTCCTAACGATTTTCATCCGCAAAAGGCGAAGTTGTTCAAGAGAAAAACTTTAAGCATTTAGTTAGAATTTAGTGCGTTTTGAACATATAATTTTTCACATTTGGTGCATCCAATTTTCAACGAGGACAAGCACAAAAATGAGCTATGTTTTCCTAGATTCTACAAAAAGCTGGTTAAGATGGGGAGTATGGAAAAATTTTAAAAAAATGTAGACGAGGAAGAAGTCCGCAAAATTGGTTTTCTGTGAATATTATACAAATGCACCTTTAATGTTTTAAGAAAAGATACAACAACCTCAAAAAAAAAAAAAAAAAAAAAAAAAAAAAAAAAAAAAAAAAAACCTTGAATAAAACTACTAGTTGCCTTTATTGGGTTTTATACAAATAACTCTGCATATTTTCATTAAGAGTAATAAACTACAAAAGTATTGATTACACATAATTTCACAATTTCATATTGGTAGTAAAGGGCACAACCATCCATGAATACACTCTATTCCTTGTGTCTGCTGAAAACTCACCATCTTTCTTTCAAGTATTCTCCTTCATTAATTATCTTACCAGTGTACATATGATGGAATCATTGAAAAATTATGAACAAACATTCTATCAATGAGTTGCATGTATTTTCTCCTTCCTCTCCTCCAAAGTGCTAGAGTCCAAAAGATTACTCCGAATCCGAATACAACTCCAATTCCAAATCCCATCCACATGAATTCCAAATCAATCTCTCCAACTCCATCCAAGCCAAAACCAATAAAGGTAGATGGTGGTGTAGCCACAGTATCTTCACATTTTGTTGATAATGGCAGTCCACATAAACCAATGTTCCCAAGAAAGGAAATATTGGTAAATGTGAGGAACTGTTGGCTTTGTGGTATTCTTCCATGGAGGAGATTTTGCGAGAGGTTCAAGACTTCAAGAAATGTGAGCTTCGTCAATTGCCAAGGTATTTCCCCTGACAACTTGTTTCTTGAAAGATCTATTGACTCTAGCACTGTTAAATTTTCCAAAGATGCTGGAATTGAGCCATTGAAGCCATTTTGTGAGAAGTTGAGCATGCGGAGTAACTTGAGATTCACTACTGAATTTGGAATCTGCCCTTGAAATCTATTGTTTGAAAGATCAACTGAAGTCAGTGCTGTGATGATCTTAACCACCTCAAGATCAAGATCTTTCATTGTCACCATAACTGAATCCTGATAGTAAATTCCATCTCCAACATTTATTTGGTACTTAACTACTTGGACATTGGAACTCAAGTCTAAACCACCTCCTCCGGCCATTAATTTCCAATTCAGAAAAAAATTTGGCTGAACAATACCCACAAAAGAATTGGAAGAAATGTCAAAGATTTGCAGAAATTGGAACGAGAAATTTTTAGGATGGGGATGAGCAATGGGACCATGAAGTTTGTTGGATCGCAAGATCAAAATACGCAAATTGGATAAACTATCAATCCAAAATGGGAAGGAGTCATTTAAATGATTGTTTCCAAGGTCTAAAACCTCCAATGTTTTGCAATTGGCTAATGACTTTGGTATTGGCCCTTCTAGTTCATTGCTATCAAGATTGAGCGTCCTCAAACTACACTCTTTTTTAAACATGTCAGGCACATTGCCTTGAAAAGCATTTCTTTGCAAATTCAAAATCTTGAGGGAATTGCCAATTTTACCGAGACAAGCAGGAATGTTTCCACTCAAGTTATTTCTAGACAGATCAAGGACTTCAAGGAGGTGTGCTTCACAAATGGATGAAGGAATCTCTCCGCTAACATGATTACCTGAAAGAAAAAAGTACTGAGTGGAAGTGAAGTTTATAGTAGCTGGAATGATGGACGAGAGACTATTGTTTGAATAGTCATGAAAGTAAACTTGATGTGGTAGGATTGGAATTGACCCTTGCAATCTGTTGGAATGAAGGTCAATAATTCGTAAATTACTTGATGAAACAGGCAATGGATGCTCAAAGCTCTCCAAGAAGTTGTTAGAAAGATTAAGTTGATACAAATTCTCATTTCCTACCTCCCAAATCCATGTGGGTATTTCACCATGTATTTTGTTTTTTGACAGATCCAAAGAATTCAATTGATTGAAATTTTGAATGATGTTTGGAAACTCACTGATGTTGCATGAACGTAGATACAAACTAGACATTTGAGATGAGGGGATTAGATGGGGGCTACTCTTGTTATTAATGACCGACAGACCATTGTCTGAAAGATCGAGATATGAGAAGTTTTTGAAGTTCTTGAACATATCTAGTGCTATAGTGCCACTCAAGTTGTTGTTAGACAGAGAAAGAGACCGTAGCTTCATGAGTTCAAAGACTAGCCTAGGAATTGTCCCTTGCAGTTTGTTGTTATCCAAGTAGATCCTCTCTAGCACTGAGGATAATTCATTATGAGAGTTGGGAAGGTAACCACTAAATTGGTTGTTAGAAAGATCCAAATATCGCAATGTTGGGTGAGAAAACAGAAATGACGGGATAGATCCCTCAAGTGAATTATTATACAGATGAAGAAAAATGAGATGTTTGAACTCATCTCCATGGGATGAAGGAATTGTACTGCTAAAATTGTTTGATGAAAGGTCCAGATACTCAAGTTGGGTGAGGTTTGTAATTGAAGAAGGTAATGAACCAGAGAGATTGCAATTCTGAAGTGATAATTCCTTCAAGAACTTGAGATTATTGATGGAATTCAATAGTTTCTCATGAAAGATAGTGTTTCCTAGGAACAAGTTCTGCAAAGCTTTGTTCTGAGGAAATTCTGAAAAATCAATGATGAGATGTGGATTGTATGAAACGTCAAGTTTCTCTAGATTTGGCATCAAGAAAATACTCTTAGGAACTTTTCCATACAAACCACAACCACTTAGGGTGAGAGATGTCAAAGTAGAGGAGTCACCCAAGAAATCAGGTACAACAATGGAGAGATTGTTTCCATCCAATGAGAGTTGAGACAGATCAGGAATCTGAAAAAGAGAGGGATCGATGGGTCCTTGAAGACCACAACCACGTAAGCACAACTTTTGAAGATTGGGCATTGCGATGGATATGGCTTGAGCCCACATGCCACTATGCTCGCCCGAGATGTCTATCTCGTCAAGAAAGAGTTCTTGGAGGCTGGATAAGTTTCCAATGAGTGTTGTGAGGTTTGGGCTTTTGAGCTTTAGGTCGTTTGAAGAGAGATCAAGGGAAACAAGCTTGGTCAATCTTAATATTTCGAACGGGAACTGGCCAGTAAAACCTGAGTATGAGAGGTTCATATGTGTCAAATTGGTGAGGCGGCCAAGCCCAGAGGGTATTGGGTGAGGATTGAAATCGTTCCAAGAGAGGTTGAGTTTTTGGAGGCTGCGAAGATTGAAGAGGCTGGAGTCTATTTGACCTACAATCCAACTACTTCTCACATCAAGGCTGCTGCTAAGATCGAGTCCAATCACGTGACCTGTAGCCTCGTTGCATGTGATGCCATCCCAAGAGCAACAATCAGTGGCTGGATCCCAGGAATCGAGCTTTGAAGAAGAATTATACCAGCCACGATTTATAAAAAAGCCATGCTTGAGTTGAAGCAAGGCAAACTTCTCATGATGAAGGCAGTTTGATGAGGAAGTAGTGTTGTGACTCCCAATGAAGGAAAAGGAGAGCGCGGTTTCAAAGAGCATAAGCAGCTGCAGTGAAAAGGCAAGAAGAGAGAGGAGGAAACAACATGAGGTTTTGGTAAAAGGGAAGGAGTTGAGGTGATCCATCAGTAGTGCTCTCAGATGGGAATAAGTTTCAAGCAACACTGATGAGGTGGTGAGATTTAAGGAGAAGAATCACTTGGTATTTATAGAAGAGAGATAAGAAAAAATAATGGAAAAGAACATTTGCTGATTTCATCGAATAAATACCCTCCTACCTCCGTATACAATAATTGGTGGAACTCATTGCACATACATGCATGACCCTTAACGTTATTAAATAAATCACTCGATCAACAAATTAAATTCTGGGTGATCGATTGTCATTAGGCTACTGTCCTTATGCATCAAATTTTGCAAAAGGCGCAAACCCTTTGTCCTTTGATCTGGCCAATCACCAATGAAATCAATTTCTTTTTTTTTTATAAATAAATTCATTTTTCTAACAAAAAGCACGGTAATTAACAAATAGTCTACTTTCAAGTAGTGGCTATTTTTTTCTTTTTTATTTATTTTTAATTAAATTAGTAGGACTAGTGACAATTTCTGCATGAATGCTCATGATTGCCAAGTACCAAATAAAACACTCTGAACCGATTGATTGCCCTTCACTTTTTTCTTTTTCTTTTTAAATGTAATTCGAGTCTAGAAAAGAAAGGCGTGTTTCTGGATCTTGATTGCTAGTCTGAGACCCCACCGAGTCTTAAAAGTATATTTATCCATGGATTGATGGCCCCACCGAATGGACATTTGTGGTGAAACTGAATATAGGGCTGAACTTGTATGTGACTAGACATGAGTCTTAAAATGAAATCTGTATTCTACTTTAATACGTAAGTGTCACATCTTTATGACATAAGTAGCGCCAGTTTATTTACTGGAATTGATAGAGTTTTTCTTCTCAGAATTTTATTTTCTCAAAAATATAGTGGAATTCTAAAATCATTTTTTTTCTATGCTTGAAACCTTTTAGGTGGGTCAAAATTTAAAATCTTTATAAAGAAATATGAGACATTTACAAATGCCAAATGATAAGCCATCACACCATGTCAAAAAGACACCCACCCAGCACACTAAATTCATATAAAAAAATTTAGTAAATAAGCTGTTTCACACACAATGATGCCGAGGGATGAGTACCTAGGCAGGTGCTCAAGTTAAAATTTTCAACATAGTTAAAAACTCAGAGAGAATGGGGGGAAAAAGTTCATCTTTACCTAATGCAGAAATCTCACATTTTGCGAATTTTCATTTCTGCAGTTCCGACCACTTCCCTTACAAATAATTACCACCTCTTCCTTAACAAATAAATTTTCACATATTCAAAGAAAACGACATGAGTTTCCTCTTGTTGACATCGGGAAGCACAAGCATTGCACCAAATGGGCAGAAATGCAGCAAGCATGATTTTCCATAGAGCCGCTGTTATGCAAATATGCCCTAAGCGTAGACCATCAAAATCGTGAGTCTACCGATGGTGGCCCCACAATAAATAACGTGTGGAGAGAGGGAGAAAGCATCTAAACAACTTTCATGTCACGGTGACAACCCCACAATTGAAATGTCAAATTTTCTTCTTGCGCTGTGCCATAGTCAATCTCAAAAGTCAAAACTACATTTATCCATGGCCCATTGAATGGACACTTGTGGCCAATAGGTACTGAGCTTGTATGTGGCTAAACTAGAGTCTTTGGAGATCAGCCTTCTTTAGCCACGCTTTTGTTGGCATCATAATACAAAAATTAAATACCTAAATTTCTTACTTAAGTGTTTAAAAACAAAGATTAAGGGATCTTCATTAGAATTTCTAATGGGAATTTAAGATGTTTGAGTTTTTTGACATGATGTGACATATTGTCCTTTGACATTTGCATATGCCTTATTGCTAGCCAAACAAGAGTTCTGAAGACAATAATTTAAAAATGATGACTAGAATGTAGTTTGAGACTTATGTTTGATGTTTTACTTTCAATATTTGAATTAACAAATTATGTGATAGGCAATATTTTTTCTGTTATTTTTCTTATTGTAGTGCTTTTCTTGCATAAGAAAATTTATAAATTTGAGTTGATGATTTTGTCAATGCATGTAAATAAATATATATTTCCTTGATGGTTATATATTGTTTCTCCTTTCTAATGAATCGTTATCCTTCTTAAAAAAAAAGTAATGGATATATTCTTAAATATTTTAAAAAACTTGACTCTCTCCCGAATCTCCGTGTTGACTATATTTGGGTCGATTTCTTTGCATCAGACGAGTCAAGTCTGAGCCACAAATTTTCCAACCTTGTTTGAGACAGGCCAGACACCTTGCGGTGAAAATCAATGGGTGTTTGGAGTGACATCTTGAGTCACTTTAGTAAAGCGAATGCCGTGTATCCTAATTCTTATTCATTCACTTGGAAGGTCAAACACAAGAAGATAGGAAAGGATGAGAAAGCGAAATAAAGTAGAATCTTTTTCTATCAAATGAAAGAAGAGAAAATAGAATCCAAATGTTTCCTATAGCTTATTGACTTCTAAGTCTTCCACTGGATATCACAAAATCTTTTTTTTTTATTTGATATTGCAATTTTTGATGAGTCTTCCTTCAACCTAATTTTCCATAGAGGATTTCTCATTCTCATTATTGGTGGCACCAAGTAAAATGACTATGCTCTAGGACTTGTTGGGAAACGGGGAGATTCTCCATCGCAGTGTCCTATTTTTAGGAGAGAAGGGATTAATCTATTATATATTTTCTTATTTGGTACCTTATTCTAAGTGGCTGAAACCCAAGAGACCCACATAGGTGGAAAGGAAGCCCACACCATGGGAAGAGAAGCCCACATATATAAGTGGGAAGTGGCAAACCCACGGATCAATTTCCAGGTAGTTGGGTGACATGCAAGGTTGCTAACCAACTAATCAACCCCTAAATGTCACAATTATATGAAGTATAATTCTTTTAAATTTTGGTATAGTTTGTTATTTCCCAATTTGGTGGGACACATCTTGCTCGCGAGGAAGGAATAAAATGAATTGGTTTTTCTTGATATAAAGTACTTTGATTTTCTATCGAAGAAGTAGGAATGTAAGAAACCTCTCTCATGAAAGTTAAAATTTTTCAACAAGCCTAAAATCACCTATTGCACAAACAAGTCCTAAATGTTCCATCAAGAGAATGCTTCGTTGGGTTAAATAAACAATCGTGATTTTATGATCGCTTTACAAATTTTATAACACTTAAAGAGGTCATTTCTCTTTCGCATATGAGACATGAAAATGTGTTTTACATATGTAAGTGTTTTATAGGTAAAATATACATGTGAAAGACATTACTATATTTGTCAAGATTACAATTTTCACGTAAGTAAATGAGTACATCTAATGGCTTTAGATGTCTTTGGATATTTTGCACATTATTTCACAACTTTCTCAAACTCCGTGAGATTTAAGATATGAAACTAAGCACCTTGATATTTATCATTCATATGAAATATTGATTGGTTCAGATCATGAATTAGGAACCCAAAAATGTGCAGAAAATTAGATATAAAAGTCAAACTTTTTGGGATGTTATTAACAAATTATTTAAACTTTATGAAGAGTAAATTTTGTAAAGTTTAATTTCAATAAAGAAATTAAATGGTTTTGATTACAGACATAGACCCCATACGAGTGGAAAACAAAGGCAATTGATGGGATTTGATCCCCTTAACAATTGTACAAGCAAATGCAGTCAATGTATATATTTGCAAGTGTAAGATATGAAAGTGAGAAAATGATCTTATTTATACACTATTTTTACATTTAATGGCCTGGTGGCCCTAGCCCAAAGAAGTAAACATGCAGTTTAGTAGCTTGTTTATCCAAACTTGCAATTGGAAAAGCCCAAAAAAGTGTTAGAATTCCCGGCCTGATTGACTAATGGGCAAGCTTGGGCCATGCATGCACTTTAGGGTAGTCTCGAGCTTGGGCTGGATATAGACTCTAAAGGTGGGGTGGGTGCGGTTATGCCTTAACCCGGCCTAGTCTGCCATGAAAGCCCCTAGTCAAGGGGAAAAAGGTAGTTCTTGTGTAATCTAATTAATCTAATATATATATATATATATATATGATATAAAAGTAGAGATATCCTGCCATAGGGTGAAAAGATATTCTTTTTTAAAATAATATTTAACTATTTAATTATAATATATTCATAGTTTCTTTTTTAACCATTCGAATCCATTCACGGTACAGCTTCACTATCAGAGAAAAGTCTGTACCAATATTAGAGAAAAGTCATGAGAATTTTTGAAGATTGCGAGTGCCTTTCTTCTACGCAATAATGGGATGCATTAACCATTTACTTCTGCGAAACTGCATGAAGCACAAACGCATCCTAAGACCTGGCCACCATGTGGTGAGACTTCATGACTCTTTGAGAGAGCCATCTTGAGTCACTTTAGTTGAACGAATCTACGCGTTCCAATGTCGTGTCACAGCCACATGAATCGCATTAGCAAATAAAATGACTCCAAATAGTACTAGTTCGCTCATCCACTTCTCTAAGTCTTTGGTTTGAAGTTACAGAGCCTACGACGAATTTGTAGAATTCTATGTTTTGAATGATGTTAGTACCCATCTTTCAAACAAGGAATAATCCTCTTTCTAATTTGGATTTTGTTTTTGCAACTGCTAGGAAAATCAAAATAAATTATAGCATCTATTTTTTTCTTTTTTCTGTAGAATACATCTTCTCAGCATTTGGTGTGAAATGCTTCATTGATAAAAAAGAGTCGAAAAAACTCTAGTTTTTCTTGTCTTGAAATCGAGGATAGTCCTTTCCAAAATGGCACCACATGTACTATTGGTGGCACCAAGGAAAATGACTATTTTGAGGATGCATGTTTCTTTTCCCATGAGAGATTAAAATCCTTTCTATGAGGATAGGAGCAGAACCTAAGATATGCTAGTGCTTTTCAAAATTTCTGAGAGGGACTATGCCCCCCTAAGCCTTCACCTAGTTTCGCCTACTTTGGAAACATATGCGCAGACAAGCTTTCACAGAAAAGGCAAAGAAAGGTAGGATGCATTTCATGATTAAAATTTTCATTTAATGCAACTGTTTTTTTTTTTTTTTTCGTGACGGAAAGCACAAAATTGGTCTCCTTTTCTCAACAGAAAAACATTTCCGATTGTGGGGATAGGGAAAATTTTCATGTAATGGAAAATTGAAAGTTTGTGAAATTGATTTAATATGGACATTACACAAACGTGCTTTTATAGTCAATTTCCAAAACGCTAAATATTTTTAAAGGTATCTTCTCTTGAAAAGAAGCTAGACACAAAAGCATCTAATTTCAAAAAAAATATTTCCGAACAAATCATGTACTCTTCCTTGTATATTTTGTATATATTTTGAAAAAGCAGAAAAAATTCCTCGAACACAATCATGCCAACTAAAATTGATGCTTTGCAACGTTTGGTCCAGCCTAATCCCTTCTAGTGTTAAAAGATTGCTCAATCGGCCTAAATTGATGAAAATTATTGATTGAGCTAGTAGTGATCTGACAACCTTCCAATGGTTTTGATCATTTAAAGTTTTATTTTCCATGGATTAATTACATCACAGTTAAATTTCTACTTCCACTTTTAAAACAATGATATAGAAGGAAAATTCCATTTAGCCAAATCCATGTCCAAAGGCCCATTTGGATATGTGCAAAACCAAATATTTATAGATTCCAATACTAATAAAATAATATAATAATAAAATATTATAGTTTTATATTTGGAAAACAGTAAAGAATGCAGCAGATTTCAAACTAGGTTGTGGCAACTAATGAAGATTAAATTATATGCTGAAAAAGAATTTCAAGATAACAGTAACATTTCAAAGTTCTTGATATTATATTAGTCACTTCTAAAAATACATTATTCATGCATAGTTCATCGCTTCAAATCCATCTTTAGGGACCATGTTTCAAATTCATTTCGATCTATATGATGTGTATGGTGCACCCTCAAGCCACGGTCAAAGGTCCATATAAGCTACCTTTAATGGGTTTAGCAAACAAAACATTTACAAAGAGCATTTTCCTTTCAACACTATCCAGGGGATCAGGATCACATGGAGTTGGAGGGGTGCAACCAATTTTTCCATTAGTTAGATGTTTGCTACTGCAGATTAGAGATAGAAAGAAAGTAGACTCTATTTTACAAATTGCCTCCTCTGTTTTTTTTCCCCATCATGGATACATGTAAGTAATTTTTTTTTTTTAACAAACTACATTCTGTATTGTTGAGTCATGAGAGATTTTAAACAAAATGATACTTTCCAATAAATTCATTCACCGTGACATTCATCCATTCAGTGATCTCAATTTTTCCGGCCTAATGATAATTTAAAGTTAAACTAGTCCTCAACTAAAAGTAAAAAGCTCTTATCTCTAACAAATGTGATTGCAAGGATCATGCAATTGATTGCAAAAATGTGATAGACCCATGATCTATAAATCTAAATCGCGGCCAATCAGGTAAAAATAATAGTTGTGCTTCATTGAGATCATTGTTTGTATGTGAATTCATCACTGTGCTACTAGCTCCTTGTAAGTTTGTCAGTGCTAGTGGCCCACTAGCTAGATCAAATCTATCATGATCTCTTCTAGAAACTTTTGTTCATGAAGTTGATGAAGATGGAGAGATCATAAGACTTGGATTTGATTGGATCCTCATATATACACACACATATATATATATATATATATATATATATGAGAGAGAGGAGAGTCGGGATCCCCTATTTCATTCAAACAGGGGAATATTGTTTTAATGAAACAGGGAGCACCACCTGTGTATATAATACAACAATAAATAACATCATAAATAACAACTCTATCCCAATACAAGTGGCGCTCCTGATTCTTGAAACATGGGATCCAGACTTGAGAGAGGATGCTTGAGTTTTATTAAAATTGAAAATTAATAGTAGTTATTACTAAAGCATGAAGGATGGGACCATGACCAACTTGATTGCAAAATTACCACCGGCTCTAATTCCATGATACATGGGTGATTTTAAACAGACTAATTCTTTATAATAAATTCATTCACCGTGACATTCATCCATTGTATGATCACAATTTATACAACTTAATAATACTTCCAAACTTTAAACTAATCCTTATCTGAATGTAAGGAACCCTTATCTCTAACCAATCCTACAGAGATATATACGTTGTCTCTAAGAAGTTAACTACCTCGATTGATTGTCTAGAAAATTTCAATTTCAATTTTCTTTTGCGCATTCCATTTTGAGAAAAAATTACCTTCTTTCTATAAAAAGGTTGAAATTATAGTTTTATAATATGGTCCAACAGTGTACTAAGCATTGCCGAAATCTCGCATATCAAAAACATATTAATTATTTTGGCCTTTTTCTTAAACAATTTTAATTTAGAAAACTATTCAGGAAATAAAAATCATTATGAATCCTCTCTTTTAAACTGATTTCAAAGTAGGATTACTAATTATAAAACATAGTTTCTATACAATTGAAATAGTGTCAAAGTTCCTCCATCTAGTGTAGTAGTTGTCCATCAGGAATACTAATGCACTAGTTCCATGTGACAAACCTATGCTTATGTCCCTAGCTACCAAAAGGGGGAGGTGTTTATAGTTTCTATCAGGAATTTCCCTTGTCTAGAATTCCTAACATCAATGCAGGGACTGTCTGGGGGAATTCTGCCCCAGTGAGATTGAGTTTACGAAGTAAGAATTTGTTGAACTGTTACTTTCAGATATCAAAATTCTAGATTTTCGAATGCCACTTTGCCTTAGAGCATTTTGGGATTCTACCTAGGCAACAAGCATTTGGAATTCTCCAAATGCCCCAGACAATATATCCCTAAGTACTTGCAACAAACAGTAAGGAGGGTCACCATTAAAGGAGGTTTAAAGTAGCCCTTCTAGTGCTTCTTCTTCTTTGATCCAATTTTTTTACCTTCTTTTACTTGAATTGGATGGTTAGCATTTGTCTAGTGAAGCCTATGAAGGTCATTTTTTTTATGAAGGTCATTTTTACATACAGTAAACCCATGTCCTCCTCTGGAGTGTCACAGAGCACACATGCTCTGTCAGCGTGCCACCTGTGGTATTGTTGTATGTTCCATGTACCGCCAATGGGTGTTGATAAAGATTTAAACTTGTTCGAGCTCCTTTATCTCTTCATTTTTCTTTATTTTCAATTTATCATAGCATTTTCAGGTTTTTTTTAACCAGGTGATATTCTTTATTATTTTGTATTGGGAATTTATAATACATTAACATAATTTATAGGAGCGATCCTATAGATAAGAGTTAACGCAATACAACGTCTATCTAATACATTTGAATACAAATATATCATTAGCACATGCTTTCAACTCATACTGTGTCTGTTATTCTTATCTTGGACTCGAGTTTGGTCGATGGGATGATTGGGCAACATTTAACCATCACAGAAAAATAACAGAGTGTCTTCTGTAGGTTATTTCTCTTCTAAATGGTTTCCTTCTTCCCTTTTTTTTTTAAAAAAAAAAAAATTAATCATTGACTCCATGTTGTGTCAGTTTTGTTTAAATATTGTAGTTATTTGGAAGTGCACAAAGAGACTGTGGACTAAAGATTTGGAGATTCCCATGATGAAAATTCTACTATGAGAAAATAAGCACACAAGACATGAGAATGAAATCATCGATCTCATGATCATAAGGCTTAAGATTATGTCAACATTGAACAACCAGTCCAAATTAGGGTTGTAAACGGCGGATCCATAGTGGACTCGGAACCGGAACCGTTAAGGAGAAGGTGAAACCGGATCCGGACCAGAAACAGTTTCGGAACCAATTTTCTAGGCTCCGGAACCGGAACCAGAAACATATATGGGATGGTCTGGATCCGGGTCCAGGTTTAGGTAGAGAATGATATTAAAAAAACATGATTTTTAGGAGAGATTTTTAAAAATTGAGGTAATATATCAGGTCTCGGATTCACGGGTCCGAATCAAGGTGGAACCGGACGCGGACTCATTTACTTATCGGGGCCTAAATAAGGACCCAAATTGGGTTTTTAACAGGTCGAAACCTCCGAGTAATCGGAGAATCGGGTACCCATTTACATCCCTAGTCCGAATAGACTCTCACACCACAGAACAGAGAGCCAAACCAACAAACTCATAAACAAACCTTAGAACAAAGCAGTCATCAGAAAATAAGGAAGGAAGACATTATCACCGCATTGACATCAACAACCCAGAATATTTCTAAGTAGTATAAAGTTCTCCATAATTCCATAGTTATTTCAATCAAGTCTTCTCACGTACTTTCTATCCAATCATCAGGCAACTAAAAAATAGGGGTGTTGACTAAAGATCCAAATATAATGGATGGTTGTGCTGCCCCACCAAAATCCAATCACATTTATTCTATGTGGATCATTGCTTTTATAAACAAAATATTCTTATTATTGTGTAGACAAAATATGTTTGAATTAGATAAAGGACAATCAACTTTTTACAACTTTTCTGGAGCCCCTAACGAACATTATTACTGCTACAATCATTCCAAATTACAACAATAAATAATAAACACGGTGAATCAAAATAGTTTTTCTATGATTGAAGAAAAACTATTGGAGAGGACTTGATTGAAAGAACTATGGAAAACATTTAGATTATTTTGAAATATTCAATTCTAGTTATGCTTTCTTGAAAATAAGCTAAATGTTTTATACCTTTTTGAAAAATTTCCTTTAATCAATGCAAAATGCTTTTATAAAAATACTAAATAACACAATTCCCAATCAAAGAGATTAAAAAGTTTATTTCAATAAATCAAGAAAAAGAAAAAGAAAAAAAGAAAGAAAAGATGATGAAATCCCATTTTAACAACTCGTGCTTGCACGAGCAACTTCCACAGGTGCAAGTCAATGGTATTTCTGTCAAAAAGAAAAGAAGGACCTTGTTGTACCAGATCTGAAGGTGGCACATGTGGAATTTCAAGTCAAATTTTATGGAATCAAAGTATTTGAGGAGTTTTTGGCACTATCCCAATATCATATGCAATACTGGATGACTAGAGTGGATGCATTTTGTTCTTTATTTTTTTTCTTTAAACCCATATTATATAGGGATTTTTACAAAAAAAGAAAAACTCTTGAATCCCTCAAGAACTAAAAGAGTAACCAAAGACTATATCCACGTAAAAGGGCCTCCCACACTTTTTTTTTTCTTTACTTATTTACCCCATTCTAGTAGTTTTCATTTTCATTAAAATAAAAATAAAAAAAAAACTCAAGATGAGTATAAGATAGGCCTAAATTTCGCTACGCTCCATTACTAAGATGAGAGAGGTCTTAGTTGTTGCTTAGCTGGATATGAACAAGGTGAAGAAAGAAAAAAAAAAAAAAAGGATAAAAGGAGAAGGACTTGGAATAATTTTTAAAAAACTGTATAATGATCGTACGATTGCCCTTAAACCTAACAACTGCCCCAAAATTGTTCAAAAATACATAATTACCACAGAGCTTTTTGTAAAAGAAAGAACACTCTAAAAGCGACGATTTTACCATTAAGCTTGTGATATCCTAGGGTTGTAGGATATCTTATGGTGTGATATTCTAGATCTATAGGATATCGAACCATGTGCTATCCTACAGCTATAGGATATCCCACATTCCCCCTTTCCTACCTAAACCCAAAGCACATATTTGCTATGAATTCATAGCTATATTTTATCTTCAACGTTTCTACTTTGCGGATTCCTAAGTTAGGGCTCTTACTATACTTTTCTATCATACAGAGTTCATCAATTTCAGTCATCACAAGAGGTATGTAGGCCCTACCTTCTTTGAAACCTAAGCTACTAAAAGATCATTAGCATCTCTGTAAAAGAAGTTCCCAAAAATAAAGAAGGAGAATGGATTGGAAATATGCCTTCTTGCCATATTAGAAGCAGGACGGAAAGACAAAAAGGGAGGAAAAACCTTTAAGAGAATAAAAAAAGATGAACGTTAGTGAAAATGGTTTTTATCATGTTGTTTCTCTGTTTATCGGAAAACAACAAACTCTTTGGTAGAAAGGAAAAAGGAAAAAGGGTGTAAATTTTCTGAATTTGTGAGATATCCTACGTACAGACGTAGGATCGTAACTTTAGAACGTCCTTTCACATACGAACAACTTTGCGGGAATCATGTTATTTTCAACCGGGCAATTGTCAGATATAAGAGCAGATGTATGATCATTATCCCTATAGACGGTCATTATCCCTAAATGTTGTAAAAACCATCAATTGAAGTCCATAACTTCTAATCTCTCAATTGGCTTATTATCAAATTAATCACATATTAAACACATGATATGATCAATTTGGTGGTGTGTCCAATTCTAAATTGGTTAAAACTTGTCCCACCGCCATTATTCAAAGGGACCCTTGGATCATTGATCTTTACATTTATATATGTCGGCCACATTGATCAATATACAGGAAATTAAGGTGGAGAGAATTCTATGAGACCTGTCCTCGGAGTTCCAAATGCCAATTATTATATATATATATATATATATATATATAAATATGAAAGCAACACCCTCTTCGTGGGAGAGCCCCTGATTTTTTTTTTTTTTTTTTTTAATTTTCAGATCTACTATTAACTATCATTAGACTATCAAAGCTTAAAGAGAAAGAGGACCTCACACCTCATAAGAGAAGTTGGAAACAGGCTTGATCTATATTCCTATTTACAAAAAAGAGGAGCAACAAGTACATCATCTTCATATAATAAGGTAATCTATTCTCCTAATTCATACAAGCATATCAAAATATTTGAATACAAGATGAGGCGTTGATTGTTTACTTTTTTTTAAATTTCTAGATCTACTATCCATTGTTGTATCTTTTTTTCCATTGTTGTATCTTTCTTACTGTATATTTTTAAAATTTTCATTTCATGCTTATGTTTAAGAAATATAAAATTTTATTTTATGGACTCCGATTTCAAAAAAATCTATTATTACCGGTGAAAATTTTTTTTGGTTGGTTTGCTTATAGCTCTAACTATGACTCGGGTTGATATTAAATGGGATCAAACTTTGTAATTTTTCTTTTTCCATCTTCCTTTATTTTTCCATTTTAAATTTGTAACGATCACATATTAATCCCTTTTTCTTTTGCATGAATTCTATAGGTGTTTATTATATAATACTAAGAAACATATGTCATCCTCTCTTATCTTTAATTAAGAATGGAACATCAAGAAGATATATATGAATCCTTCCAAGATTGCAAGGCAACGTCGAACTCAACTTTTTACGGATGAAAGACTACATCAAAATGAAAAAACAATAACATCTACAGGTGAAAAAAATACTCATTAAAAATTATTTTAATTTTATATTAAATAGATTTAGTTTATTGATAATTGTTATAAGTTGTTCCATGGAAATTTTCAGATATTTTCTTTTAAATAATTTTATTTTTTATTTCTGCTCACCATTTTGCTTGATACCATAAAGAACATGGTAAGTTTGACTCGAACATGATTCTATTTTTTGCTTTTGACGATTGATTTAGATTTATATATAAGATTCTTTAAAAATATTTGCATTTATAAAAAAAATTATGCCTACCATATGCATTTGACCAACAATTACTTCCTATTTATATTTTAATTTACTTTCAACTAACCTCTCTCTCTATATCAAATATCAATTCCCCGTGAAAGGGAGGGCAAAAGGTATATGGTGTTCTCCAAAAGATGATGACTAATCTTGAATTTCCTATATAATTCTGGGTGATTGTCATTAGGCTACTGTCCTTATGCATCAAATTTTGCAAACTTGATATAGAAAATCACTGAATAAAATCGATTTCTTTTTTTAAAATAAATTAAATTTTCAGCAAAAAGGAATAACAAAAAGCACAGTAATTAACATATAGTCTGCTTTCAAGTAGCGGCTTTTTTTTTTTATTTTTCATTTTTTAATTGAATTAGTAGGAGTAGTGACAATGCCCTTAATTTCTGCATGAATGCTCATGATTGTTAAGTACCAAATAAATTAAAACACTCTGAATTGTAAGTCCAGTGCGATGCCATCTATTTGGACTTTGGAGGCTGGGCCTGTGGTCCATCCAAAGTTCCTATTCCATTTTAACATTTACATGATTGCCCTTCAATTTTTTCTTTTTTTTTTTTTTTTTTTTTTTTTTTTTTTTTTTTTTTTAAAATTTTCAGTGTAATTCGAGTATAGAAAAGAAAGGAGTGTCTCTGGATCTTGACTGAGATTCTGAGACCTTTCCTTTCACTGTCTAAAGATAACTTTAAAGTTTAAAACCATTATTAAGTGACTGTTAAAATCATGGGTCCACCGCTGATGGGCCCCCCATGGTTAATAACGTGTGGAAAGAGTGAGCTAGCATCAAACAACTGTCCCTAACAACGTCGCTATTCTCATTTCAAAGATTCTTTTGGGCTATGGCATTATCTGTCTGGTTCAGGCCCTAGCATATGTGAATACCCACCGAGTCCTCGGTCAGAATCAATCTTCAAAGTATATTTATCCATGGATTGATGGCCCCACCGAATGGACATTTGTGGTGAAACTAAATATAGGGCTGAACTTGTATGTGACTAGACATGAGTCTTAAAATGAAATCTGTATTCTACTTTAATACGTAAGTGTTACATCATTATGACATAAGTAGCGCCAGTTTATTTACTGGAATTGATAGAGTTTTTCTTCTCAGAATTTTATTTTCTCAAAAATAGTGAAATCCTAAAATCGTTTTTTTATTTCTGAAATCTTTTAGGTGGGTCAAAATTTAAAATCTTTACAAAAAAATATAAAATTTACAAATGCCAAACGATAAGCCCATCACACCATGTCAAAAAGACCCAGCACACTAAATTCTTATAAAAAAATTTAGTAAATAAGCTATTTCACACACAATGATGGCGAGGGATGAATACCTGGGCTGGGTGGGTGCTCAAGTTAAAAATTTGCAACATAGTTAAAAAAACAGAGAGAAAGGGGAAAAAAAGTTCATCTATACGTAATGCAGAAATCTCACATTTTGCAAATTTTCATTTCTCCAGTTCCGACCACTTCCCTGACAATAAATAACGTGTGGAAAGAGGGAAGGAGAATGCATCTAAACAACTTTCATGTCATGGTGACAACCCCACAATTGACATGTCAAATTTTCATTTTGCGCTGTGCCATTGTCTACTCTACTCCATTCACGATCAGAGTCAAATCTTATAAAAGTTAAAACTATAATTTATCAATTATAGGTGCCAAACACAAGTGCTTTTTTTCTGACCAAATTTTTCCCTGCTTTTACAAAATATAATATAAAAAAAATATAGTCCCAAATAAATCATGTTTTATTTGTTTTTGAAAAGCCGGACAAAACAGGTCAAACACATAACCACATTGAGTAAAATTATTTTAACCCTCTAAAACTTTGGGTATAAGCAGAATAAAATATTTATAGATTTAAATACTAATAGAGTAAAATAATTTAGAGTATAATAATATAATAATTAATAAAAAAATTATTATTTAATATTTAGAAAATCTTAAACAATGCAACAGATTTTAAACTAAGTTGTGGTAAATAAATATAATTAAATTATACACCAAATTTTTTTTTTCAATCATAAAAGTTCTTGATATTAGATTAATCATTTAGTAATTATTAAACACTTTATGTGTACAAAATTTATCACTTCAAGTCCATCTATAGTGACCGCCTTTCAAATCAAGCCACAGTCTCCATAAAAGCTAAATTAATAGGTTTAGTAAATAAAATATTTATAACGAGCAATTTCCTTTCAAAACACTATCTGATGTGATTCCATTATTGAAATCTAATATCAAAAAGTTTCTACTCACTGGATTATACAAACACTTTGGAAAATTTTCGAAATAAAATTCTCTTCCACATACTCACCGAGTCTAAACTCATGGGTGGCTTTCCACTTCCACGAAACTGCATTACGCACAGACGCATGCCACCATGTGATCATGAGACTCGTTGTGTTCCCACGTATGTGTCAAAGACCCAATGCATGAATCACGTGAGTGAAGATAAGATACATTTTTGGTCATGTTGAATCTGAATAGCTAACGGCGGACAAAATGACTCCAAATAGTTCCCATGGCGTGGAAAGGGAAAACGTTTGTAAATTGTTATGAACGTTTTTGGGGGCAAGTCAAGTTCCCATGGGAAGTCTAAATAGCAGGAATCACGTAAAGTTGATAGCATTTTTCTGAATCAGGTCGAATCTGTTTAGCTGGCTAAAGGCAGACAAAATGATTCCAAATAGTTCCCATGGTGTGGAAAGGGCAAACGTTTGTAAATTGTAATGAATGCTTCCGCGGCAAGTCAGTTTCCCATTGGAAGTCTGAAAAACAGTGAAGTTAAAAAACAGTGTCATGGTTTGGATTTGGGTCAAGGGTACAGGTTCATACCATACTTATTTGGCCAAGAGGAGTGCACGGTTTCATGGGTTGGATTTGGGTCAAGGGTACAGGCCTAGGTTGGGTTTGGGTAGGTAGGACTTAGGTTGATGACTTGGGTGGAAGATCCCAACGGTTTGATGAACGAGCATTCTAGAGCATTTTTATTATTATTTTTTTAAAATTATTTATTTTTAATGTCTAAGGTGAAAGTTAGAAGCTGTCATGTCTGATCGATGTTTTAAACGTGTTCATAAACATCCAACAGTGGGCCCAATTAAGCTTGATGACTTAAGTCACCTATAATAATTGTGGGTCATTGGAAGATCGTTGACTGAATCTCATCTCATTCTTTGTTGAGGATCATCATGGGATCGATCATACGTGAATGGATGATTTGGATAAAATTGAAGGGGATTTGAGCCATCTGGTGATTGGGGCCCAACTCTAATTGGAATGGACAATTCACTTAATCTTGGAAGGCTAGGCTCACTAACAAATTTTTAGAATCAGGCCCTCATCAATCTAATCTTTTTAGTAAATGGGCTTACCATATATTGATGATTTGATCTAAAACCTATTACAATGGTGGTTAAAAAAAGTTTAGAGATCAAAAGAATTTGATAAATTGGCCCATGCCTGTGATGGACTAATTTGGAGATGAGTGACCCGCTCTAAAGACATGGTAAAAGTGGTTTCGGGTCCGGCTCAGAGTGAGACTGAGTTGGGAATGAACCGGGTTTACAATGTGACCTGAGCTAGCTAGACCCTGAGTTCATGATAGCCAAGGTCAGGAAATCACAGGATTTTTTTTATGTATGACTTAAAATTAAAGCAATTCCCTATGTTCAATCAAAGTTATAAACATTGAATTTTGGATTTGGAGCTTAGATTATCTAAGGAGAATGATTATCCAATGTTGAGCCCCTTACAGATTAGGTCAAGTGCTGTAAGCCTTAAAATCATAGATTTTGATCCGTCCGTTGGATTCTAAAGTTCTATATACTGCGGGGAAAGGACTCAATGAGTAGGTTAATAAGATCTCTAAATCTAAATGATTAGGAAATTGGAAGAAAATGATGAGATTTTGAATGAGTGGGATTGACCTCTATTTTATTGTTAATCTTAAAAAAAATTATATGTTATTTTGGGTAAACTAATTAAGCATGGGCAAATAGTCTTTGGTTATTCTTAAGATCTTGTGGGCACTTACATTGATAGATTTCTTTATTTTATTTATTTATTTTTATTTTTTATTTTATTTTATTTGAGTAATATGAATGACTTGTGCAAAATGGATGGTCCAAATGCTATAATGCATGGTATGACATCTAGGATCTTCTTTTAAATACTTTAGTACGCACGACATCTAGGATCTTCTTTTAAATACTTTAGTACTCAATGTTTCTTAAAATTGTTCAGAACCATCTTTAAAATATCAAATTTGGATAAAATGGGGACATCACTATAGATGGTACGTATTTTAGGTAATACATAGGGTGCCAAATGAGGTGTCTTCAGTCGCTCACTCTCTCCTAAGTTAGATTAACCTAGTGTGTATCCATCTCCAAACGTGCCCTGAGTGATTGTTGGTTCTAAGATGGGCTTGACAGACGATAGTCTACTTCTATAGGTGATCTTTCCCTAAATTGATTGGGCGCCTTAGTCCTCCCATCTTTAGACCAACGTTGTAGTAGGCACCTAAGCTTTCATTTTGAGCATCACGTCGCATGTGCTTTTAACCCTTTTTCAATCATCCTTATATGCATGTTTTCAAATAAAGCCTACCCTTTCCCCGCTAAGGGATTCGAATTTGAACGGAGTTGATCCCCCTCCCCCTCGATGAATATTGGCGCCCAACCCCTCTTTTATTTTATTTTATTTTATTTTTCATCATTTTTAGTACATTGTCTTTTTTTAGCTGAATGAAATAGATAAACAATAATTGACTTTTGATTTGGGTTGCAAATCGATGAATTGGGAGTGTACTAGAGCTAATAGTTGTTGATTACACCTATAACCACATGCATGCACTATTGGGTATAATTTTATATTGCGACTTGTGATCACATTGGAGCCGTATATGAATGGGACATGATAATGCGGTATTGAAGGTTTCATGTTCATCATCTTGTGAGACCACATTTATTGTTCTTGTCTGAATTATATTTCTCAATGCCCATGGGTGGATTATGATTTAAAATGATTTTTTTTATTAGGAGATGTTGCATTTTCTGTAAGAGTACATGGCGGATGGCCTCACCAGGCCAATGAAAATAATGCTGTACATCTCTAGTTTGCAGTAGAATTTCTGAAAATGGATGCGGTAGTGAACCTCCATGGGAGTCTAAAACTGCAGCTGCCCGATCTGTGTGCCATTTATTATTATTTTTTATGTGAGAACTGCAGGTAGAACTTGGTAGCTACTGTGTGCAGCTTAAGCACTAAGTTGTTGTACTTCTTTCAATGTGATGATCTTTCTGTAAATTCTCAGACTTCAGAAATTTCACAGAAATCCCAAATCTCAGCAACACCAGGTCTGCGAAATTTATTAAAAAATTGTGCGTCGAACCTGGCACACGACGGAAAATCTGCAGTGCGAAAATTTTGATCATGAAGTTTTGATCTAAAATGAATTTTCTAAAAACTCTGGACCAACC
>QPKB01000005.1:20669870-20686246 GCA_003546025.1 Camphora micrantha | reverse complement strand
GCCAAGATAAATTCAAAGCAAACACAAATTCATATCAAACTCATAAAAATTCATACAAACACAGATAAAATCATGCCAAAGTTAGATAACATTATACCAAAATCAGATAACAAATACAAAACACTTGTTTCAAACTGGCTATGATTTCAAATACAGATAAATTCATATAGACTCCTGCCAAAGTTAGATAAGTTCCCATCAAAGTTAGATAAATTCAAAGCAAACTTAGATAAATTCATAGCAAACTTAGAAAAATCCATACCAAACACAGATAAAATCATGCCAAAGTCAAATAACATTATGCCTAAAATAAATATACAAACCCTTATTTTCAAACTGGTTATGATTTCAAGTATAGATAATTCATATAAAATCATGCCAAAGTTAGAAGTTAATCAATTCACAGCAAACTCAGATAAATTCATATCAAATCCATACCAACACAGATAAAATCATGCCAAAGTCAAATAACATTGTGCCAAAGTCATATAATACATACAACACTAGTTTTCAAATTGGCTATGATTTCAAACACAGATAAATTTATATAACTCATGCCAAAGTTAATAAGTTCCATCAAAGTTAGATAAAAAAAAAGCAAATTCAGATAAAATAAGTCATAACAAAGTTAAGATAAAATATCAAATACAAATAAATTCATATCAAACTTAGAAAATTCATATCAAACACAGATAAAATCATGCCAAAGTATAAAAGTCAGATAACACATACAAAACTTAGATAAATTCACAAGCAAACTAAAAAAAACTCATTTAAAACCAAGTTGAATGTTGAATACATATTAAAGTCAAATAAAATCATATGAAATCCAGTTAATTTCATACCAAACTCATTTTTTCATAAGAAACTCAGAATAAACTCAGTAAAAACTCTAAGAAAATGTTTTCAAAGTCACATAAATTCGTTTGAAACCTTGTTTAATTGATAACAAACGTAGTTAAATTGAAATCAAACTCAGAAAAATCTATGTCAAAGTAAAATAATTTCATGTCAAGCTCATATAAATTCAAACCAAAACTTAGATAAACTTATGTCAAAGTTAATTAAATTTAAGTCAAGATAATTCGGTTGATTGAGGTCACCAATGAATTTTGTTTCTTTCTATAGTAAGATCTTTATTTTGCTTAGATTTCGAAGTGTATGATGAAATATTTTAAATCGGTACATATTTGGTGACGTATAGAGTACATAAAGAGAGGACGTTTTTGTCTTTTTGACTCATTTAATATTAAAAGGGATCGCTGTCTTTATGAGAAAATAACTTGGACCACAGGCTCTGAAATGTGCCATTGAGGGACCACCCGCCAAATGCAAAAACACAAAAAAAAAAAAAAAAACTAGTGGTCTATAGAATTCCATTTTCTTAGCTAGAAGATATAGGGACTGCATTTTAGGGCCCAGCTACCGAGACCATAAGGAGTCGTTTTTTTTTTCATTTACATATGTAATGGAATCACATGGGTGAATCACATAAATCATGTTTGTTTGGTGTGATTTTGATTCACATGTGTAAAATAGCTATGTAAATGGTGTGAAACCTAGCCCTTTTTATGCCTTACATTTTCACACCTCAAGAGGTGTGAAAGAGATTCACATGACACTATTACCAGGTGGACTGCTACAGTGCCTCAATGAGCAGTCCGCCTTTTTTTTTTTTTTAATTTTTTGGGCCCCACTTGTAACATCCGGACCATTCATTCTCTTAAGAAGCTCAAACACGGCCATGTGTCCAACTTTCAACCGTTGATGATGCATAAAGGTTGAGACATATCAACATAATTACAGCCGTTGGATTAATCTATTGTTACTAACATACCCAGTCCGCCTTTTATGATTTCTTTAATTTTATGGGCCCCCACCTGTAAAATCAGAACCGTTCATATTCTTCAGAAGCTCAAACACAGCCATGTGTCCAATTTTCAATTGATGTTGAGATATCATCAAACAATATATAACCTATTGTTACTAACTTACCTAGTCCGCTTTTATGATTTCTTTTAAAATGTTCTGGGCCCCACCTGTAAAATCCGAACCGTTCACTTCTTTAGCAAGCTTCAAAGCACGACCGATGTGGTCCAATTTTCAATCCGTTGATATGTGGCTTGGTGTTAAGATTCTATCAAACAATAATCACAGACCCATTCATAGAGTTCAATTCACATGTGAAATGTTATGCTAGTACAAACATTGAAATCTAATCTCATGTGAGTCATTTACCTATGCAATGACTCACATGTGGTCATTTTACACATGTGATCACTTTCACAAGAATAAACGACCTAAAAGGGAAAGATTAGATAGAATGGAGGTTGCCTGGGGCGCAACAAAGTCATTTCAGGTCTCGAAATTGGAAAGCCTCTCTATATTTGTATTGACCATTCATTTCATAAAATTAGACCCAATGGCTGACAATGTCCAATTAGGGCCCGTGAAGGCCGGGTTGGGCCAAGGCCGGGCCTAAGCTAGCCCAAAGCCTTGGAGGGCCTTCATTATCTAGGCCCTTAGAGGTAGGCCTGTCGATGGGACGGGCTGGGCCTGGGCTTAGGTTGTCAATCCCTTCCCGAAAATAGGACGGGCCTGCTAGGTGTTGTCCAATCCTGGCCCTAAATTGAACGGGCCTACAATCAAATCCCGTCGTACGGGCCCAGGCTGGGACAGGGGGTAGGCCTGGGCTTGCCCGATTGGTATCTTAGACAGAAGCAAAACATTCTCTAATTATTCTTGCTGTCACCCAACACCTTGTGTGAACGCGGACTAATTAAACCCTCCTCCTTTTTTTCGGGCTTGGGACCAACAATACAACGCAACAAGCAACATGGCGGAGGTTTTTTTTTTTTTTTTTTGGCCGGTGACAGTAGAAATCAGAAAATCATCATAGAAATGAAAGATATCCTATAGGTAAATGGGTTCAAGAATGAAATAGTATCATATATGAGTCAAGTTTAAAGTATGTAGGATCAATTAAAAAACTTCTTGTTTTTTTTTTTTTTTTTTACGGTGAAATAGAAAATCAAAAAATCAATAAAAAGATGAGAATGAGTATCCTATTTTCCTATATGGGTCAAGTAATTAAAAAGAAATGGACAGAAATGTGTTGTCCAAACCCAGTCCACTAGGCTCAAATTTTTTTAAAAGCCCTGTATTTTAGGCTTGGGACTGGTCGGGCCTGAACGGGCTGGCATCCTCTGCCCAGTCCCAGACCCATTTTGGCTGGGCTTTAAAATGTATTGTCCAAATCCAGCCCACTGGGTTCAAAATTTCTTTTTAAAAGCCCTGTATTTTAGGGCTTGGGATGGGTCGGGCCGGGCTTTTTACTCGTTTTCATCCCATCCCATTGACGGGCCTAGGGCCAGGGCAGGGCTCAGGACTTCAAAACAAGAAAAATTATTTTTTTAACATTGTTACCAAAATCTGAGTGTGGTCGTGCATTATCTTGTCTAACCTCAATTTATAAAGAAATCATTAAGAAAACATTTGTTATCTTGTCTAATCTTAATTTCCAAACGAACCAATTAAGCAAAACATTGGAAGATGGTAAGAATCTTCTAAAAAGTTTTTTTATCGGATAAAAGTCATACGTGCTTTGGTGACTTAGGTTGGGTTTTCTAGACATAGTGATATATGTTTTGAAACAAAAGAATGAAAATGGATAAGAGTATAAACTATTTTCACACCTTGATATGACTGTTCATATGAATTTCACATATGAAAATCCTTCAAGCAGATCTTATCTGAGAGTTTTAAACCATTTACACTTACAACCTTTTATTAATTGGCATTAATTAACACTGATCTGACTATTACGCATTCTTGGGATTCGGTCACAAAAATAAATACATTTAAAAAAATACGATAATATAAAACTTTTAAGAATTGGAGAGTTATAATTATCTAATTAAAAGGATGTTGGATTTACCCATATCCATTAAAGTTTCATGCACATTCAAACTAACTTTATGAATTGGTGATATCCTAGCAACTCTATGGAGCAAAAGTGTATCATTATTATAGAAATGAGTTACACCCCCTTTGCACTAAACAATGTTTACAAAAATAATATAAAATACTTAAATAAGAAGCAATAAAAATAAAAGAAAGTGATAAGAAGCAACTGTGCAGCACTTATGATTATGTACTAAGTACAATACATAACTTAAATAATTAAATATAGATGAAATGAATGAGGTATGTATGTATGTCATGGATTTACAGGACATTTTTTAAGGGTCTTAAGTGGGTATGAAATTGCCTTCATATCCCCCATATTATTGCAAAGTGACTATGATAAGGGCATTTTAGTAAATATTTACATTTATGTATATATTATATTCTAAAATAAATAAAATAAGTGGGCCAGGGCCACGGCCAGGGCCAGTATTGTCCAGCCCCGGCCCTCAAATCTCATGGCCGGCAAAAAAATTGTCCAAGCTCAGCGCTAAAGTTTTTGTTAGAAACCAAAAGCCCTCATTTCAAGAACATTTAGTGGGCCGGGCCGGGCCCTTCTCATGGCCCAAATTGACAGGCCTATATCCAATCCATATCGTTTTCTTTCATATATCTAATCTAATCAAACAATCTTTTCTAATCTGATTTTGGGCTAGTTGAGACCCCAGACATGCCTCATTATCAAGTTTCTAAAATGTTACTGAGGGTTTGGCTGAGGTTTACCAGTTTCACTCGCCTCACTTTTCCATGTTTTGTAACTTCATCTATATGTCTAGGGGATGTAAACAGGTTGGTTTCCGGTTCGGATCGCCGTTGAGGAGAAGGTGGACTTGGCCCCAGACCTGGAACCGTATCGGGACCAGTTTTCTAAATGGTTTCGGACCCGGAACCATTAATGAGAAGGTGGAGCTGAACCCGGAACCTGAACCATATATGGGGCGGGTCCGAGTCTAGGTAAATAATGGCGTGGGAATAAAAAAAAAACTAATTTTAAGGAGAGATTCTCGAAAATTGAGTTAATGTGTTAGGCCCTGGGTCCATGAGTTTGAACCAAGGTGGAACCAGAACCAGAACCAGGCCCATTTAGGTCACGGGTCCAAGAAAAGAGGGCCCGAACCCATTTACAGAGAGGCCTAAATAAGGACCCAAACCCGATTTTTAACGGGTCGGAACCTCCGAGTAATCAAAGAATCAGAGAACCGAAATAAGGACCCAAACCCGATTTTTAACGGGTCGGAACCTCCGAGTAATTAAAGAATCGGGGATAAATATATATGTCCTTATTAGAAAGAGATGACGCATAGGTCTCTTTCCTTTTTTTTTTTTTTTAGCAAACATCACACCTAGCCGGCCTTCCCGTCCACAAAACCTCTTTTTTGTACCCTTTTTTTTCTTTTTAGGGTCGACGTCGCTATAACTAGAAACTACAGTGGTCTTGTATTTGTTTTCTCTATGGCATCAAGCAAAGTAATTATTGCAAGATTTAGAACTAAAAAAGCCATTTTTGTAATTTCTGATCTCATGGGATCCGTGAGACAATCATTAATTTAAACTTTGTATGTGATTGTCATAAACCCTAGTTCCGCTTCGGACTAATGCCTAAAACAATACGAACAATTGGAAAAGAAATCTCACAATAATGTATAAATTTTCCATTTATGATGTTTCTAAGCCATATTGATATTTCTTTACTGATTATTAACTAATCAATTGCCCGCTTCCCAGAAGATCTTTGGTCATTTGCATGACACATTTATTCAATAAGGGTCTAATTCCAGGGAAAACTTCCACCTACATATGCAGTCTAGCTCATGGGACCCAGTTACAGCATGTCTATCAATAAGTTTGGGATACGGGTTATTCAAAAATAAATAAATTCAGCCAATTTAGATTGTCGTAGTCCTTGATTTAACAACCGTAAGTTAATGACGTTTTAACCCTAGAACGATTGGGCCTTGAGCTCCCCAAGCTTTTACTTTGAATCTCATATTCTTCACTCCTCACCTCTTCATTAATGTTTTTATTTGAAATGGTTTGAGAGAAATACGTTTCAAATGGTTTGGGGCATATTAAACCTAGGCTGCTGGAAACGGCCTAAGTAAGGACAAAATTGGCTATATAGGTTGATAGCCCACCAAAGAAACGGGTAGACTGAAGAGGATGTGGATAGAGGTAGAAAAAATAAATATGCTTCTTCTTTGAAAATTTGGCACATGATAGATGGGAGAGAAGAATCAAAATTCAGGTAGTTAACCCCAACATCATTGGGATAAGGCTTCGGTGATGATAATGATGACAATGAATTATATTTATCAATCACATTAAATGTCATATGATAAATTATGGCCTACTCTAGATGAAGCCCATGACGGAATGGATGGTTAGGAAATAAATGTTAGGCCATGGCCCACTTAGATGCAGCAATGGATGATTAGGATACAAAGAGTTCCTTGTTGTTAATTATACTTAAAAAAAAAAATCAAAGAAACCAACGGACCAAATCCCTTGTCTAAATCCAACAAGAAACAGTTAAAATTTGTCCTTAAAAATTTCTCTCCTCTATCCATCATACAAAACTCTTAATTTTCCTCTTCCATTTCTCATTCACCTCTCTTTCTTCTTACCTTCCTCTGCATGGTACTCTTCTATTAAGACGCCCGCGAAATCATTGCCGTCCAAAAGCGCGGGAAAACCAATTAGCGGTCTGATGACCCATTCCTCTATCAACGTTTGAGAAAGCTCATTTGAGGTACAGGCGGAAAATCAATTTCAATGCCTTGATCCATGTTCTGTAAGAACCCGTTCCATGGTTGCTTTCGCCATAGACAATAATGTCTTGCTTGCATCACCTTTTTCAATCATCATATATTTTTCTTCATGAATTCAGGAACATCTATTTGTTTCTTTTAATGCTTGTGTTTAAAGTATATAAACTTTCAAGTGTTCCCTTATTTGCAGAGGCCCTGTTTTTCCCTTCCCTACCTTTTCCAATTGAGTTTCAAGTACATGGGGCTGTGGTGACTATTTATTGGAGGACCTTAGCAGGTCATGCAGGTTGAAATATTTTGATACTATCATTGTATTGGTCATTTGGATGAGACTCATTGACAAAAGAGAAAGGTGAGGATAGAAAATGAAACAAATGTTTGGTCACAAAAGAAGTTGATACTGCGAAGTAACCCAAAACGAGAAGAGGGCTTCACAAATGTACACAATAATACCAAGAAATTGTTTAGGCAAGAACTTTAAAGCATGGGCAATACAGAAGCCAATACTGCCAAAGCAGTAGATGTAAATGCTAGAGATGGGGGCATGCGACCCTCGTCTTTCCTCAAAAAACAGGCCTTCATAGATTGGTAAATTGATCAAAACCCATAGCCCACATTGAGCAAACTGCAAGACAAATGATTCAACTCCAACTCCATCATCCATGACCACCCTCTTGATTGCACCACCCAAGCAAAGTAAATTAATCATTGCAAGTGTGGCTAAGACGGTGAACATGGGTGAAGTGGTCCCAAACTCCATGATCTCTTGCTCATACCTCTTTGAGAGCTCGTCATCGACTATTT
The DNA here is from genome assembly GCA_003546025.1 of Camphora micrantha. Classification (NCBI taxonomy): domain Eukaryota; kingdom Viridiplantae; phylum Streptophyta; class Magnoliopsida; order Laurales; family Lauraceae; genus Camphora; species Camphora micrantha. The sequence goes on along the minus strand of QPKB01000005.1, from coordinate 20,678,708 downwards.
TCACTGTGATCGGGAATGCTAACTTGGTGATCCCTAGTAGGTTGAGGCCGCAATCAATGGTACCGAAGAGGTAGGCCGACGTCTTTCTCTACAGCCAGATCCTTTGGTCATTCCACCAAGCCTTAAGTGTCTCTCCATGCCAAAGGTGTTCTTCTAGGCTGTAAGTGTATTTGGCTATGATAACATAGCAGAAGGGTATGAACCATGGACTTGTTATCTGCAATATATGAAGTGATGGTTGCAGTATTAACGGCAAGGCCCCGTTATTTTAGACAGAATACATAGAACTGAATGTACAGGAATTCATAGTCAAATGAATTACATTTAGATGGGACCTAACTATCCTAGGATTTGAATTACAGGGCCTGGGCCTAGATTATGAATCCCACATGAAATTTGGTAGCGTCTAGACCCTTTAACAAGGGCATCAGGCATGCAACTCATTAAACAATCAATGTGCGTGCGCATCCCTCCTGCCGGAGTGATTTGATGACACTTATATATCCAACCATTGCCATTAAAATGAAATCAATATATATTGCTTACCTAGGTCATGCAAATCATGGGAGAGAGGACTTATTAATTGGGCCTACCTAGGCACATAAGTCAAGGGAGAGAGGAACGGAGAGATCTCAATAAGACCTACGTTTGTGCAAAATATCATCTCTATCATCTTAACTCCTAGATCCGTGACCCTTAATTTTAATAGGTTATAAAATGCATCACTGTTTTGGGTTTTAATTCAATTGGTCAGTAACGATGGCATGACTTTTGAGTTTTGGCAATGTGGAAACTGAATTTTGGGTTGGGGGTCCTCCCTAAAAAAAACCAAAGAAAAAAGCAAGGGGGGTCTATATAGGCGTGCTCAAAATATCAGCTCTTGTAGAAAACTCCTACATCTATGTCCAAAATTTAATGCTTTCCAAAGGTATCATTGCTTTTAGGTTTAATCTAAGTAACAATTGGAAGAGCGTTGAAGGGTTATGTCATCAAAGGTGGTATACAAAAATTTTAAAAAAAAAAAAAAAAAACATCATTCCAAATTCAATGTCAGCATAGTTGGATTGGTATCAATTTGGAATTTGAACTATTTCATGAAGCATCAATAAGAGTAGGGTGTTGGCTTGATCATAGTTTGGCCCACAAAAACTAGCTCCCCGAATTTATGCGGTGACAGTTTTAAGGGGATTTGACATATTAATCTCCCTTTAACCCCGCATCCCGAATTTCATTACTGAAATTGAACTAATGTCACCAAAGGTCTATATATTTTTTTTTTCAAGATCCCATGATATCATGGGATGCAAATGTAAAAAAGTTAAAAAATTGCTTACATTAAAAAATCTAACATGATATCATGGGATTTTAAACTTTTTACATTCAAATCCTATGATGGGATACAGGGCAGGAAATTAGTAAAAAAATAATTATGGAGCAGAGTCGTTGACATTAGTTGATTTTAGTCATGAAATTAGGAGAACAAGATTTAAGAAAAAATAATATGTCAAATTTCCTAATTCTAATACTGAAATTTTCTTATAGGAAACATACCAAGAGATTTGGTAAAGACCATGCGGTAACTGAGACAACCAAACTCAACTGATATTAAAGTTGGGTGTGAATCTACAATTTGGCTCTGGCATGTGTCGGCCATATTCAGGTCTCATCTGGTGTCGGTTGAAAATTGAGTTTAGGCACAAACAATTCACGTGGTGTTAAGTATAGTGATCAATGAATATGCTGTTAAGTATAGTGATCAATGAATATGAGAGAGAGAGAGAGAGAGAGAGAGAGTCGTACCTCAGGAAACGAGGGAATGGCATGAAGAAGGCAGAGGGGAGAAATAACAACATAATATAGGGTGGGGAGGGCATTGAGAGCCCACAAGTTAAAGATACAATAAGCCATTTGAAGGGGTAACTTAATCTTCCCATGCCCTTGTATGAAGGAACAATGGCGTGAGAAAAAGATATGAAGGTGGCCCTCTACCCATCTCGTGTTGTACAAGTGGTTGTAGCAGTGTTGTAGGAGCCAAACCCAAAGAGGCATCTCTTGTTGGCTCAAAATAAATGGACTTCCATCTTCTAGAGTGAATTGCTAAGCCAGTTGTCACATCTTCTACTAAACATCCATACTTCAAACCCATCTGCAAATCCAAGTATAACACAGAGGTAAGGAGAGAGAGAGAGAGAGAGAGAGACCTCTTTTCCCCATTGAGTACCCAACTCATAGCTACAACTTGCCAAGACCTTTGCTCTGTCTTGCAATTCATCCACTGTTTCACTTCCATCTCTCTGGGCCCTTTTATTCCAGTCTGTCTTGTGGCCTTAAATGTACTTTTTACCAGATAGGCTCTCCCTCCTGAAAAAGTTTCCGGTGCCAATGTACAGAGGCCCTCCATAACCATCCATTCGAGAGAGTTCCACCCTCATCAAAGAACAAAGAGTAAAAATTTAGTGACCTATCAAGTGGGCCTGGTCTGTGCCCAAGAGCCTATTTTTACCCCGCTTTCGGCCGTCTATCGAGTTGTGAATCCGGTGAGTTGGGTAGGTTTAGCCATAATACCAAGTAATCAGTGAAAAACTCACCATTGGGCAAACTGCGGTTGACTCGGTCAAAGTTCAGCCCTGCATCTTACAATTCCTCATGAAAAGATGAAATTAATATCATTTTTACGTTTAGAAAATATAGAAGCTGCTCACCTTAGTGATTACTCTGAAGGAGTTGGCATAAAAATCATTCTTTGGTGATGTTCATGAATCTCTGTGGATATTGCACAAAACCAATATTTAGGCTGCCACTATCAATATTTAGGCTAAGATGTCCCCTTATCCATATGATCAGTTCCTACATAATTTAGGCTCAGATGACACGGTTTTAAGCTTTGCCCATCTTTACATTTAAAGGATGAAATTACCAATGCATTCAGAGCTCCAGCCTTGAAGTTGTGGTGGTGTCGGGCCTCTTCTCACGGGACAAGTACACAAGAGTTGGGCATCACAAATCCAGCATTATCCACAGCATTTGGGTCTCTCCCATCAATCAGAATCTGAATTTCGTTTCACAAATGGAAACTAATGAGGAATGAAAAAAAGATAAAAAAGAAGAACGAGATGTGTATGAACTCAGATTGTGAAAGAAAAGCTTTTAAGCTAAACAAATGATTGACATTGAATTTACTATTATTCTCCACATGGAATTCTTCACCTTTGGATTTCTTCTAATCTCTCCGCCAAGTAATAATCCCTCTTTCCTCATGTAAACCTCCAAATGCATGCTTGAAAAATCATGGTTAACCCATGCACATGCATGTGCACAACTAGAGCCACCTCAATTAGGGGTTCCAATTTAATTGATTGAATCATGGCCCAGAAGAGAACTTTTTTTTTTTTCTTTTTTTGCTATTGTTGTGGTTCAAATAACCAATTTATTCAGCTATCCTAACCATTTGATCTTGCATGTTGCATGTTGAAGAATCATTTGATTGGTTGTTCCAAAAAATGGACGGGTGATATCATAGCTAAGGATCATTTGATGATTTACGGTTAAAACTAACCCAATTCCTCATCTATGGGGGCCACACAACTTCCTCTCTATAAATGTTAATAAAATGCAATTAAGACTTTACCTAGAGGATAGTTTGATGATTGCGCGAATTCAGCACCGAATTCCACTCAGAAAATCCTTTGTGCTCTTCTTGGATTTCTTCATTAACCCGTCCCAATTTAACTACACTTTGGATCAGATCCTCCATCTCTTGATACAATTTCTACAATCACATCTAGAAAGAGTCAATCAACATCAAGTAATTGTAACAAAAACTTAGATTTATTTTAGATGCAGAGATATAGGAATTTGTAAAACTCGATCAAGTGAAATTGGTTGTTGAGTCATTTTCAAGTGGGACTGTTCACTGGCCGGTCAGGTCAGGTTTGTGACACTTCAAGATTAGCTCGTTTTGTTCTTTGGTGCCACACGATTGTTGCGAGGAAGTGTGATTCAAAACAACTATTTTTTAAGAATACTGTGGATAACTATTCCCTGAGAGGAGGTAAGAATTACTATTTTTCTTCTTCCACAAAAATCTAAAAAATATGTTTTTATGTTGAGTCCGCATCCCCAATTTCTTAGAAACATAGAGATATTGTTTTATCCAATCCAGAATCGCCAAATTTGCCTTATAAAAAATAAAATAAAATCCGTCTTAGTGAATCTGTACCTGCTCCTATATTTAAATGATAGGCCCAAACCCAAACTATGACACCCCTACTCCCCTTAATTTTGTTTAAAAGTTAATTAATTGAGATTATTAACTTAATGGATATTTTGAGTGTATTTGGACTTGATTAGGTAGAATTAGTTGGGTTTGACCATTGACCAGTTAGAGTATGACTTTTTGGAGCGTTTTTGGTTTTTGTTTCTTTAGAAATTTTGTGGGTTTTAAGTGCATTTGCATAGGGCATTTCATAGTCTTTGATTTTCATGTTTTGACCCATTAAATCTGGATCCATCTTGACCCATTTCCAGCCCAAGCCCCTTTTTAAAAATTCCAATCCCTATATGGACTTGCACGCAACTGCAGGGAGAATTCATCTCAAAACCTCTTTCCCCATTTCAACGGATCTTTCCTCCATTTCCAACTGAGCTTCCTCTTCCCCTGCCTTATATCTCTCTCATCTTCTTCTTCTTCACTTGGTTGTTGCATGTGGGTTGGTGAAAACATCTTCATTCTCATCTTCTCATTCATCTTCTCCAGGTCTCCATTTCCATCAAGTGTACTTCATCTTCTCCATTGGTAAGTATTTCTCATTCTTTTCCCTTCCTCTTGTTTCAAATCAGTGAAATGATGTACAATTCGTGCATGCATGTTGAATGCAATCATACAATTCATTTTCACCATTGCAGGTAACTCCTAGAGTTTTTATTTTGGGGATTTTAGTTGGGAAAAGTTTGGCTTGACTAGGAGAGTTGTGAAGTGGAATATTTGAGTTTGCAAACACCGAAGGCAAGTGTAACATTTATAAATCTATGCATACATCCTCATTTGATTCCACAAATATGCTCCCTTCATGTTAAAATACCCAATTCTTTGCTCAATTGGATTTTTTGTTGGCTCATATTTTCATGTAATAAATGGATTGTTTTCTTATTGATTTAATGGTGGTAAATGGAGATGTTTATGAGCATGTTAGGAGGCTCAATTTATCCATCTAATGTGGTTTGAAGTCTGGGAGTAGGAGATGGTTTATTTTGGAAGAGAGTAGGGAAGTACAGAAGTCGGATGAAGAATTCTAGACTGCCCGCCCGAGCATAGGATTTCCCGCTTGAGTGCACCCACTCTCTAGATGGTGCCCGCTCGAGCGAGTGACTCCCCGCTTGAGTGCGCATGCCCTTTGGTTGGTGTCCACTCTAGCGCAGCTGATACTTGAATACTATGTCAACTTCTAACGGCCATATCTTTTGAACCGTAAATCCAATGGAAAGCTCTTTAAGTGTAGAATCCAATAGACCTTATGTATATTTGATTTGAGGATTGGGATGGAGAGGATATTGGATTTAAATAAACCATGGCATCCGGTTGGTACTGCTAGCCAAGTGATGAACCGTAGTATGTTTAGATTAATTGGCCTAATAGTTGGACCTTTAGAATGGATATTGAACCCTAACTCATGCCCAATGAACTTGTGAATTATGAGGATGCGGCTTGAGCAACTGTGCACCCATAAGGGGCCTCGTGTTCTTCGAAATTGGAATCCGAACCAAATGTGTTATACTAAGGGATTCAGTGCTCAAATTAAGTAACACCAGTGGTTCTTTTGTAGGTCACTAACATCGGAATTCTTAGTACTACACTGAGTTGGAAAGTGAAGACCCCGAGCGTTCGCAAGACCGTAGGATTGGCTTGCTTCATATCTTGATTCTGTCTATGATTTATGTATATGCATTGCATTCCGTTTCCAGTATTCCCGTATGGCTTGATTATACATCTGTTTAGTTATATATATCTTGTTTATGTACTTGTTCATTTTAATTTCGCTTTCGTTTCTGTTCAGTTACAATTATGATAACTTCTGATTATGTATCCTGATATGATTTGATCTGCATATGTTCTGTTTTTTTTTTACATTTATTCCATGAGTTGGCACCACTTGGCTTCGACCCTATCTAAATCGGACCCGGCCATGTGTGGGTTTAGATATATTTCTGGCCCTTTATAGATGGGATTATATTCTGAGGGTTGACCGGCACCATAGGTCCACGATGGAGAGTCACGGGCCCTGTGTCTCCTAGCGGCCCCACTTTGTACTGTTCAGTTTTTTTCTCTCACTTTACATTCATGTTTACATAGTTAATTTTAGAGAATATAGCTAATGTGAATGTGCCATTTAGTCCTGTTATTGCATATATTTGTCATCTATGATTTATACGTCTCATGCTTATTCATGCACAAACTTGCCTAATGTTCATACTTTGACCTCATGTGATTTATATATATCTAACTATTCATTTGTCATATGTTATATGATTTATATCTATTTATCGTGCTTAACATAGTCTAATGGTGCTACACTTGGAGTTACAAGTGAGTACTTCGATGCCACCACCCTGGAGATCCACGAAGAGGGTGGAATCTCCCTGTCAAGTAATTGAATGGACTTCAGATGATGTCTTTTAGATATCTCACGGTTGAACTTGGACATCACACTACCATTGGACCGTGGCTTGGAATTGCCACGTCTTTTGTTATAGTTTATAAACTTGTTTAGATTATGGATTGTAAACCTTAACTTAACCTACTTCTTTCTCCCTTTCTATCTCTTGAACTTAAACTTGAACTTTATTCTATGCTCAGGAACTTTTATGCTCCGTATCATAACGATAAATGATATTTTGTTGAATTATACTTGGATATCTATTTGATAAAATTGTACTTGTTTATGGGAATTTGAACCTCATACGTGATATCCTATGGGTGAATTCTGTTCGTGGGGAGGAGGGTCAATGAGTTGACTGAATCCCATTGCGGGATGTAAATCGCGCCTTGAGATGGGTGCAGTCTCAGGCTCGGGGCATGACACAAACCATGAACCACATAGAAGGCATACGGGCAATGGCTGAGGCATGTCCCCATATTCAAAGTTTTTCATTTAAGAAACCTTTAGTTTCATTTGCGTCCTTGCAAACAAGATCCAAATTAAAAGTGGATCCATAACTTGATACCTTAGACCAGGTTTTGGAATACTCGTGACTTGGACTCGACTCGTCCAATTCTAAAAATTTGACTCAGGATAGAGTCGACACAAAGACTCGGGAGAGTCATGCTTATTTTAATTTTTTTCTAAAAATATTTAAAAATAAATATTTCACTTATGAAATACAAATATACATTTACTTACATGCATTCATGATACTCAATTCAAATTAATAAATTTACATATGAAAGAAAAGTACTGCTACAAGAAACAATAAAAGAAGAAATATTGCATAATTTGTTAGTCCAAATATCGAATGTAAAAGATCAAATATAAGCTTCAAATTATATTCCAGTAATCATTTTTAAATTGTTTGCTGCCAGGCTTATGCATAATTACTTAAAAATAAGCAATAATTATTTTAAATTAGATCTACCAATGAAATGGCTAAGAATGCAAACAACTAATTAAAAGGAGATGACCTGACTGAGTCAAATATAGGGGAGACTTGGTCCTTCATCAAAACAAGATGACTTAGGAGAGTCAAGAGTCAATTTAGAGAGTTTTTCCAACGATGCCTTGGACCCATAAAAAAAAATGAGATAATTAGCAGAGGTCCCTAGAATTGATCTATCCAGCCTCCATTCCATGCAAAATTCTTTTTAAGGGCTTGGTCCAACAGCTAGACTGTTTGCTGCCAGAGGTCACTGGATACAATTTACATGTGACTGATTTTACCCTTTCAACCATTTTAGGCATAAATTTTTAAAATTTTAGAAATTTAAATTTTTGGATTATCCCTCTTTTTCATTTTGCATTATCCCTCTTCTCCCTGAAATAAGAGCCATTTGGCGTGATTGGAGAAGATCCGTCTGAATCGATTCGAAAGGGCCGCAGATCGTGCAAAATTGTTAGATCTGCTGGTGGGTCACAATCCTCAAGAGAAGAGTTCGATCGAATAAGAAGCTCCGTGGAATGCCGCTGCCGTGCGAAGATCGTTAGATCTGCTGGTGGGTCACGATTGTCAAAGAAGAAGATCGAGAAGTAGTTTGATCGGATAAGAAGCTCCGTGGAATGCCGCTGCGTCGATCGGAGACAGAAGAAGCTCCACTGCTGTGACAGAGGAAGCCAGAAGAACAGAGGTCTTCTATGTCTGTTGTTTAAAAACGAGGAGAGGCGTGAAAACATCGCTGGAATCCCACCCACCGCTTGTTGCTCGCCACCACCGCGTAGTCGCTGGGCCCGTCCTACCATCGTTCCCATGGCGCGGAGCGAGGAAGGAAGAAGATCGGAAGAGCGTTCTGGAATTGAGTTGCTGTTGTAGAAACTTGAAAAAGAAGATCGATTTGGATTGGGTTTGTTTTTTGGGTTGGATCCAGGTCAACTCAACCCGTTTGCAGTGAAGGTGGCTTGGGCTCTGCAGCAGTTCCAAGTTGGGTCGCGGTCAGGTTTGACCTGACCTGTTTCATAAGTCAGGTTGTTTTTTTCAACTGGACCGCACCGTGAGATCCAAACGTAGTTGGGGGTGCTACGCCATCACCAGAGAAAGAAGTTTATCTGAGTTTTAATAAATTTATATGAGTTTATGTCAAATTTATCTAACATTTACATTTTTTTGTTAAATTTATTTGAGTTTTGCGCAAAT